>VYXF01011024.1:1185222-1228625 GCA_013397295.1 Polioptila caerulea
GGCAGGGCGGGGAGAGCGGGCAGGGCGGGCCGAGCTGGAAGGATAGGCCGGGCAGGCAGGGCGGGCCCGGCTGGGAGGGTAGGCCGGGCGGCGCGGCCGGGCCTCGCATCCCCAGAGCGCTTGACGTCACCCGGTCCCAGCGGGAACGGCCCGTGTGGCGGAGAGAAATCGCCCGGCCCGCCTAGTCTATGTGTGACGGGGGTTTGCGCCTTATGTGTGGCTGTGTGGGCAGGCCGGGCAGAGAGGAGAGGCTCGAGGGAGGTGATCCTGCCCCTCTACTCGGCCTCAGTGAGGCGCATCTGGAGTGCTGTGTTCAGTTCTGAGCTCCTCAGCACAAGAGAGACATGGAGCTCCTGGAGAGGGTCCAGTGGAGGGCAACAAGGATGACTGAGGGACTGGAGCATCACTTACCATGAATGGCTGAGGGAGTTAGGCTTGTTAAACCTGGAGATGAGACAACGGAGAGGGGATTTCATCAATATATACCTAAATATATATCTGTATAGTGTATAAATACCTAACATGGGCGTGCCAAGAGGATGGAGCCAGGCTCTTCTCCGTGATGCCAAACAATAGGACACAAGGCAATGGGGAGAAACTGATGGTGCACAGGAAGTTCCACCTGAACGTGAGGAAGACCTTTACAGTGACTATGCACTGGAACAGATTGCTCAGAGAGGTTGTGGGGTTCTCTCTTATTTGACTGTAAGGAGCTGTCTGGATGCAATCCTATGCCATGTATTCTAGAATGACCCTCCCTGGGGTTGGACCAGATGAGCCACTGTGGTCCCTTTCAATCTGGCTGGTTCTGTGAAGCTGCTCCACGTCACTGCCTTAGGGCACAGATGTGTACATATACAATACATATGCCTGTCATTATTTTACCTGAGACATTTTTGTCTGTATAGATAATATATGCTTTTTTAGGTATAAATGTATCCTGGAACACACAGACGGGTAATGTGTACTGCACAGGGGAAAAGGCCTCACAGGGTGAGGTGAAAGCTCTCCCTCTGTAATTATTCCTGTACAGACAGGAAAGCCTTAGTGAGATGGGGTGAGCTGAGGCAAGGCTTTTCTTCAGTGTTAGGCGTACTCACTGTATTCTGTCTGTCTCCAGTGTGGATATATGCTATCTATAGAGACAGGCCTTCACAAGAAATGGCAAGGTGAGATAAGGCAAGACTTTTCAGTCTCTGTGCAGAATATATACTTCATATTCACTAAACAGGAAGGCAAGTGTTGGAGAGTCTCTGCCATGGTTTAACCTCATCCAGTACTGAGCGCCACACAGCCCCTTGCTCAATCCCCCTCCCATCTGGCTGCAATGGGGAATAGAATCTTAACTGTAAAAGTGAGAAAACTCATGATATGAGCTAAAGACGGTTTAATAGTTAAAGCAAAAGCAGCACACACAAGCAAAGCAAAACAAGGAATTCCTTCACCACTTGCCGTGGTCAGGCAGGTATTCAGTCACCTCCCGGAAAGCAGGGCTCCATCACGTGTAATGGTTATTTGGAAGACAAACACCCTTACTCTGAATAGACCTCCCTTCCTTCTTCTCCCTCACCCAGCTCTATACACTGAGCACACCACCACATGGCATGAAATATCCCTTGGGTGAGTTAGGATCAGCTGCCTCCGTTGGGTCCCCTCCTGACTTCCTGTACTTGCCCAGCTCCCTCGCTGGTGGGGTGGTGTGAGAGGCAGAAAAAGCCTTGACACTGTGTAATCATTGCTGAGCAGTAATGAAAACATCTCTGTTTTATGGATACTATTTGCAGCACAAATCCAAAACACAGTCCACACCAGCTGCTGTGAAAGAAACAAACTCAATTCCTCACCAAAACCAGCACACCCTTCCCAACTGGCTGCCATTTACTAAGGATTTCTGTTCAGTTTAGAACAGAACACATATGGTTTAATATGTGACCTTCCACAGTCAATCACATATTAAACCATATTAATTTTGACTGTTTATCTGTCTCTATCACCTATTTATGACCTATCATTTACTCAGACTGGGTTAATTGCTCTGGTTATTTAATTAATTATGCAAAAGGTCAAAAGCACTATAATATACAGGTGATTTATATTGTCAACACTAAATCCAGCAACACTGAGTCACCTTTAATTTTTGCATATATTTGACCAGTCCCTTCCCTGTTTGTATGCTGTTCTTCCTACTGGTTATTATGCATGTCTGTCCTTAAGTACTTTTTAAATTACTTTGCCTGTATGCTTAGCATATGGCCCAGCTCTGACTGCTGCAGTTATTACAAAGCATGCAGGGCATCTTTTAATACTGCAGGAACTGGCTGTATTGGAATGTTTCTCAGCCTTCACACCCCATCAGACTATGCAGAGATGTCTTGTGCAGGCCTCTGTTAGCCCTTTGATAGATTGTAGATCCATTCCTGAAAGAAATAGTTCCTTCTCCATGACCTAATAATCTAGGGCAAGAAATAATGGGCTCAAAATGCAGCAACGTTCAAGTAAGCTATCAAGAAATGAATGTTATTAGGATACTAAAGGACTAATAGGCATGGGAGTGGTGTGACATTGCTGTAATAGAAGGAGTCTTAGCAGGGGTTACACAAACATTTTGAGAATCTGACGGTCAACCGGCAAGTGACCTCCTGAAGCCCCTTCCAGGGCTGTATTGTTCTGACAGGGTTAACAAATTCTGCTGTTAAAGTTGTTCTTCCTTTGTTGTAACCCATGTTTTCGTTTCTTTGTAACCCATACTCCATCCAAGTACTTCTGAGAAATGAATGCATGACAGCAAAATAATTCAGATATGTGGACAAGCAGTTGATTTGTCTTTTCATTCTCAATGCTGTTTGAGAAGGCATGTAACTGCTTCCTTGTACTACAACTATTTTTCGTTTTTTCGTCACAGCATGCAGCACATATGAATCTGTGTTTTGACAAAGATTTTTCCTATCCAAAGTCTCATTTCTCTAACTCCTGGTGAAACCATAAATATATCCTATATCACAATCTTTGAAAATTACACATCAATTTATGATCAAGCAGAAGTAGTTATAGATCATTGTGCTAAAAGCAAGAGGAGGCAACTGGGAATTTTCCCATTTTTGAATGCTTTTACAAAACCTTTTACACAGCTTGATCAATTACTTTCTACAAACAACAATGACACTGTGGTTAAGCCATTAATCCCCTAATGGAAATTCACCATAAACTCAAAACCATTAATTTTGTTTTCCTCATTTATAATGAATCTGAAAGCATTAGCAAGAAATGAGTATTAATGTCTGCTTTTTATGCGATTGTGCCACAAATAACACAGGAGCTGTCTCACCTAGGCCATTGCTTCCATCTATTCTAGCAACAAGCTTATCACAGGAGTAATAAATTCTTTGGCCAGTTGATGAGTCTTAATTACTAGTAGAGATATTTTGACCTTTGTTGGACCCAAAAAAAGTACCTCTGCCATTTGGATTTGCAGAACAAACGTGAAAGTGCATCTTGTTACCCACAGCCTGGTAAATGAGGCATTAAATTTCCAAACCTAGAAAAAAAAGATTATTTTCATGAGGAGGAAAACCTAGGAACAAATTGTAAAGTGAATCAGAAATAATTTTGAGCTTTAGCAGAACTAAGCCAAGTTTCTTCCGCTTTGTCACACACTTCAGAAGTAGAACGACAAAATTAGGCACTTTTATAATCTCCATCAACAAAATATAGCTGTGGGTCATTCTGTCTTACTAATAAATTTCTAACTATTGTCCTGTATTTCTAACAGGAACTGGGCCACTTCAGTGCAAAGTAATAAGGCTTCACATTTCCACAATAAGAGTCTCCAGTTGTGTTAACATCGTTGTGTTTGCGTAAGTTGCCTCTAGTCACTGCAGTGTGATTGCTCTCCAGAATGAAAATGGCAAATCAAGACTCTTGATGTCACTGTGAAGTGTGCCTCTGCATGGATGACCTCTACATCTTGCCGAGGGATAAATCCCTGCATCCAGTGGGTGAGACTTAAGCTATACTTCATTTGCAGCTGGCTAATTAGTAGAAGAGGCCCCAGGGTAGTCATGCTCCACTTAAAATAAAAATCTTTCAAACATCTAAAACATACCAGAGAACAAGATATCAGTTGTGATGCTGCTCTGTTTTCTTACACATGTACAGGTTTACTTTCCATGTTGTTTATTTTATTAATTATCCAGATAACTCCAGAGGAGTTTTGTGTCTCAGCACTGAGCCTGTTTGTCTGCCTAAAGCACTTGGCATGTATTCTGGCTGGGTACACAAGACTAAACAGTGTTTAATTTTCGTGAGGGTGGGTTTGTTTTGTTTTGGGTTTTTTTGTTTTGTTTTTGTTTTCCATTTCCCATTTGTTTTTTCCCCTGGGGTATTTATACCTGTAATGGAAAAGGCTCAAAAAGCAGCAAGATCTACCTGGCTGTAGTTTCACCAGCTCTAAGGAAAACCTTACACATGCATACTTTATATACTCATGTTTCAATCTCTATACAAATTATAGGATAAAGGAGTCTGCAACTACCAGCATAGTGGTGGTGGATCAGCTACTTTTGACTACATTAGCATCAACAACAGTCTAATTGTCATCATCCTAGGGTGGCTGTAAATGATGTAAAAGAGTTGTTTAGCTCTTTGCTGGACCAAGGCAATGAGCTCTGCTAACTGCTACAGCTGATAGTTGCTGGGTATGGCCAATCATTGTGGCCTCTGCATCTGAGACCAGAAGGCAGAGTAGTTGTTCCATTCTGTGACCCCTAATGATAGGTGTTGTCTCTGCTCATACGCTAGTCCATAATTTCCATGATACCTCTTCAAATTTGGATATATGACATAAATTCTCATTTAAATTGGTGCTCCTGACTGGCAATTATGCCTGGTAAACCTCTTGAGTATAGAGTGTAAATAAACACATACGTCTGTATCTAGACTTGTAATATTCCTGAGTGGTTTCATCAGCTGCAAACTTCAGTCTGTGGCAACAGCACTTACAAATCATCAGGCAAGTTACAACTAAGGAAGAACCTCAGCTATATCCTGAGATCTAAATATTTTCATGAAATTATGTTCAAAGGGAAACTCTAGCCACAAGCTTTCATATGACCTTGAGGCACAGCTAAACAAAAGCAAGACAGTCTGGGAAATTTCTGCAGCTGATGTGCCACATCCCAGCTGTAGAATCATAGCAATGCTGTGATCCAAACAGGCTGAGTTTAAGCTCATGAAACCCTTTCAGTTTTCAGCTATTAAAGTTTTATTGTTTTCCAGTAATTTTTATAAGACCTGTAAAACTAGTAAACCCCTGAAAGATCTTTTACTCTCTGGCAGTTTGATATTTTATAGGTTTTCCATTAAGAGGGAACAATGACTCATCTAAACCACTGGAGCTCCCTTCTTCTTCCTGTGGCTCCAGATGTGCCACTTGCTCCCAAAGCAAATCTTGCCGTTACTTCTAAAAGAGAAACACGCTCCACATATGGGAACTTGAGTCCAAAAATAGTTTTGTGTACGTCACTGATCCCCCATGTATCTTTTTTTACATAATCAGTAGGAAACCAACAGACCCAACCAGAAGACTTAGTTCCTCCTCTGCATTATCAAACTGCACAGGCTCCACTCTTTATGTCCATCACAGGTTTTGAGGAGCCAAGGTAACATCCTTGGCTTCAAAGAATTTCTCACATGAATGATGGCAATGAGATAGGCTCATGTGAACTGTGGATCAAACCATCCAAAACTAAAATAGAAGATAATTACACCATTGAAAGACACTTAAAAGTCCCATGCTGTGGATTAGCAGCTTAATGCTGTAAACCTCAAGGACTTTGCAGTAACACTTTATAAACTCTGGGGATTTGTGTGCAGTTGAAACAGCATAAAAAGCTGGAATTGTGTCTGTCCTTGTCTGAAGAGACTACTGTCCTCTGAAACTAATTGAAAAAAATCCTCTCATGATATTTGGCGGTATTTGGGAAGCTTGTTGTGCCAATTAAATGTCATGGACAGTGGATGACCAAGGCCAGGTTCTGCATTGACTGCCTTTGCCCTCTCATGAGACCAGCTGGAGGAGGCACAATGAAGCTCTGCGCTGGCAGAAAAAACATTGCTCAAGGCATCACATAAAGGGACATATTTTCTCTCTACAGCAGTACCCCATCAAGTACTACTTATTTAAGGTCAGACTATTTTTGTGAGCAGCAGCATGTTGTTTTCAGCCAAGAGAACCCGGAGAGCGATTTTCAATGTGCAGAAGAATAAATAAATATAATAATAAAAAAAAGTATGATTCATATAACATTATATGCATGAAAAAAAATTAAACAGCCATGATTAGTTTCATTTTCAAGCACAAGCTAAGTAGTGGCATTCATGGAAAAAGACATGTTTACCTATAAACTTTCCAGACATGTAAACTGCCCATCTGAAATAATACTTCTGAGCTTACAGCTGCCCTGACCACCTTACCATTCAATCTTACTTTGAGCTTTTTTGAATGCTGGCTTTTTACTGCTTTTAGCTTGTTCCCAGCTCTTGCCTCCTAATTTAATTTCATTTTTCATAGTGGGTGAAATTCACATTTTATTTTTGTGAAATTGCTTCTTTTGAAATAAGTGTTGGCATTCTAATTTCAAATTCTCTGAAATAGGGGATAGTGGGGTGTGCACCTCTGTTTAGCACATCTTTTACTAAGACTGCAACATTTATGATCTCATAACACGAAATTATAAAAGTACCTATAAAAGTCAATTACTTCCTTTCAGTAATAAAGCGCCTACACCTAAATATTTTTTCTAACATAGAATGTAAATTTTCATACACAGAGATCAACTTACTTTTGGTGTGATGCTTTTTTCTAAAAAGAAGTGAAAGTGCGTCTCTTCTTCCTTATCATTTAAGAGCAGCTTGTGCTGTGTGGTTTCACTTTGTACTAGAAATAGTGGAGATTCAAATCACACCTGCAGGAACCATTTTGTTTACAAAAGAACAAGTAAAGTAGTTTTTGGGCGTTATTTTGTAAGGCAAACTATTTTTCTGTGGATGGTTTCTAGGACTTGGGATAGCAAGGCATTGTTGCCTCTTAGTCCATAGTGAGAAACACGTCCATTTTTCTCCTCCTCTGACCTCTATCAAATTGCTTTCATTGTAACTGAGATCCTTGGGATTGGCTCTATAAGTAGATGAAAATATGCTGACAAATTATTTACCTGTCTGCAAACAAGACAGCTCTGGCCTGACAGCACTTAGAAATGTGATTGAATATTTTCAGTTTCAAAAGCACTTTCTTTAGCATTGTGGCTACCGTGTAATGCAGTGTAAGGAGAGGTGATAAAAGGAACGGTAGCATGTGAAATGCAGCTCAGTGATTCGTATTGAATTCAGATCCCCTTGTCCTTTTTCTCCTTGATGTCAAAAAGTCTTTTTTTGTCATATCAATGTGACTCAAAAGATCTGTATATTTATTTAAATTTTTGCCAGATGATCAAACCAGGCATTTTCTTGAATCCCTTTTAATATTTAAACCAGTCTTTAGAAATATGTGTCCAAAGTTAACCATGTGTATAAGCGCCCTCTAGATCAAGGATTGTAAGCAAATGTCTGAATATCTACCTATGTAGTTTCTGAGGACAAAACCAAAAAATTTTTTCTGCCAGAAAAATCAACTGGACAGGTTCCATACCCTGAGTTTGCTTGTTCCTAAGAGTGGGGGATTATGATTTTAGGAGATAAATTAACCCAATATGTTCTGAGGTCTCTGAAAGTGGGAGTAATCATATTTGCCCCTGAGAGTCTGGAGCTGTTCAGGAAGCAGAAAATACCATCATAAAAGAGTTGTTTTTTTTCTTTCCAGCTCTGGGCTAGACCTGAACTGGGCAACTGGGGTTAAATTTAGCTTTTCTGTTAAAAATTTCCTGCTGTTAAGTTCCTATAGCTGTGACTACTTCTGTTGCTCTTGTTGCACAGTGTTTGGTTTTTACAAACCAGTGTTGTGTCACAGGAACAGTTACCTTTATGTACATGTGAGGTAGAGAAAGCAGAGAAACTGAAGGACATCTTTTCCTTACTCCTTGGAGACCTCTCAACAGCTGAGAAACTGTGCTCAAAGATTTTATTTTCCTGTTCCCCAAGCAAACACATTAATGAAGAGATTTGGTCAAGCCCAGTGGGGACCATAAATAAACTGCCCTCTGAGAATAGTTCCAGATATTTGCATTTTCCAGATGCAGGAGCTGTTACCAACAAGGATTTTGGTAGCTCTGGGCATGAATCTGTCTCCAGGATTCACATTTCTTGTGCTGAGGTCATTAGTTCTTAAGGATTTAAATTAGAAAATGTATTGATTTTGAACAAATGGCAGGGAATAATAATAAATAAAAAAAAAATTAAAATCTGATAGTTTGTTTTCAGAATTTAAAAGATAATGTGCAGTTAACTGAATTTATTTTTTTTTTCTTTAAATTAGCATATAGAATGTCAGAAGTAGTGTACAATATGGCAGGATACTGACAATCATATAAGAGGAGAACCAGGAGGATATCCCAAATTTGAAACAATACTTGAACTTAAGCAACATCACCAGTGAAACTGGTTACTAATTGTATGTAGGGGCTTTTATTTGCCTGGTTTGACAGGTTGCACAATACTTCAGAAAAAACTGATTGCCCTACAATCTCTGCAGCCTCTTCCTTCCACTTCACAAAGACTCCAGAGATAATCCTGCTCCCTTTGTCCTGCACTGCATTCTTTGGGCTTTGAGGAAAAACAAGAGAACCAGTTCAGGTTTAGATTTAGATGGAATTTACTTACCTAGGAGAATACAATACAGGTAGGGAGACAGGCAGAGAGGATGAAAAGCTTTTGTGGCTTTAACATATTGACACTTAACATGTTTATAATTCTTACTTCAGACTGATGAGATATTCAGTTATTTTGGGGACTTTTTTAGAATTCTACTTATTAAGGAGCACCAACATCCAGTCCTCTTGAAAAGATTTCATCCCCTGGTTCTTCAAGAGGACTTAGTCTTTCCGGATGCAATGAAAGAAGCATTTTATCTGCCTTTTCTACTTTGCAGTGAAATCAGTCTACATTTTCCCCCCAACACTCTTCATCTTCTAAGACTTTTTATATCTATTAAAAAAAAAAAAAAAACAAACCCAAACAACTTTTAAATGTAAATGGTGACTTTTTTGAGGTTCACATACTTGTCTCTGATTGTCTGGCCAATGACTTTAAGCTGTATTGTTCTCCAGGCTGCAAGACTCTTGAGACAGGGCCTATGTCTCCCTCAAGGTACTGTAAATGTCAATCACACAGAGAGTGCTCATTAAATGAATAATGATGGATTCCTTACTGCTGTATATTTATATATATATATATNAGAGATATTATAGTGGAGCCAAGATCAAAACCCACGTGGGGAAAAAAACGTACTCTAGTTTATCTGTGCAGGAAACAGTGTAAGATTGCACTCCTGCACAATTTCAGTTTTGTTTCTTTGCTTCTTTTTTGACCTCTGGAGATTGAATATTTAGTCTGTTTTAATGTTTTTCAGCAGGCTTCAGAGAAAACAATACCAAAGCTCTAAACGTTTGCAGATTGGGGTATTGCAAGCATGGATATAATGACCAGGATTAGCGATTGATTCCATGGGCAAGCTCCCATCCAAATAATTGACTTTACTTGACTCTGGAAAGTCCCAAAACATGTGCCTGACATTTAATCTTGTCTTCAACAGGAGGTAAGTGGGTGTTTAAGCTGCTCTGAATAGTAACTTCTCTTGAATATGGACATTTTGTGCTGTGTCCAGCAGTGGCAGTGATGGACCCAGCTCCAGCCTAGCTACAGATTAGTGCTACAACGTTAACAGCATCTCTAATCTCTCTGCTGCTTCGAATGTACTGAAACCCTATGCATCTCTCTGTCGTGTCTAGAGAAAGCACAGAAGCATTCCCCCAATCCTTTGTAAATTGTTGTCTGTCTGGAAACTATCCTCAGTACTTCTATAACCTCATGCAACACTTGTCCTGGATAAAGCAGGAATACACTCTTCATTATTAACTGCTCAGAAAGCAAGTAGACACCTTTTTCATTTAATCTGACAAAATTCAGGAATTCTGTAGTGTTACACTGGTATAAATTAGCCCAAGATTAGATAAGATAGCAGATTCAAGCTTTGAAGAAACTCTTCCCACGGATGATCCTTGGACAGAGCTGTGCAGCAAAGCCCACCCAGACTCTTTCGGCGAGAAAGATTATAACCTTTGCATCGCCAGGTCCTGTAACTCAGGGGCAACCCACACTTCAACCAAGGTAAACACTGCTTTTTATTCTGAACCCCCTGTCCCAGCTGATTCCTTGTATTGCACAAGCGCCCGGAAATGCAGTGAAACGGTGGGAAACACGAATTCCCCTCTCTGCTGCCTTTCCCACGCAGCAAAGGCAGGACGGCCACTAGGAGATGCTGCTCTACGCGGAATGCACCCGCGGGAGACGAAAACGAAGGAAGAAACACTTCAGTCCAGACTGAACCATGGCACGAATTTTAATTGTTTTGTTTTTTTTTAAGGCATCTAGAGGGGAATTTGAGACAGAAATATGTACAAGACTGTTGTGTTGAGTGACACAGTAACTCACAGTTTGCAGTAATTTGTGAGGACTACTTTAGCACTTAAAAAAGGCATTGCCTTTTAGTTTGATATAAATTACTAACCCAGAAATTTACTTCTCTGATATAAAGTAATGACGGCTGGGATTTGGGTAACAAAAATGTCTGTGTCTCTGTATGTGGAAGACTTCAGCCCACTCGATAATATGTCTTCAACATATATTGACAAAAACTTTCCAGGATAAAATGAAATTAAAATTCAGGGCTGTAATTAAACAGAGAAATTAGAAATGCACCTGGGATTCAAGTAAGGGGATTTTCTATGTCTGGGAAGAAACCTGATAGGTTTAATGATAATTCCAGTTCAAAAATAAGGTGTTAGAAAAGCTTTTACTGGAGCTCTGCTGAAGGTCTTCCAAAATATGAAGAGTAACTGAAAACTCCATTTATGTGTTTATATTTGCTTGTCACTGTAGCAAAACTCCAGCTGCTGTGTGGCTTTATCACCCTGCACAGTGACTGGGGAAGCCGTGAGTGCTTGTGCTGGTCATTTGCCATCAGATAGTATTGTTTTCTGCTGGCTTGTGATGATTGCTGCCATAAAATGAAGAATGTGGAAATTAGTAAAACAATGTAAAATTTGTATTGTCCTTTGGCAACATAAATGGTTATTCATCTGCAGAGAGCCAACTTATCAGTAATGATCTTTCTCGGTGCCTTTCTTGACATGTTCGCTCAACTTTGGGAATTTCTGTGAAGATTTTTTTTTGTCTTCTTTAGTTTTGCTCAGGGGTCTTTGAGGGATAGGTGGGAGAAGAGATTCTTTTTAGGAATGTTTTGGACATTTAAGTTGTTGCAGTTCTCTTGCCCCTATTGTATAGAATAAGGCTAATGTCTTCATACTTGTGCGTTTATTTTTAGACACCCTGTTTCCATATTTAGTAAACGCAGTTCTTGGTATTGCAGAAAAAGAGGCCATTTATTTGTGTATCTAAATATATAGAATTAAAAGTCCAGAGTAGTGCATAAATAAGTATCTCAAATCCCAGGCAGGCTCAACTCCCTGTGCAGTTAGCTCCCCCACTCACCCTCCCTCTGGGTATACCATATTGTGCTCCTAAAACAAATGTATACAGTGCCTTTTTAGGGGACATTCTCCAATGACTTCCTCCACACAGCCTCCATCACTGCTGCTGCCAGATCCCACTTGTTGCCTGTGCTGAAGGCAGGCCTGGCAGCTACCCTCTGGCAGCTGCATCTGTGGGAAACAAGGCATCGGTCCATGACAAAACTAGCAGCACGAGAGGCAGTGGGGAGATATGGGCAGTGGGGGTCTGAGGTTCCAGAGAAGGTGAAAATCGATCTGGTAAAATCTCATGCTGTGTGATGCATTTGATATTTTTGAGGTGGTCAGCAGTAATCAGATGTTACAGCGCAACTCCAGGTTAGCTTGTCAATAAGCCAACAGCAATTCTGTGAGGCTTTGTAGGGAGAAGACAGGGAGTTATATATTGAAAGGATAAAGTAAATTTAAATTTAAACGGCTAAGCTGAAAAACTTGTACTTGAGCAGAAAGCTTATGCTGATAATCCTGAGCTTCCAGAAAAAATACTCCTTGTAGGACAGGGAGCATAATGAAAAAGAGTTTAATTTTTGCTATTTCTATTTTATAAGGTTTGCAGTTATTCCTTGTGTGAGAAGTGTACTTGCGAGGCTTCAAAGTGTTCTTATGTGCAACATATTTATTTCCTTTTTTGTTTTCTCTTTAGAAACTGGTTGGAAGATTGTGCTGTTTTCTTCAGCTGTTCCACTGGCACTACCCAGCTGGAAGGTCTGCCACCCAAATTTCATCCTGGATTATATCAGTTTCTGGTTGCTTTTTAGGGGAAAGGAAAGGGGATGATCCTAAGACACATATAGACTTTGCAAACAGACTGAGTCCTTCTACAGGAAGCACGAAGTCTACTTAGGCTCAAGTTCCTGATATTACTTTACCATAAAGCGGGTGCAGATGTTATTGGTGAGCAGAGGAACACTGGAAGCCTTTCAAAGGAAATGCACTTAAGGAGGGATTTGAAGGAGGAAGTGGTGGGAGCTTTTCACGTGAGAGGTTATGATGAAATGTTTATACTTGATCCATAAGTGACAGGATGACATTCAGAACAGTGTCACCCAACAAATCATAGGATATTTGATCTGCAAGTGTCAAGCCTAAAAAGTCCCTTGGCTGCTTGTGAGAATTTCACAGAGAATTCTTATAGAAGTTAATCTTAAATGTTTGGTGTCCTTTGGAAGGAGGATTAACAGTGCTCCTAGGAGTATCAAAGTAGAAGACATACTCAGTTGGACAGGAATCTTGATTAGCCAGTCTACAGTCACAGAGAGTGAGAAAGAAACTAAAGATAGTGGTTGAGGCCAATGCTGCTCTTCTTGCAGACAGGTCAATTATTCATGTTATATGAAGCCTTTTGTATGAAAATAATTTCAAAGATAGCACTGGGGAAATCCCTTTAATGTGAAGATGATGGTATTTCCAGTGCTCATCAGAGCAATCAGGAGCTTCTTGGAGCTGAGTTTGGACAATTTTCCTTTGCCTTATGACAGGACCACTTCAAACTTTCTCAGAAGTGCATCTTTCCCTAGTGATTAATTATTAAAAGAAAAATACACAGACTGATTGAAGGAATGAAATAAAATGTAAGAGGAAGCAAGGAACTGGAACAGTTAACTGGAGACTCTGGTCAAATCCATTCTTCCCTACTTTCCCATGTTCCACTGTTGACTTTAACTGCACCCCACCACGATGTTCAGTTCAGTGTGCATAAATTTATAGGGAGTCTCTTCTCTATTTTTAATACACGGATGTATATAAACATATTTTCACAGAAGCAGGAATTTGTTCTTACAAACACTTTTAACATTAATGGAAGCCCTACTTCTCTGTCCTTTAATTGCCTTGAGCCTCTCCAGATGGGGTCAGATCCTTGTCTCCTATCAGTTTTCTAGCGACCACTCAGCCAAGTGAGTTACTGCAGGCTCATGCAAACAGGAGAACTGTGGGACTGGGCCTTTTGGTTCTCTGCATGCAGCCTGCTGTGTTGATGATTAGTCTTCCAAAATCAAGAGAGATTAGATAAGAGCAGTAAGCTCTGCTAGCAGAGCCAAGTTGTGTATAGACATTGGGTGATCCACTCCTCTTAAATCACTGCCTGATTTCTTCAATTACTCAAAAGATGAACGCAGAAACTATCTATGGCCAAAATATTTTTATTCCTAAAAAAAGCCAGACATATGCAGATTTGTGGCACTTTTTGTTGTTATGATTTTAAGGTGATGTCTTCTGAGTAGCTGCCATTTCTCATTGCTGTCAGAGCAGACTAGTACTTCAGACTGTTGCTGCTGGCACTGTGCCTTGTTGCAGAAATAGTTTATTTGTATAGGTTTCTGATTCTTCATATTTTAGAGACCTAATGCATTTTATTCATTCTTCTTCTGTCTGAAGGTAGCCAGCTCTCATTCTCCTTTTATAGTCTGCCTGTAGTTAACAGCTACCAACTGCTCTCATGGAATGAGGATGAGGGTTTGTAGTAATTCTCTCCTCTGTTACTGCAAAGAGCTCTCTGGGGCTGTGCCAGCTTCTTCAGTGCTATCCCACTGTGATCCCATCTCCTGTGTTTCAGATCCTTTGGTCTCTCCTTCACTATCTTATTCTATGCACTTGCTTTCCAGCTAAGTTGAGCTCTCTCAACAACACGATACCAAGGAGTGAAGCTAACACCCTCTACCCTGGAGTTTTTTAGGAAGACTTGAAAGAGCCTCTTCTGCCTGCCTCTCCTGCAGGCTGGCATCTGAAAAAAAGGAATGTTGGTAGCTTGTTCTTGGATTGGCCATTCTGGAGAAAGTAGCTTCATCTCCTAATTTTTATGCCTTTTACAGTCTCATGTGTATGGAGTTTCGTTCCTTTCTTGGTGGAATAGATTAAGAGCTGTTGATTAGGCAGAGACTGCATCACAGCTGGTTGAAAATCAAAGGTCATGATTTTCAAAACGTTGAGGAAGATGAATAAGCAGCATGCTTCCTTTGTAATTGTCTGAGCTGCTGGAGCACAGAATGTATGTAATTTGGGCCATTTATTCACATTCCCAAATATGACCTTTGGAGCTAACTTTAGGTACTTCTGAAAAAAAATCTTGGCCAACTGTCAACAATATAATCAACAAGCAGAGAAGCTAGTTCTAAGTAGACCACCCTGAAATAGTTCTGCTTTTGCTGGCAATTTATATCATTCCCCCCTGGATCTCTCCCTTGAGCAGAATATCCGGTTGGATTTATTGTGGCTTCACCACAAATATGGTAGCAAAGTTCCCTCTAAATTTTCTCATGAGGAAGGAATCAGATACAAATGAGAAAATAAGGTGTTACAGATAGCATACAGCTTGTTTATAGCCTTTTTCTTGAAAGAAAACACCTTTCACCATCTTTAAGCCTTACTTTTTGGATTCATTATCCTGCAGGATCAGTAAAGCCGTGCTAGGCAAAGCTATTAATAAAGAATCAATAACATAAATTCTGGCCCTGCACAGAGAATTTGGAAAGTGGTGTATCTCAGTTGCAGTAGACAGAAAAAATATTTTTAGAGGATATTTTGACTTCTGTGTTACAGCTGGGAGCTGCTTACCTTCTTTTATGGAAGACAGAGGAGCACTGAATTCCTAGCAAACCCACAGGATGTCTCTCAGTACAGATGTTTCTGAGAGCAGGGGTGCTCCAATGGGCACTCTGGCATGGGTGAGGATTTTAGGCACAGCTTGCCCAGACCTCACTGAGGTCTCAAACTGACATGTGGGAAACTTTTTTGGTATTATTGGTATTTATTGCCAGACCTTACGGGTCTCCCAGGGGGCAGCTGCCGTTCACTGCCTCAGTCCCCAGCTGTGGAGGTGACATGTGGTACTTTTTCAGGAATCAATCCTCAGTAAAACTAACAACTGGCCTTGAGCCTCCCCTGTTTGGGGACCCTTTGGGAATGTACCAATATTAGTTTCTCAAGGGTCACGAAGAGTTGTACCATTTTGTTAAATGGTGATAGGTTTTGTAGATTAGATCCTGAAATATAAATTTAAACTTTGTCTTCCAAAGGTTTAAACCAGCAGTGGACTATTGCTTTTTGATAAGTATCATGCAGAGTCATTAGCATTAATTGTTGAGGGGCATTACAGAACCTTTTCTTTACGACTGGATGGGAAGCCTATATTAAACAAAACCTGTGATGGAAAAGTTGGGAGTTAAATGACTGGTGTTTGGTGCTGACACTGAAGAAATAATTAATGAAAACAAGTAGGTATGCAAAGAAAACTTTAATAAACCCCATGACAATGAAATTTAGTTGCAGTATGGTGCATATTCATACATTATACTCCATGAGCCTCTAGTGCTAACCACTCACAGAGAGAAAAAAAAGCCCACAAGTAGAATGTGAGGAATTAGTTTCAGTAGTAATAGAAATTGTACCTCAGGTGCAAAATACCTTAAAAATAGATGTATGTGGGAAAACAGTGTTATTTGCACTAAATATTTAACAGTTGTGCATGTGAAAAAAAAATAATTACTTTGTGCTGTAAGGATAGGTGAGCTTAACAAGAAAATCACATAAAATATTGTCTTCAATTAAATTGGTCTTCCAGACCCATGTACAATTTTTGTTAACTGTTTTTTACCTTTCTTCTAGCCTCTGATTGAATAAGAATCCATTCTGGTGTCTTTTGCATCCACAAAACATCAAATCTGAATTTACTTCAAAATTTCATGCTTGTTTCTCTTCTACTGATTTACGATTTACAGCTTAGTTATAAGTAGCAAACCCTTTTTTGTCCCTATTTATTTCAAATATTGTGGTGGATGTTGCAGTTTCCCACCACTGGTGGCACTCTGCATGCGGAAGACAGACAAGGATCTTTGCAGGAATGCACATCCCAGTGTCGGACACTTCTGCCAATGTGATGCAGGTGCACATATTCATGAGACAGAAGTGTAAGAGGAAGGGAAGACATTCTATTGGCTGATGGGTTTTGCCGGCTTGGTAGGAGCGTGGTGGTTTCACACCTTGTTAAATTGTTAGCTGGTGTTTGAAAGGAAGGCATACCCATCATTCCAGAGGCTGTAGGAGAAAAAGAGGAACCCAGGTTGTCTCATGATGAAGAGCAGTGCAGGGAGCAGGGTGAACTATTGAGGCACAAACTTGTGTCAAGTCAGCAGACACATTTGGCTGAGGAAATATTTTAAATTCAGAGTCGGCAACAGATTATTTGAGAGCGTTGCCCCAAAGACTGAAAATACCAAAAGGCTCCTGAATAAAATGTATCTGGAGAAGAAGAACTGTTCAGGATACTGGCTGCTGTTTGGTTCAAGGACACATTATTAGTAGGTCATTGCTTCATTTTCTGGTATAGGCAATTGCTCTCTTGGAGGCATTTCTATTTGCATTCCCTCTAGGACCACAGTTTTTCCTTAGAGAATATTAGCTTAGTTTTAAATCTAAGCAAGAACAAAATACATTGAAATTGTAGACCTGTTAGGAGTTATCTATTTCTTATTTTCAGGGAGTTGGCCTCACTTAGGGCAATCTGAATTGGTTTTGTGAATCTAGGAATGAGACGGATTCAGAGATACTTTATTTTGATTAATTTCTTCCTACAAGATGATTTTTACCACCTTTAGATAAGATATTTGTATGGAATAAATTTCATTCCTACCTAAATTAATTTAGATTTCAATTTGTTAGCATTATCTTGTATTGAGTATAGATCAGAGAAATTATTTAATCAGTAGTAATTTTCTGTTTCCTAGCTGTAACACAATAGTGGGACAATGAATGGCTATTTCCCTGAAGTTTCTAGAGATCCCAGGGCTGTGCTGTAATCTCCTCGAGGTTTAACATGCATTTACCAACAGCCTAAGTTCTAGCCACAAAGGATATGATTAAAAAGTGCTGAAAGAAATGTTGATATTTAATTTCCTTTACATTAGCAGTGGCATTCCAAAAAGAAATAAGAGTTCAGAAACTGAACAAGCAAAAGGGAGAGTTGGGGAAAAGCTTCAGTTTTCTACTGAGCATTTGATTTTACTTAAGGGAATGTGATTTACTTGTGCATGAGGAGTGAGAAGGCAGTGGTACCTCTCTGCAGGATCCTGGAATAATTGTGCCCTGTTCCTGGGTATGTCATTTCCAGAAGAGTCAGTACAAACCCATTGTATTGCTTTTCTCTGAATTCTCTCTAGTTGTGGTCTGAAGCAAGCTTGGCTAAGCAATAGGCAATATGATATCCTCACATGTTAGCCAAAGCAGTAAAAGCTGATAGGAATGAGTTAATACAGCAGGAGTGGATAATGTAGGTGAAATTAAGGTCTCTGGTTTGTGACCCCTGTCAGAGTTGACAGTGGCAGCTAAATCCTAGCTGCCCCAGCTGCCTGACCTACCATATTTTTTTTTAAGGTTGCTGCTCCTTTGGCAGAAGTGATGGAGCTGCTGTACCTGCTCCTCAGCAGCAGTGCACTGCTCAGTATTTTAACCATAAACTAAAACCAGTGCTGCTTTACATTGATATTTTGTGCACTGTGGCATCAGTGGAGCTGATGTGTTGCCTGCCCTGCTATCTATGCCACTGGCATAACAAGTTTTGACAAAGGGACGGAGAGGATTTAAGGGGTAGAAAACTTTTTGGTTGTCATTACTATACATGCTGGGAACTGTGTACCATAGTACTAAACAGGGAAAATGTAAAATGTAGGAAGAGAGGAAATATAAATTCCCTACTAGTGCCATATTAGAATATTATAGCAGTCTTACATTTTCACAAGGTTCCCTACTATCTTTGACTTTGAACTGTAGCTTAGCTGTTTGAAATTTCATAGTGGAATTCCACCTGAATCTTGGTTTCCAAAGGCAACTGGCAAGGCTATTAATTTATCAGACTCTTTGCCATTTGCTTGACTTCGTCACAAGAGTTCACGGTATTTTTCAAGGATACCAAATGCAGGTTCTAGCTCCAAAGGTAGCAATAAACAATCAGACCTTGACACAGAACTAAATCAAGGGATGGATGCAAGTCTTTTTCAACAGCATGGTAGATAGCTTGCCACAACCACATTACCTGAAAGAGGAGCTCAGGCAAGCTCAGGAAGGAATGACCTGACCCTTCCAAACTACAGATGAACCATTTCAAGAAAACCATCTGAAGACACATTGAATGAGAGATGCAATAAAAAGAGGGGACCCCAGGCCAGAGCGGGCCAAAAGATCACCAAAAATATGGCTTACATTTCTCGTACCTAGGTTTCAGAAAGCTCTAGGGATCCCCGAAGCTGAAGACTCCACAAGAGAATGAGCACTGTTTTTCCTTCACCTTCAGGAAGTAGGGCAGAAAGGACCTCCTTGCAATCCTTCCCATGAGAGTGAGTCTCCACTTTTGGTCAGTGGAAACACAGAACAACAAGCAACTAAGGTTAGGTAGCAGAGAGAGGGTAAGACCTATAGCAGTCATAATGCTCTGAACTGCTGCCTAAGCATGGGATTTATTTTATGTTCCTTGGAGGTGTGCAGAGATTTTAGCAGTGCTGTTTTCTGCCTTTGAAATTGAGCAAGACTAAACTAAATGCAGAATATGTGAGATCCAGTCCAATATGCAGAATGACTGGGGTTAGTGTGGGAAAGCTAAATATAGACAATGCCTCTAATCAGAGCTGGAAGGCCAGGAATGGAGCAGTATGGCACACAAGATGCAGAAAGACATTCAATTAACCTTAATTCAAATTCAAGGTTTCAGTCTGTGCTGCTTTGCTGGCTGAGCGTGTGCGTCAAAGTACCCATGATATTTTGGTGAGGGCATTGCGATCTGTTGAGATTTTCACAGCCCACATCTAAAATCTATTTTTAGACTTCAGCTCTTAAAGGGGAAAAAAAAATAAGGGCAAGCTAGGATAATTTTCTAACAAAGTCTTAGAAAAATATTCATTGCTGGGCTGACAACCTTAATGTCCAGTTACAGATGAGCTACAAACCCCGGAAAATGGGGCTTGTAATGGAAACGGCAATTCAACCATGTAACGATAGCATTGCAGATGGGATATGGTAACACACAGCCATTCCCTGCCTGACTGAACTGGCTGTCTTAGAGTTCTTGGGAATTTAGCCACTCTGTACTCATCCACTCTGAGCTGGAAGGGAATCAGCAAACATCTCCTTAGATGCTAAGCTTCCAACATGTCCGCATATTGAGTACTATCACAGCTGATTTCAGGCCTGGATATAGGAGAAGGACATTTGGAATAGACTGTGAATAGCTGGCAAACTGAGGAATAGCTTGCTAGGAGAGGGGGTAAAGGAAAGAGGAAAGAAGCATCACTTCAGTGGCTTAAACCATGCTCATAAAAAAGGGACAGATGTTTCCTATTGGAGCATCCCCTTATAAAACAGCTTCATCTCTGCAAAGCAGCACACTGCAGCTTCTATATATAACTGCAGAGTAACACAACATGGCTGAGGGTTTACAGAAGCTTGTTTACTTGTGAAACTTTAGGGACAAAATCAGATAGTTAGGAGCAGGTGGGATGTCTCTTAATAATTCCAACATTTCCGTATACAGCAGCACACTGGTTTTTTCTGCCTTCACAGAAGACGCTGTTACATTCCTGCAGTCAGTGATGGTTGTCAGTTCTGGTTGTTACTATTTGCATTTATGTAAAAGCATCCAGAAGGTTGAGCTTCAGGCCATCCAAGGCCAGACAATTGGGCACTAATGTAGCCTCCATATCCTTAGGTCTGTTTCATGCACAAGTGCAATATGATGTTTCATTAACAGATCATGTAAGAGTGTGATGTGACAATGTGACATACTATTCAGCAAAACAGTAAATGTTGAGAAATCTTTCTCTGTTATTCACATCAGCAGCTTTCAATAAAAAAAGTGGCATGCCCTCCATGATGGAACGGGTACAGATGCATTAGTATTCCTCATAGAGCATCACTCTTGTCATTATGGTAATGACAGATTTTGCATGCTTAACCTATCACTCATAAAAAGAGAATGTTTGTTTCCATAGAACCAGATTGTTCTCCCCCCAACATGTACTCAAGCAAGTGAGACAATTCCAGGATTAAGGGTCTCAGTAATGTCAGTAGGATTAAAGCGAACATTTTCCAGAAGTGACTGGGATTTGTTAAAAGCCTCTTTCTTTAAAGTGTTATTTTTGATGTGTTCCAACAAGCACAGTTTTTCACTAGGTTCATCACATACTGCAGTGCCTCAGCTGCAAAATCTGGATCCAGATTCATAACTGGACCAAAATCTCAGGTCTTCTGCCCTTCACAGAAGCAAAATAATTTGTTTTGTGACAGCTAGACTCCCTAGGAGCAGGACTCATGATCAGGAGAGAAGGACTCCTTTTCCAGATATACTCTCAGGTACATCGTTTCACTTGTATTTCAGTTTCACCATTTCTGACAAAGAGGTTAAATAAACCTTTTGTCGGTGGTGGAAGAGGATCATATCTGTAGGATACATAAAGCATATCAGCATATCTATATTCAAAGAGTTATTTGATAATATAAAATATTACAGCTCAGGAAAAAAAATAATTTCTTTGAGGACATTCTCCCAGCCTTATAAAAAAGTCCAGACTTATTTGTTTCACAAGCATTCCCATTCAATCCTTGTCAACAATTTCTGTCCACGAGGTTGCACAGGCAGCCCAGTCCCAATAGGGCACCAGAATTTGGAAAAGCTTTCCCTGACTGTGGTTGGCTTGGAGTGCCCCTTGCTGAAAAAGCCCTGCTGTGCAGCCAGCAGGGCAGGCGGGATGGTGCCCGCCAGGGTGTGGATTCGCAGCGCATTAGTTGCTCTCCATTAACTCCGCAGCAGTAAATGTGTCATTGTGTTCACAGGAGCGTTCTTAGTACAGATTAAGGCTATCCACACAGGAAGCTAGTGTGAAGTAACTAGGGCTGTATAAATTCACACCTTAGCTTAGTTGGTACTACATTTCCCTGGCAGACAAGCCCACTGCCTATCCACCTACATATTTTGTGTGCTTGCAAGGCTACTTTTCTTCAATGGCCTCACTTCTGGATATGGTTTGGGATCTATCTTCCTTTTTGTCCTTGAGAATCATTTGTTGTATGCTACCCACCAGGCAAACCTTCAGTTCCTGCAGCTGCCCTCACATGTAGTACCAAGGATCTCTGAGCTCTCAGCACTGCATTGAAAATGTGGATGCCTGGGCTGAAAGCTCAACTTAAACCCACTGCCATATTTCCCACTGCAGCTGGTATTCCCTCTGTGGCCATCCTCCTCCATCCTCCACAACCAGCTTCATCTTTGTCTGCCTCCTCTGCAGCCCTTTGTAGCTGGCTTGTTTTAGAACTGTTTGAGAAACATGAAGTCTTAATGCAATCTAAATGTGAACTCACTGATCCCATATTCTGAGAGCAGCATGCTCAGGGGCCCACGTGGAACTGTGCCTGAGCAGAGCTGTTATGATTTAATTGCTCATTTTACAATAAACTCAACAATTCTAAATCGTTTGGACACCTTTGGCTGGATATAAAGCTAATCACAGTATCCTAGAAATGTTGTAAACTTCCCTCTAGCACCTGCTCTGCCTCTCTGCTGGCTTTTATGCTGTTGCTCAGGCTTGCTGCCTGGTGGTTGCATGGTAAGCTGCTTGGGACAGGATTGATGTCCTTTATACTTCATCAGGATCTGGGAGAATGGGGGACCCCTATCCTGTTACACGGGGCACAGCCGCAGCACAAGTGATGGTGATCGTGATTACAGCTGACAACTGAAATAAACGGGGCTCTGCAGACCTCCTCCACTTCAGCTGCATTGACATGAAGGGCAGAGAATACAGTCACGATCCCAATGTTGAAAGCTAGGATGAAACTGGTAGTGTGTTGCGGTGCGGATTCTGTATTTTACTATGCAATTCAGCCTTTCCTACCCCTGCCCCCCACGTACCTATGTACTGTGCTTGTTTGTTATAGTTTTATACTTTTGTGTTATGTATGGTCTGTTCCGGTGTCCCCCATTTTCCTGAGTTGGGTCTATCCTGGCATCTCCTAAGCCCCACCCCCTTTGTCTCCCATGTATGGGTGTCCCATTCCACTATTCCAGACCCTTCCCTGCCCATCATTTCCCAGGTCCAATCCTGTCCCAGGGTACCCAGGGGGTACCTCCCTTTGCCCCGCCCAGGTCCCATCCTGTGATAGGTTGGTGTCCTGTGTCTCCCCTCCCCCTCTGGTGCCAGGATAAAAACCCCCCTCACAGGAAGTGGGGTTGAGAGAAGCATCCGGCAGCCTTCATTAAACTTATGTTATGCTCGTGGCTTCGTGGAACTTTCTCTCCTTCCCTCCATCTTGCCACACGTGCTTAATGCCTGCATGAACCCCGTGGAAAGGCACGGCGTGACCCTGACGCTGCTGGCCTTAGCTCCATTCGGGACTGAGCTATCCCAGCCTCTCCTGAAGCGGCCCATCCATGTCGCACTGCGTGACTGGGTGAAAGAAAAGACCGACCGCAAAAGCTAGCCGGGCAAACCGCAGTGCGATAGTGTTACAGTTGTATTTTCCCTCCCCTTTTCACAACCACATTACACACCTTATTAAGGACATTTTCCTTTATGCCTTGCATTATTCCTTTGCCCTCAATGGTGAAGTAATGCAAGAGCAAGCCTAGCTTTTCTACACTTTCTGTCTTTCTTCCTTGCTAAAGTATGTGGGACTCGATTCCTAATCCATACAATTTCTGGGGCATGCCACTCGAAGAGAATACACCATTATTAATAGAGGACATCACCAAAATGCTTGAACAATGCCCCATTGTGAGGGTGGAGAGAGGTTGTTGATGGTTCAGCTCCAAGCCTTGAATTCCCTCTGCTAGCCCTGCAACTGACCCTCGGGAACCTTTTCTCCTTTCCTGCTTCCCCCGTCTTTTCCTGAAGAGTCTTTGTTGCCTTTCTGTTAATAAGGGTCCTTTGTGTACTCATTTGCATGGTGATTGGCACTTCCAGCTCACAGATAATCGATAGCCAGGAAATTGCTTGAGTTTCAGAAATAAAAAATAAAGGTCCGGAGACCTTAAATATTGTATTTAAGGCTATGCTTTGCACAAGAGAAATCAGTGGGTTCCACATCTGCTCCCAGCTTCTGCACTGTACCTCTTTCCAGTACAGGGTTATTAATTCAATAAGTGGGAAATTCTTCTCAAAATCCTCTCTGAAAGTTTGATGAGGTGTATGCCCACTTCCCTGTAACTCAGTCAGGATTCTAACTTTTTATCACCATGCCATCATAAATAATGGATTTTAGGGGAAGTTGGAATCACTGCTAGGAAGTCTTACTGCTCCCCAACCACAGATGGAAAGCTCTTTAAGATGGACACCTTGTACTGATTTCCTTGCTGAAAACCCTCATAAATGTAGATTTTGGCTTCTTATCCAGAGCTTTGAAGAAATTGCTCTTATAAAATCTCTCCTCTCCTCACTGAGAGGCCTTTTCCCTTCCAAAGCTACCAGCATCTCAATGCAAGTAAGTTTAGCCAGGATGTTTGGCAGAGCGTATATTTTGAAGAGGGTGTACCTAATTCTCACTTTTGACCCTGCAAGCCTGCATTCAGGCACTAAGATTACAAGCTGCCTTACTCAAATGCAGCTTTTAAATATCCAAGTGAAAAGTGTATGTGTGATGATTGTTCCTAGTTTCTGGTTAGGTCAAGTAGGTAAGATTTATGATGGTCTTCAGTTTTAATTTCCATGTTTCAAGTAAACACTTACAACTAGTTTTGTAAACAATGTGAGGAATAACTGTGTTTCTGAGCTTCAGCAACTTTCCCTTCTTTGATAATATTGGCTTTTAATTAATTTATTTATTTTAAAAAATAAGTATAAGCAAGTTAACTACTGCCAGTGTGAATGTTTGGATTTATTGATTTGACAGTTTAACATCGACCTCTTGTCTTGGTCAATATTTGCCTAGGAGGTTATTAAATCTTAGTGTCTTTTACAAATGTCAGTATATATATGGTAACTAGAACAGAAGAAAATTGCAATGCTAGAAGTTTTATTAATCAGTAATGAAAGTTTGGTAAAACTAATTATTTTTGGGTTAAAGTCAAATTAATCAAACCACTGGCCTGCTTTTTTAAGAGTGGTCAAGCATCTTGACCTGCAATTTAGAGATGCTTAGTTTCAATTTATCTGAGTTTAATAAAGGAAAGCATGGGGGGAAGGGGAGAAGAACCAGTCAAGACATTTGATTTATAGTGGAATAAAACATTTTGTTTAACCACAGATTAATATATTTGTTTGGATGCAGAATAAAAGCCAACTGAAGGAATGAAGAGAAAACCACAACTCTTTTCCTCTCACTTCAGCTGACAAACAGCGAAAGTAATGCTCTGAGCAGTGCTTGTTATTGCATTTGCTATATTTCACTAGACTTATCAGGAAATTTCTCTACATTATGGCAGTCTAATTTAGATTTTAAGAAAACAGGGGAGAAAAAAGACAGACAAACATTTATCTCCAGGGAGGAAACAACTGATTCAGCTGCAGCCAGCTGTTTCCATACATTTAGCAGAGTACATTCCTCCAGGGCTCTCATGCTGCTGACCTATAAAAGGTGAATGCAAGTAGCTTCTCAAGGTGTTATCTTTCCAGGCTAGACACAAGACTGTTAACAACATGAAAAAGGGAAATAGTTCCCCTTTTTCTCATTGCTGGAAGACTCATTTTCCTTCTTCTAGCAGGTTTCTCACAGCTCTGCTACTTAATTAAAAAAGGATATGGCACTGGTCCCCATCACACATTCTTCCCATTTCTCCGGGCATAGGTATTTAACAAAAAGGAATGTTACTCTAAAGTTTTGCCCAACTCTTCTCTGAATTACTGCAGGATGGCTCATGCCATTCCACAGCTGTTGTCTTGTTTACACAGCATGGTTTAAATGGACATTCCCATCATGGGACATATGGAGCATGGATGTTACATACTGCATTCTAGAATAAGGCTAGTTAAATCCCACTTTTATGGCTTGAGTTTTTAAGTCCTTGTGAGACTCTGCTGCAGGAGACTGACAGGAGGGACAGGTGTATTGTGGCTTCAGCCTGGTGACAAGTTTTCACATTCAGCTGCATTCTTCCAGCAGCAAAGGGCCGAGCAGCTGGCAGCCCCCGAGCCTCCTTGCCTCTGCGGGAATGCCTGTGGCAGGGGGAAGAATGTGCTGCATCCCTGCCCCATCACGCAGCCGCATTGCAACACAGGCACGGCTGCTGATCCTGCTCATCAGGTGAGGCCCCCCGTGGATGCAGGCACCATTACCCTCATCCACCCTGAATGGGGGCCTGGGCTCCTTACCTGGCAGATCTCATAACAAAGAATATGTTAAAAATGGGGCTTGCTGAAACCAGATCTCTTTTGCAAACATTTTCAAGTTTGGAAATTGAATGAAAACTAGACATAGTTTATCATGTTTCCTTGTTGGCATGAACAGAGATTTTAATAGGAAAATATTACATCAGTTTTTGCAGGATACAGTGTGAAAAGGGTCCTTCTGAAGCCCATTCTGCCTGTGAGCAAGATAAGTCCAGTAAGTGAGCCTTCCTAGATACAGACATCCTTTGTGTGCCTACATTAGGAAGCTCTTTTAAGGAATGAGTATACAACACAACTGAGAAAGTCCAAAAACACAGAGTGGGCTTTTTTTGATTGCACAGCAGCTAAGGGCAACTAGATATGAAGCAAAGGGCTAAATTGCGCTTTGTGCTACATGGATGTAGTACAAATGGAGGAAAGTACATCCTCTCCACTCCTCCCTCCCTCATGTTGCATCCCTCATGGTCTGCAGAAATGTTTCTTCACAGCTCAAGTGGAGGAGTTGGCACTGCTGGCCAGGTTGAGAAGTTTCTGTAGACGCATAAAGCCAGGGTCAGCAGGCTGGACATATATACTGGCTACCCCGGCAGAGCGGGCATAGGGAAGGCTCCCTGCAAGGCACTTCCCCAGCTTTCACCCAGGCTGTCCCTCCTCCTTCTCTCATGCACATTTGTGGCTCTGTGACAGTGAGTAGGACAAAGTACTGCACCAATCCCTATCCTAACTATTCAGGCTATGAACCCAGCCATAAGAAAAATAGCCAAGAAAAAGCAGAAACCAGTCACCGTCTTTGGCTGTAAAAGAGGAATGGTGTGAGAATCCAGGGTGAAGTCCCAGCCCCACACCCCATAACATCAGCTATGCTCTTCGGAGTCTTTTCTTGCAAGATGTGCTATAGGTATTTCTGCATACAAGCTGTTTCCTCTTTTTTGTTTTCACCTTTGAAGGTCACTGTAAGGGTGAGTTGCGTCATTGCACAGCTCAGGAAAGGCAGGTGCTACAATTGCCTAGTCTAAAAAAGTCAGGCAGGAGCATTAGCTCTTTTGCAAGGAGAGCAAGCATCTGGAACCTTTCTCCTTTCACAATAATCCCGTTTTCTGTGAAATGACTGAACTCAGATCCCTGCATTTTCCTTGAAGACTATCTACAAGTACCAGCCAGCTGATCTGCAGCAATCTAGTGGTAGGGGATATATAAATCTCCTTCATTTATGGCCACCCTCTGCCCACCCTCCTCCAAAATCCCATTTCCCCCCTTCCAGTGGCAGCAGCAGTGACGGATGCATCCAGCCCGCGGCAGGGAGCCCAAGGCAGGTGTGAAGCTGCGGTGTTGCCTGGTAACAACCTGCGGAGAGCACGGGAGAGCCGGCGCCGGAGCCCGAGGTGCCGCATCTCCCACACGAATGGATGCCTGGGGCTCAGCAGTGCCCAGCGTGGGCCCCTCCTGCGCAGCAGCTTCGCGCGGGGCCGCCTGGTCACGGCATTTGAGGAGTTCGGCTCCTTGTCTCGTCTCTGGTCTCTGCAGTTGGTGCTGCGCCCTTCGAACATGGCTCTGGAGCAGTCCGAGTTCATAAGCACGATGCAAGCCTGGTGGATAAGGATCTGACCCTCAACACCATGGCAGAAGGGCTCAATAGCACAAGAACTCATTTATTTATGAAAACATTCCTATTTGGTTATATTTATCATATAACTTTTTATGATGTTCTGAGAGTCTGTTATGTGATACACTTAAAATACATTTTGGGATTCTGACATATTTGAATTTGGTCAGATGTGGAGCTTGGCCCCAGATCAGAATCTCACTTACATTAAATCTAGTTGTGGTATGAAACCCTAGAACTAGGATTTGTATTCAAACTAAACAATACTAGAATCCTACAAGCAGTTCCTGTAAGAGCTCAGCTATATTTGGTGGCTACCTGAGCAGCTGAGGCTTTAAATAAAGCCAGTACTGCTTGCTCGACTTTTACCAGCGTGATCAGCAGTCTTGTTGAAAGGAAAAAAGAAATTAGGCTTAATTTTGAAACCTAACTGAAATATAGGCTTCCCCCCCCAAAAAAAAGAGGAAAATGTTACTTATTCTTTCTCTAATTATTCTTAATTATTCTTTCTAAGACTTTCCTTTCTCTGTAATTTTCTTATCAATGTACGAGTCAACAACTTAAGGGGAAGAGGAAAGATGACCCAAGCAACATGAAGTATCATACATTTGATGATATTGAACACTGATACCAAATTTGTAACTGTGCACATTACTGGCTTAAAACTCAGCAGGAAAATCCAAACCAGAATCAGAATGTAGCAGAACATTTATTTTGGCACACTGAACATGGAGGCACATATTTAGAACAGCTTGCAGAGGAAGAGTCACACCTTTAAAAAACAAAGCCTCTGTTCACACTTCACTTGTGAAAACTGGTGTGTTACTAAAAGTAACATAATGGTTTCACTACATTAAGCATTCTACAGCACATGGAGCCATCAAGAACTTCCTTAGTTCCTGGAAATTCCTACCTGTTTAAGACCTGTTCCTTGCCATGATCCCTGCAAAGATGCAGGTCAGGATCATGGGTGCTCCTGACACAGCACTAGCACTGTACAGGCTTCAGGGGCTTCCTCCCCAGCTTCATCCCCAGCCGCATCATCCCATTTTGTTCCAGCAAGGAGGCATCCAGCCCTGTGCACCCAGACTGCCAATGGAACGTGGTAATGGAAGGTAATCAGGCAATTCACTTGAAAAGCACACTCCTGCTCTGAGCTAGACCATTAATTTGGCCCACCCTGATGGGGCAGCAGCTGCTGAGCACCTCTTATTGTCACTGTAGGCAGGGGCATGGCCCAAAGGTGCCCCTTTCCATCTCTGCCTCTCTGCTGGTGATCTGGTAGCACAGTAAAACCTTAACTGGTTCCTGCCTTCCCTCTCTGTGCTCAGTGCCACTGTACATACTGCCATGTCTGTGAAGCTCTGCACGTGCCTATGAAGCACAGCAGGTGGTATGGAAATACTCTGTGCTCTTTTTGACAATTATGCCATTTTATTTAATAGTGCTCTGGCTAAAGGCTCCCCTGGAGCCTTATGTTGCAGATAATCCCCCAATATTCCAGCCTGGTAAATGAGGAGGACTCAACTTGTTTCCTCCTGATGCTGCATCCCAGGAATATCTTCTTCCCAGTCGGAGCTCTTCACAATGGCCAGCAGGTCAGGCATGACAAGGTTCTGCATAATGTTCAGACAAACCCAACCCCTCTGCCTCCTGATGTGCAAGAGATGTCTGACTGCCTTAGTAAATGTGTTTGTGGTAACAGCAGCAGTGAGAACAAACTCGAAGGCAAATCACCTGTTTAACCAATGGGAAGAGCTCAAAAAGCACAAATGTGGCAGGTCTTCATTAAAAAGTGATGGGACTGTCTCTAAATCTTCAAAGTACATATTTATTTTTATAATAATAATTTATTTTCAAATTCACTAATGGTCTGAGACTTTAGTACTCATATTTTCAAATGCTTCTGAGATGTGGAGGACAAGAACTTTTCTCACTCTTTCTCCCTCCTGAAGGAGCTGCCACCCATGGTGTTCTCTTGCAGAAAAGGACCAAAGGAAAGTGTTTCACTCTGATATTTTCCTAGTCCTGCTCAACAGCTGAAGAAAGCACACCCAGAAGAAAAACAAAGAGGTGAACAAAGCCTAAAGAGGAAGCCCATGTCAGGAATGATTGTGTATTTTGACTTGAGGAGGAATAGCAGAGGCCAGGAACAAGTCAGTGCATTGGCATGAAGCGATGGCTCAGGAAACTAATTCCAGAGTCAGTTTTCTGTGGGCTGCCATGCTGCATGAGGGTGGCTGAGGTGCTTGGGTGCTGCTGGGCCCTGCTGCTGCAGAAAGCAAGTGGACAGCAGAGCACCCAGCCAGGGGCAGCCCCACAGCAGAGCTGCAGCAGCTGCACGGCAAATGTAAGCCAAAACTTTTACTTTGTTGGTGCTCACAAGCCCACTGTTAACTGGAGAGGGAAAAAAAAATAAAATAAAAAGCAAACAGTAATGTGGTAATTTTCCCCTCAGCACCGGGACTATTACTGGTATCCCTGTGTATGGCTCACACAGCCCCTTTATTCTGCACACCTTTGAAGCACTGTCTTCAAAGATAGGCTCCATGTTCTCTCTCACCCTCTAGTGCTGTAACTTTTCCAGATGGAATGATGCTTTATTTAAGCACTCCTTCATTACCCTATCTGCTACATCTCTCACCTGGGAAATAAAGGTTAATTGACCATGTGCAATTACTGATTCATATCACAGGCACATGAGATAGCTGAGATTAACTAACAATCATTGCAAAAAATGGCAATGACTACGCTAGAGATACCTTGTAATCGTCACACAAAACTAGAAATTGTGACCAGCATACTACCCAGGTAACTGTAAACTGTGCAGTCATTCAGACATTTCTGGAAGCTAGATACATGCAACTAAAGAAGTCATATATGGTAAATTGCAACATCCTCAAAATTTCAAGTGTTAAGGGCTTTCATTCTAAGATTTCTAAGCTGTGGTTAATATATACCCAAATTTCCAACTCATTTAACAGTTCACTGTGGGATAATGGAAAAACAAATCAATCAAAGGCCGGAGCTAAATGGTTCATCTGAGTACAGAAATGCTGTTTATTATTTTGGAGATATGTAGAAATGGCACTTGATGGCTCATGCTACCATTTCAAGAAGAAAACAGAATATGAAGCTGGGTATTAACCCCTCATTCTGCCTGCCACAAGCAGCAGTCCTGCCCATGGACTGAGATTGAACTTCATGGGAAAACAATTCCTTTCCCAAAAGGACCCATATGAAGTCATCCATTCCAACAGGGCTGCCCAACCCTACAGCCCACAGCACTTCTCTGTCAGTGCTAGAGCTGTAACTTGTGAAGTACTTAAGGATTAAAGACACTGTGAAAAAAAAGGGTTGTATTTTTCAAGCTCAAAGAAGGCTAATAAATAAATGAATCTTTATAGGAGTCTTAGAACATCATATGGCTTCAGGCATGTACATGTTCCTTTTCAGATCAAAAGAGATGGGAAGCAGTTTTGGTCTCTGAATGAAAATGGGTTTGGAGAGGAAGCAAACAGCATCTCTTAAATGGAAGTGAAAAAAGAAAATAACACAAAGAGCCATATGCCTGGCATCCTTGAGAGTCCTCAAGAGGGGAGGGAGGGAGTCATGCTGGAAGGGTGAGATGTGGTCTATGCTTGTAGACAGGGAAATAGGAAAATAGCTTCAAGAGGTGAGAAATATCAAAGAAATAAAATAGGTATGTTAAAAGAGGCGTTAAAGAGGATTATTTTCCCTCAATGTATTTCCTGAAATCCTGTTTAATATTAGTGGGACTTGAATACACAGCTCATGGGGAAAGAGCAGTGATCTTTGTGGCTTTAAACAGGTTCCTGCAAAATTCACATCAGCACAAGAGGTAGACAAAACATCTTGCTTAAGTTCTAAACAAACTGCTGATTTCAGATGCACAGAATAAGCCATTGGGAAAACAAAATAAGACCAATAAAACAGAGGAAATAAAGAGATAGTTGGTGTGAGAGTCATGTCCTAAATTCTGGTAACTTTTTGTCAGTGGTGGATCTCATTGGCCTGTAGCAAAGCCATTGGATATGAGGCCCAAAAAGAGCTCCTGCCAACAGATAGCTGCAAACACACATCCCTTCCCATCAGCACATCACTGATTCATACATACAGCCACAATAACTCTAGAGACTGCACTACAAACATTTGTACTGAGCTACAATCCTCCTCAAAGTGTTCAGGAAGATGTAACAGGTCTGTCTTCAATGGGGGTTTGGCAGTAGAGCTCTATAGAGACCTGCAGAGCTTGGATGGAGAGGCATTGCAGCTGCAGTCGGAAAGGGGACAAACTGCTGGAAAGAGGATGCTGTCTCTGAGCTCAGGGGAAGATGAGACAAGCCTTTAATTGGGGGAAGATCACAGGAGCCACAAGAGGAAACAGTGAAGGTGTGACATAAACACAGAGGGTGATTTTGATGGGTCCCAGCTCCTGACAGTAATAAATCAGTACGTGTCAGCATCAAATCTGGAAGAAGCAACATTCAGGCAGACTCTTTTGAAGAGCTGGTCACTGCAATGTGCCCTGGTTCAAAGGGGTATGAATGGCAGCAGCAGTAAGCCTGCCCACAGCTTATCTGCATTTCTTTGTCAATATATCTTCAAATCAGCTTCCAGTGAAAAAACCAAGAACAAAAACCCCAAACAAACCAGCCTTCAGATGAAAGCGCTAGGGCAGCATGCAGCTCCCCTGAGAAGCAGAGCAGGAGTTTGATTATGGTTGAGCATTGAGGAGCAATAGATTGCAGCACAGCTACCTAACCAAGAGGCTGCAAAGGCCCTTGGACTCTCAGATTGGTCCAAGAAACTTTACATCACAGTTGTAGCTCATGAAGTTTTACAGCTGATTTATGGTATGGTTTCAGAACTCTTCACTCTTTTATAAGTGCACGAGACTTTTCTTATAAATACAGATTGAGAAGAAGGCTCTCAATGTGTTTTTTACAGATTCTAATCACATACAGTCATGCTATCACTTGCAAGAAAAAAATTATACTCCCTCTCTCTATGTGTGTGTATGTATTTTTATATATATATGTATCCCTCTTTTTATTTTAAGCATATGGGCTGGTATTCCTGTGGGTAAACCACCTAAAAATTAGTTCCAGAACAGACACATTAATGGAGACTCAAATAACTAAAATGTAAAGTACAGCTGAGGAAACTTTGGCAGCACAATATTTGAGCATCGCCAGAAAAAGTAGATTTCCACCTTGCAGCCAAATTTCATTACCTTTTGATGACCAATTTGCTTTGGTCTTAGAAACTTTTAAGAACTTCTTATGTTCTGCAGATTAAGGTATCATTGCTTGCAGTCTTAACACATAGGAGAGTGATGCTGTGGGACTTCAGTGGCTGAGTTGGGGTCAGCTGAGCCCAGTGCCCGGCTGGGACATTTCCAGACGTGCCCGGCTGGTTGCAATGGGGCTGTGAACATCAGCACAGCCTGCCAGCACTGCTCCTGTGGGCACCGCTGCTGCCATGCTGCTTCCAGCTCTCCCATGTGGCACGGAGCTGACAGGTGCTCACTCACAGCCGTTGAAGATTCCAGGAGGCATTTTATAGATGAGAGAGTTGTGGATGTCTGTTTGCTGGTTTCCTGTGGGAAGCTGCTCTCATGCTGGCTTTCATATTCATCACAAAGTTCATTGGAAAAGGTATCTTCACTTCCTTTCCGATCTGTTTTGCAAAGCATCTGCTATGTTTCATGCAGGCTACAGCTGATTTCTTCGGAAGGGAGTGATTCCTACATAGGATTTAGACATGACAGCAGCAGGCAGAGAGAGCATTGAGGGGCACGCTTAATCCTCAGCTGTGCTCCAGCTGATATCAAAGAGCTTTTATATTTAATAAGTCTCAAGCACTTACAATCACAGAGGACAGACAAGTACAGAAAAATACGGCAGAACCAAAGTATCCTCAAGGGCAAGATGAAACGGAAAATTAAGAACTCAAGATTTCTTAAATGAGTAGAAGTCCACTTTCAATAAAAATGAAGAATTATGCAGAAATCATCCTGCTGTTTCAGGAGGATAGTTTATCTAAATATGATGTCAGGAAAAACCACTGGAGTGCTGATGTTGATTAGGTATGTGTCAGAAAGCAGAAGTACAAGTAAGTACCCTGGGAGAGGACTTCTCCTCAAACCTTTCCTTCCTCTCTTTGATTCAGGAGGCTGAACCCCAAAAATAATAGATTCTTCTCCAGAGAGCCTTTGTGTCTCTGCTACTCTGCTCACCCACCTGGCCTTCCACATCAAGCAAAAAATACTTCAGTTGCAGTGATTAAAACATTCCTTTTCTTGCCTCACTGGAGGAATGCTGCTCCCAGAGCCCACTGGGGATGTGTCTGTCCCTCTAATACAAGGACTGTTTTAATTTTAGACTTACACTGTTATTAACCAGAAAAATCAGAAAGACATGTTTTTAGAGGTTTTATCAACCCAGAACAAAGCTTGCAGCTGGAAGACAATCTTTCTTAAGGCCATATAACACTTTTTTTGCTACAAGACATTCATAGCACTGTGTGTAGGGAAATCTCTCCACATGTGAGAGGCACCATCTTCATCTTGTGATCTGCTGAGCCCAGACAAGATGTCTTCATCATGTCCTCCAGTTAGCTGGTAAAATACAAGCTTTAAAGTTCCTATATCTCCTCACAGTCCCTGTATATATGAATATCAAGTCTTTTTTGTGTCACCATCATAGATCTTTTATGCCCCTCTGCTTTTTCATCCATAATGCTACCATCCCCAACATCAAAGCCTGTCCATTCTCTTCTCTTGGTCCTACTTCTGCTCCAACAAGAAACAGCCTTTAGGAGTGTTGTCCTTAACAATAAAAGGCTGTAGTAAATTTTGTTTCTTCATATTTCCCTCATTGTTGCTCTCTGCAATGCTAAGGTAGGGTTACCCCTCTTCTCCAGCTTTCTCCTTTATCAGCCCTCACCAATACTCAAATTTGCAGTAGATCTCATATGAGAAGTTGCCAATATATTCCTTCTCACCTGTAAAGACAGGGCCTCAGCACTCCCCGAGAGACTGAAACAGAGAGAGGATTTAACTCTCATGTAGCTTTCAGCTGACTGCTTTTGACAGCGCAGTCTTGGAAAGTTAGAGGAGCAAGAAAGTTAGTGCTGACATCTAAACAGACATCTATAATGCAGCAGGGGAATGCTCTGAAAAGTGTAGATGTGGAGGGCTCTGGGTGAGAAAGAAGAATAGCAGGCCTGTGGAAAATGGAAGGCCTGCAGAAGAGCTCCAGGACTGAGGAGCATGAGTAATACCTAGGATGGTAACTTGAGACATTACCTAGTAGTACCTCTCTCCCTTATGTCAGGACCGACTGGGTTAGACCTCCATAGCCAGAATTATCAACAAAGACTTACATTTTCTTACAGGCACAGAAAACAGGGAAGACAAAATCATTTTACTTTACCTTTGGCATAAAAATAATACAAGTAGTGTAAAGAATATGACACCTACAAGAAGTCTATGACAGCAATTTGAGGAATCTATGCCCCTGAACGATTCAGTAAAGTCTCTGGCAGCTGGCGGATTGATGGAGCTGAGATGATGCAGACACAAGGCTGGGACCTGTAATCCCAAGCAGCCGGGCTGTTTTATTGCACTTATTCTTGTGAAATCTACAGGAGATCTATGGATTCTTTAGCTGATAGTATCTCCTGACTGGCCTCCTTTATCTCTCTACTCACAGCAAGGAAAAATGTCCTAAATGTTTGTGATAAGGTTTCAGACACTTTTCTGACCACGAGCTTAATTTTTAGCTTTGCAGCTCTCAGAGGCTGTGCTTAGATATCACAGATCTGTAATTTTCATAATAACTTGAATTTTGTCTAGACATCACAGCTACTTTACCCCATCCTCCTTCTCTGATAATTTCACATGGAAGAGATCACAACGCTGTTCATAGATGGAAAGACATGAGAAAGAGACTTCTACCACTGATTTTTTGAATCAGCCTTAATGGTCAACCATCTCATTCCTTACAAAACACCCTTTAAAAAACTTTACAGTTTTGCAGCCTTCAAGGAATTGAGCTTTTTCCCCACTCCTTTCTCTCTGTAGAGAGAAAGAGAAGCCTAGAGGGTTGCCAAGCCAGGAGCTCTGGAAAGCCTGCTGACCATCTCCATGTGTTCCCACTCTGCAGAGTGGCAGACTCATTGCAAAGAGAGGGAAAGTGGGTGATCTGACAGGTGGCAGTTTGGTGGTGATGAGAGAAAACCAGGATGTCCCCTCAAAACCTCTGAAAAAGAAATGCAATTCATAGCACACACTTCTTTTGCACCTTGTGGTAGCAGCCCTGTTGTGTAGGTTTTGTCATGCACTCAACAGGCATTTTAAGATTTACTTTGTTCTCATCCAGAGAAATGAAGCAGTTATTTTGCAGATGTTAAAAAGCCTTAAAGAGAAGGATTTTCTCTCTGTTAGTTTGTTGGTTTTGCGTTGGGTTTTGTCCCCCCATGATGCAGTTGGGCATTTTTTTCTTCCCAGGAAAGGAGATGCTATATACAACTGATCTGAGCATGATCAGGAAAGAAGGGTTTTTTCTTTGGCAATTTTGCATGAGCAAGCAACAATTTCCCAGCAAACTTCATGCCCTTCAAAAGTGCATTAAAATCTTCAGCTGATAATGGCAGAGTATTTTGAAAATGTGTTTGAATTACTGTGGAAGGGACCATCATTGACAGATTTAGTCAAGTTAGGGATTAGTAAAAAAATGTCAAATTGCAATTTATGTTTATCCAAGTTTAATCTGTTTGAATTTTTTGTATTTTATCCAGAATTTATCTTCTGGCTGAATTCTGTTTGTCCTCAGAAAAGTAGGATAAATTTGCCTGAGATAAATCATCCTTTATTAAAAAAAAAATTTATTAAGATCTCATTGAATTCAGTAACACAGGAAACCAAATCTGAAATTAAAATTAGTTTTCAGATTTTCCTTTCATGATACAACAGCTTTAACAGTTATGACAGAGAATTTCTGCTTAGAGCACTGACTATTTTACAATTTGCTGAATGATATGATGATTTTTTCCTGGGATGTGACTGACTGAGGAGGTAGTAGTGAGCATGTAGACATCTGATCCCAGATCTCACTGAAATAATGAGCGATTCAACAACCAGTTGGAAAAGACAAACCTTCTGAGCCTACCACTGCCTTCTTCAGGCCTAGTAACACAAAATAGAAATGTCAAGAGGTGTCATGGACATCCTGATAGGGATTTTCATTTGATAGGATCATAGTAATTTGGTTAAAGAGAGAGAAGGACGTGGCTCTGAGCAGAATAGGGGATGACAGTGTAAAAGGGTGCACTGATAGTCAGATATGCAGTTCTTATTAGAAGAAATTTTATTCCAGGTAAATCTTTCAGAATATACTAATTCCAAACAGGGGGGAGGGGAAGGAGAAATCACCAGGCTTTACCTGTCTTTAAGTCACTTGGAGGACACCATCCACTTAACCAAGGGAAGAATTCCTGCTGCAGCAATCTCCTTCACCCTCTTAAAATCCACTTAGAGATTTTAATTCTGCTTGCTTCCTGGCTCCTTCCTTTTAATTTGGTAATCGAACCTTCCTCCTTCTGTCTTCTGCCTTTTCTTATTCCTAATTGTTTGTTCCACAATAATCTTGTACATCTTTGACTCATGTCTGTAGATTTCAGAAGCTTCAACCTGTTTTAAGTATTAAAATCACTGATCGTGCTTATAGAAATGTTGGTTTGCCTGCATTAAAATGATTCTATATTTGTAGTATCCTGCAGGAACTTTACATTTCTAGTAACTGTGTTTGGGTATAAAAATGTACTCAGAGTTACTTCTGCCTTTTTTTGGAGGTGGGTTTCCACTCAGATCTCTCAGTTTACTTTTTATTGTAATAATTTCTCTGAGAAAAAAAAACAACAACTCTTCTTAAATGTAACTGCTTCTGCACACAAGAAATTTGGAATTAACAAGGTGAATAGAATTTTTCTGCTGTATAATTAGCTTTTTGTGTTGGATTCATCTTGTCCCTCATGTTGGCATTTTTATACCTGCCAAATACTTCAGCATATGTGAAAGTTTACTTCCATGACTAATCCTATTGATTTGGATCAGACTACAGACGTGAGTGAAGTTACGTGTTAATATAGGACTTTGCAGGCTCAGAAACTCTTAGTCCAAACTTTGTCCTCCCAGCCTTTCACCACAGCCCAGGAATTCCTGTGGTGTTCATTCATACACAAATAAACAGACCAGGGAACCAAGGGATATTAATTGGCCTGAAGCCAGGGCAAGGATGCCTTTTTTTTCCACCTGAGATTCTCAGGTCTGGTCTCCTCGTCCCAATTTCTGATGACGTCTCTCCATTCAGTAAAATTCCTGCCAGAGCTTCCCAAGAATCAGCTGCATTTTAGAGCAAGTATTTGAATCTATGAAAAATTTAAGACATTTGGTTTATCTCTTATGAAATGTTTTGTAACACATTCATGTGAATTTTAGTAAAGAATGACATGCAGGGTCTGAATTTTGTCCTGAATCAGTTTGTAGGTCTAGGAGAGCTAGTTTCATCATGTTGAAAAAGGAAATGCTGTGAATTATATTAAAATTCAGATGTAAGTTTTTGGGGTTTTTTCCTTACTTTTTTATTTTTAATATCAGGTTTGCCAAAATACCAGTAAGGTTATGAAACTAATAAACTAAATACTATGCTCAAGTGACTCAATTGCCTCTAGTCTGAAGATAAGTCTGACTTAAAAATTCAAATATATGAAGTGTTTGTACAGTAGATGTGAAATGAGTATATCTAGGTACTAAATCACAAGCGTTATCCATCTGCTAAGTATATTAATGTACTGCATCATGTATACTGTAATGTGTTTATATTAAATTTAAAGTGACAGAAGGCAATCAGCTTGGGTATTAGAAAGTAAAAGGCTTTTCCAACTTTCTTCCAAAAACAGTGAAGTAAGTTGTTTTTCTGGTGATTCTGAGCTATCTTGGCAGATATTATGAGCAGGTTGATGAGAAATACCATACTACCTAACCTGCCAGGCAGCTGAGAAGTGAGAGAAGTGCTGGATTCTGCTTCCACCTTGCATTTTCCCTATGTTAAATATACAAAAGTTGAGTAAAATCTCATTTAGGGTGCAAGATGGACTCCAATTAATGGCTGAACTGAGAAGGAGAGAGATGAATGGAGGAAGAAGCAGAATGCAGATACAATTCAGCTCCACATAGAATGAATAATATATAAGCTCTGTTTGACAGTGGGAACCTTTGCAGAAGAAGGGTTTGCATAACCATTATTAACCATTCGAGCGTTTATCTTTGTGTGTTAGAGCCTCAGCTCTAACTTGAGGTCCTAGACTCCAATCCCTATTTGCATTTATTCTCTGCCTCCTGCCTTTCCTGATCATAAATGCAATATATATCACACATTGAACATGGCTTGTTGTTTCAGAAATGAATGCTTGTTTTTCACTCATCTGCTTTTCGCATAATTTTAGTCACAAGTTTATGTTGCATCTGGTAAAGAAATCCAGTATAGGACAGTGGATTGGTCAGCCAGAATACAGCATACTGTCGACATAAAAATATGGAAAGAACTCCAGACACTAGTCCTGTCTGGTGGAGAACTGCTATCTGCAAGCACCATCCACATCTTCAAACACAGACTCACGAAATGCAAACAGTAGCACCTTTGGCCTGGTCATACATGAGATGTGCTGAAATGTGGCCTTTAGAGAGTTGAATCTTCAAAGCAAGAGCACTTCCCTCTTGGCAGGAAGCATGGCTGCCTCAGGTCTGTGTGCCTGAGCACTTCAGCAGACCTTACTTAAAATTCTCCTCCTCTTGCTGCTGTTTGAGTTGGAGTGCTGCAGATTTGCCATTTCTTCTACTCTACCTATATGTGTTAGTGGCCAGCTCAAAAACCTGATGTACAGGTATTACTTCAAGCTGCTGTATTCTGGATATCAGATTCAAAATAGGCTTTTAAAGCATTTCAAGTGTTTTGTAACCTAAACTTGCATGGTATAATATCTTAAATGTGACCAGCAACATCTGAGATACAGTTCCTGGCAGCAAGCAGTTAAATTACTGCTTGCCCATAGGAACTGCTGCCTGGTTTACTCCTGGAATAGGAGTTTATCTCGTTAGACCAAGTTACTCCCTCTAATTCAAGACCTATAAATCTTCAGTAATAAAAAAGGTTAAAAATATAGTGGTTTTTTTAAGAGAGAGAGGGAAAAAAAAAGAAACCCTGTTCTTTCACTGCACGGATAGCATTCTCAAAAGTGCTACAGCAATCTGGTTTTAATCTTAGTTAAGATCCTAAGTAGATGCCTTCTTGACTCTGGCATCATCCTGGCTGCAAAATAAGAAGCAGGCTCACTGGCACTGAACATATGCATGTCCTGGATTCACTCTGCCTCCCGCTTGTGGAAAGCTGGCAAAAGCAGCAAATGCTGCGCCTTAACATATTTTTCCTCTGGTTTATTGTGTTTAGATGGGACAAGCGTACTGCAAAGCTGCTGGTTGTCCACTTGATGGTATCAAGTAACTGAGCATGGGAGGGTATGGCTGCTTTAATGCTCCCGGCTCAGGCAGACGTGACCGGAGATTTTTATAACAGGTAAAACATCTGTGTTATGTTCTTCGCCTACACAAACAACTCCTGTGCTAGATTTAATCAGACTGTGCATAATTTAGCTTGCTGCTCGGATTCCGCAGTCCAGTCCAGTCTGTTCCGGACCAGCCTTGCTGTGAAGTGGATAAATAATGCCTCCATCAGGAAAATCACCATGGTTTTGCTGCAAGCAGAGGACACTGCTAATTTGCATTTTCAAAGACTCCCTGTTATCTGTTTCTAGGTGAAAACACATCAGGAAAAAAGCTACGGGAAATAATTTGTTCTCAGACTCTGCAATTATCAAGTAATTTCTAAGCATTTTAACAAACTTTTAGCTGACATCTTTCCCAGAATCAGGCTTTAGCAAAAAGAAAAATGTAACTTTAGGCTTGAGCAAGGAGGAAGACTTGACACTGGTCTTTCCCCTCTCACTCTCCTTCAGCGTGTTTCCCTTTGAGGATATGTTTGAGCAGACCCATGTACACACAAGCATGAGCCTTGTTTCTTTTCAGAGGTGAGACCAGGCAGGGCTAGCATTTCTTCCAATTGTGTAGAGGTATAGCTACCATTGTGAAAAAGAGCATGAAAGCAATTTCTTGGATATTTTAGGGTTCTGCTTTCCTGGTTTGGGCTTTGATTCTAGTTTGGCAGATTTTTCTATTTGTCCCAGACAGAAAAAAGAAATGTTTCCCATCATACCTCTTCAGAAGAAGAAACATCTAGCATGGGATTTGTTATTCAGTGGGAAAATGGCTTTGCACTGTGCCCCATAGAAACACAGTAATCTGGCTCATTTGGCAATCTTTATGACAGCAAGTACGTTCAAATCTAATGTAACAAGGGACCTTCTGCCTCAGGCTGTTAAATTTCTGATATAGAAGATGCCTTGTCCAAAACATGGATGGCATGATGCTGGGACACAAAGATGCTGGGGCAGAAAGATTGCATCATTTGGCCAAGCAAAACATCAAACCACGTCACACTGACCGATGGGTATGTGGTTGTCTGTGTCCCATGTGGGGCACTGAAGCAGCCAGAGGATGTTTGTATCTGCCCTGAAATAAGAAGTGCTGATCTCAGGGGGAAATGTCACCCTGGCCCAGAGAAGCAGCACCCACTTGCACACCCCAAGTGAGGCAGTGCGGGGTGCGGGCAGCCGTCCCGCTCCCAGCGGCGCCTCGCTAACCCCCTGCAGAAAATGAGAATCGTGTCCTGAGGGTTTGCAGGGTTGCTTGGATGGATGTCACCACGAGCAGGGGTGAGTAATGGTGCTGGCTACAAACAACAGGGGGTAATGTGAAGCGCTGGAGCTGGCGCCAATGGCTTCCAGCGCCTCGTGTGCTGCCAGCCACTCTGAGGCAGCCTGGGCACTGCTCATACCATACTCAGGGAGCCCATGCTGTGCGCCAAATAAGAGCATGTCGGTATTACTTATTTTCTGCTTTCAGCTTATTAATTCCAAATACTGTTTCAACTTCTTATTGCCGACAGATAGTCTGCGAGCAAGTCCTTGTTTTGAAAAGTGCAGCTGTTATTCACAAGTCCTGACCATAAGGTATGTGCTGCTTGGTGGAATTTATTTGCAAACTGTCCCTTGCAACGCTCAACTGTTTATTGTGAAGAAACTATCACCTAGGGCTATGTAATCATGGTTCCTTCTCTCTGACTAGAGTATGCAAAACTTTTTGTTTAGAAAGAAGAGAAAAATTATGAAGAGTAAATGACTAGCTATGAACTTTTGGTACACTTTATTCAAAGTCTAAGTAATTAGACTGAAACCCACAGGGCTTTTTTGGATCCATGTCTTCATGGCAGTTGTTACTGCTTGAATACTTGGGAAACAATAGGGAATAAAACTGCACAAATATGATTCCATAAGGAAACTTGATTCATAGTATAAACCAACACTCTTAGTCTTGCCTGAGAAATGCCATGGTCAGACAAATTTCTTTTTCATCCCATACCGTGTATGTAGTCACTGATTACTTACACATACCGTGTAAGTAGTCGGTGTTCAGATGAGTAAGTGCCAAACCATAGGGTGAGCTACGTGTTCTTTAACTATCTGGTCCTGCTTTGAGAAGTTTCTCTGGTTCAAAAAGTGTACCAAACACGGGAAATGTCATACAAAAGTGCTTTATAGGAGATGCACTGTGGCAATGCCAAGACAAAAACCAAACAACATCAGGTCAATGCAGCATTTGGAAGCTGAGAGGCAGAGAGGAAAGGACCAGAAACCACTGAGCTTCCCATCAGGCCACATCCACAGTTCTCTGGATGTTGACGCTCCTTTTCTAGTCAACCAAACCAGGCACAGTGAAAACTGCCAGTGTGCATGGAACAGTGAAAAACAACTTGATAAACAAGCAGAAAGAAAAATGCCTAAAATTAAACCTTCATATAATAGGAAGTTAGTGCAGGCTGCTCCTTTGGAAATGAGCCCTCACGTTGCCTGCCTGTGACGGTGAGTTATACACGTTTACCCTTCGCACTCTAAAAAAAGAGCGGGACAACGGAGCACTCCCGTGCTTTATGCCCGCACCGTGGGCATGACAGCCCAGCCATAAACCGCCGTAAATTTGCTCGGTGTTCCGGAGCTGCCCCGGCGCGGCCAGCCGCCCCCTCCCCGGCACCGCCCGGCGCGGGCGCCCCTCCCGAGGCCCCTGCGACCCTCGCCCTCCTAATTTGTGAGTCTGATGTCCTACGCGCTGTGCAGACATTGTGCAAAGAGAGCCCCCCGCGGCCCGCAGGCCGCCCCTCCGCCTAGGTGAATAAATTATGCCGATGAGGGCGGGGATGCGGGCGGCGGCTCCGCGGCTGACAGCGGGGCAGCGCGGGCTGCTTGCCGCCTGCGGGCTTCCCCGCCTGGCGCGGCGCGGCTGCTGGGCGCCGGCAGGTAGGTGGAGCGGGAGCAACAAGTCCTCCGGCGGCGGGGAGGGGAGCGGGAGGCGGAGGGGGGCGCTTCCCGCCCCGCGCCTGAAAACCTCTCTGACAAGTGGCAAAGCGCTCGCAGAGCACGCTGCTCCCTCCGAAGGGCGGCTGGAAGCCCGGGGGCTCGCCTCGCACCCAGCCCCGCTGCCTGCTTGCGGCTCCGCGCCCCCCCCCC
>VYXF01011024.1:1229469-1345937 GCA_013397295.1 Polioptila caerulea
AGCGGGCGGGATGGGGGATGGCGGGGGAGCCCTGCGCACGCCGCCCCTGGGGCGCTTTCCTCATCCCTAACTTGCCGCCGTCCCTGCGCTTCCCGACCGCGCGGGTCGAGGAGGCGGAGAGACCGGGGCCACTCGCGGCGGCGGCGGGAGAGACCCCGGGGTGTCGGGCTCGGCTCTGTTGATGTGGGGGTGGTGAGGTCACTGAGACACCTTCGGCCGAGTCCGAGGACAGAAGCCGCCGCCGGTCGCGCAGCCTCTGGCATAGCGGTAAATTCCAGTTTGCGGCCGCGGTCGGGAGCTCGCTCGCCAAGTGCCCTCATGTTGCTTCTCTCACCCCCAGAAATCCTACGAGCACTTGGCAAAAATACGAGTAGCGAGAGAAGCGGCTCCAGAGTGCAACTGCCCACCAGGTAACAGACACAGCTTGGAAATCTCTCGAAGGCTTGTAACACCGGGGTGTTGGATATCCCATGTTTTTGAAATACACCTGAGTCCGGGCCAGGGGATGCCTTTTCAATCAACAGCTGTTCTTTGGGTGGAAAAGGTGTAAAGCTCGGAATGATTTGTTTTTGCTGTGGCCCTAATTGGAGTTAATGCTTATAAAAACCACCCATTAGGTTGGATGTTGCCAAACAAGAACACCTACTAAGAAATTAATGATCTACTCTAGCAGATGAAATATATTCCTTCTTAAATGGGGTAGTACTGAATCAAGGCACCGTGTGCTCAACTTGGGAAGTAGAGCAAAAGTGCCTAGCAAAAATATTGAGCAGTTTATCACATGGATTGAAATAGGTGGAGGATTTGTTGCAAGTTAGCAGTAATAGATAGATGAGCTTTTTTCAGTCTTGTTTTTCTGTAGTCTTGGTGGAAAGCAGTTTCCCTAGGAAGGAATTGCAGGTTTTTCCTGCTGAAGGTTCAGAACTGTGTGTGCTTTTGCAACCAGGGATACATTCATGCTGCAATATTTCTGTGGTTTTTGTGCACCTTTTTAATAGTCTGATAACTGTCAATGTTGCTTTAGCTTTAGAAACTTCTTCTGATGTATATCCTAAAGTTCATTTGGCATCTTAGAAGTTAAGGAAATAATGGCAGTGTTTCACAGGGGCATGTAGGAGTTCCAGCATCCTCTGAGATGAGACACACTATCTGCAGAGGATGCTTTGCATATTGTCTCACTCTGTATGGAAAACCATCACCTTTACAGGTGGAATATCGACTGTCAACAGGACTTAAGCTGATTATGCTTGCCAGCAGGATGTGTGATAGAACTCATATATAAGGAAGGAGCTCTCCTAGTTTAGGATTCAATTCCTGCCAAACACATCAGTCTTCAGGGACTACTGAATCTCAGTGTTAAAGCTGCCTATAGTGGTTGGTACCCTATTTTTGTGATGATACAGCTCAGAACAGAGTACTTACTGGTGTAGGAGATGCCATGGCTGTCATGATAAGAACAATATATATGACTAGGACTGTTTAAAAAGAGTGCATAGAATAACTCAATTCCCAGTTAGTTTTGGTAAGGAACATTGGTTTCCTACTGTAGTATATATATTTTTTCCCTTTAAGGCTAACATAAGCAAAGTGATTTTATTTTTTCTGTTGCTTAACTGCACTGAATTACAAGATGCAAGTTTGTGCACAGAAATGAGAGTTACTCATCATGTTGTTTGCAGTGATGCATTATGTGAGCCTGAAATTATGTTTAATTTGATACTAAGCTCTTTCCCTTGTTCTTCTTCCTTGTTTAAATCCGTTAGGATATTTTCACATACTGTTTTCCTACTAAAGGTCAATATCTACTTTTTCATGGTTGGTGTTATGTGCTGCTTTACTTCTTCACTACCACTAGAGCTCCACATTATACCAATTTTTATCTGACCTTTTTTCTTAAGTATGTGTTATCAAATAGATAATGAGCAACAGAATATTTCTCACAAGCATTGTAAAAATCCTTGCTACATGAAAGTCAAAGCAATTTGGGGAACATATTCGAGGGAGCAAGTTTTATAAGACCAGGAAAACTTACATGAATCATTACAAAGTAAAAAAAAGTAAGTTGCAGAGAGGAGGGATTAGAAATGTGATATGGAGCTTTTCACCTCTTGGTAGCTGTTTCAATTTGGAAGCAAGTTTTGTAGTGACTGAGAGATGTTGCCATGTGGTAGCCTCATACTGCAGTTGATGCTCCCATGCTTGTTGCCAGTGGACAGGTGTCTACCTCAAAATGGCATCATCTTGGGAGCCTTGTCTGACAGAGCAGGGGCTGAGTGGCACCACCACCTGAGGACAGTGCCTTCCTAACTGCAGGCATTAGGCAGAGCAGGAGGAAAAAGGGCAAATAAATTGTTATTTCTTCATTTGAAAGAAGAAATTCCCTCTGTTAGAATTCGGTTTTGATTCCACAGGATGGACTTTTGTTTTAATCCTTTATGCTGCTATTACAAATAGTTATGTTCAAAAGGGTGTTTGGTTTAATAGGAAAAGTATCATGGTACATCAGTGATTTTCCTGTTGCCTGCTATTTGCAAAGCCAGAGAGTACATTGCCTCTTTCCCACATGGTTCCCTTTTGCTTCTGTATTCTGCTCAACTTCTTCATTTCTTTCCTGTGTTTCTGTAATAATAAAATACATGTCTGTTAGAGATGACTTTGGAAGGCCTTCATGGTGCAGAGGTGATTTTTGAAATGTCTCTGTGCTGTGAGAAAAGGTCACTACTGAATGGCCACCAGGATAGTTTCCATCAGCCTTCTCTTTAAAGAGGAATAAAGATTATTTAAAAGTAGGTTACATTGTTCTCTACCAAAAGAAGAGAAGGAAGTTCAATCTGCAGACGGGAGGATGAGAATGTGGCCTCTGGTTCAGGATTAAAGTTATGCAACTGGCATAGATGTGATTAGCTTGGGATTTTCATCCCCTTTTGCCTCTCTATGGTAGGAACCTGCACATTCAAAGGCAAGTGGGTTTTAATGGCTCAGAAGCCTATGGAAGCCAGATTCACAAGCTCACAGCTTGGAGAGCAGTCTACATATAGTTCCTTTTAATTCAACAGTAGCCTTGAATTTTATCTAGACTGAAGAGTGATCACATTTCTCTGTAAAAACTTTTTTTCCCACTAAATGTGAATTTTCTTACTCTTATGTTCTATTTTCTTATGAAGGAAATGTGGTGTGAGGTGATCTTAAGAGTTTTGGTTTCAACTCTGTGTGACTAAAACCAGATACGAAAGATTTTGTAAATATTTTAAAAATTACAATAGCAGGCATTCTTTCTACTTAAAGCAGAGTAATAAAGTTTGAAAAGTAAATTTGTGCTGACATTCCTCTTAAATTACCTCAGCTCTAATAAGAGTGCCAGCGTAAATCTCATGGTTTTAGCTGGTGCTGCGGTCACTGCTGGTAGTTGGCCTTTTCTACATAGAGCTAGGAGGCAAATTGAGTGGCTAAAATAATTTTAAGCACAATAAATTAATTTTCATTTGCCAGGTGTACTTTTGATTTTAAGTTGATGTTTTTCTGCTTTAAAAGATGAAGAGAAAATGTAGGTGTGTAGGTACCTACTTTATACTTCTAAATCTTCCTCGAAGTGGCTGTGGGAGCGTAATCATCTCTTATGAGAAGCAATCCAGCACCATGCTGGGTACTTCTTACTAAGTGCCAAGAACTACACAGTTGTGGAAAGAGTAACACATAGAGAAAGCTCAAGGATACTCCTCATTCAATAGAATTTAAAGAATTTATTTTTGTGTAGATTCTTTCAGATTCTCGTCATCCCAAAATCATTCGCATGTGAATGCACCTGTAGACTTCCTCGAAAATGGATGTATTTTTACATGTTTTACTGATCTGATCCTTTATATCTTGTAAGGGTCAAGTTCTGACACCTGCAGTTCTGTGCCATGATGACTTGTGTAAGTTGTCCTCAGAGCCTGCTCATGGAGTCAGATAATGTTGATAGGAGTAGGAATCAAATCTAGTAGTACAAGAAGTTCTGGCTTTCTCAGCAGGTGATTATGTACAGTTCTATATGTCCCTTTTGACCAGAGACAAGCTTTAGGAAGCAATTACTTTTTTTTTTCCTTCCTCTTCTCTTTTTAGGAAGACCTTTATAGTGAGTTCATTCCTTAAAGGAACATGGTTCTTTAATTTTGTGTAGACGAAGTGTAAGTTATGTAAGAGATGTCTTTTAACTGTACAGCAATACAACACACTGTGCATGAATGTTCACTGTAACTTGCCTGTAAAGTTATGGGGTCTGTAGGTGTTGAGATTTGGTTTGGGTTTTTTTTTTTCCTCCCCAGAACATTAGCTGAATTTCAGTGTTGGATACCTGTCAAAGTTGACTGTAAATTTGATTTTGTTTTTCTTCAATGCCGCAGGTAATATTTCTTCATTTGTTCTTTCTTTTGTGTGTTTCTCATCAGGAAATGTATGTTTTTCTTCCTCTTGTGACTTCAGGGCCTTGACAGACTCTTTCCCTTTCTGTAGCTTCAAACCCTTTCCAAGCACAGACACTCTGATAATTCTTTCTTAGCCAGCTATTTTGTGCTGTTTTTGTAATCATGTCATCTTGATTCTCTGTTCCAGTCCTAGAGGGTTTTATGGTTTGGCATTTGAAATACCTCCAGTTTGACTATGCAATGTGCTGCTGTCAGGTTTGTTTCAGAGTAATTGCATGCATTTGAACCTGTTAATTCAGGATGAAATGCCATAAACCAAGGGTTTGTTTTTTTTTGTTTTTTTTTTGAAGGAATAGAGAATACCAGTTGGTCTTTTTCTTGGTTGGTTACAGTAGTTCTAGTGTGAAAACTACATTTACAGTTCTTCAATGAAATGATGAATCTGCTATATGATTCTTCTGATTTTTTAAAATTTTGATAGCATCGTGGATGGCCAAAATCAGTGTATTTTCTTAGAATCCCAGTGCTGTTTTTGTTGTCTCAAGCATCTAATGTTTGTTTTGACATGCATTGCAAGTACAATTTAGGTACTTTCTTTTTGCATTGCAAGTACAATTTAGGCTCTTTCTTATTTCCACAAGGACTGTTCCCTGGAGCATCTCAATTAGTGAGGCTGAAAGAATGGAGGAGACAGCAATTTTTGGGATTAAAAGAATCACGAAATAGGTATCAGCAGGGTATTACTCTTTTAATTTTATTTCATTTTTGTAATGCTTACAGCAAATCAGTCCTGGAAAGACTGAAGAGGTAAAGAGAGAAAAGAGGACCTGACTTATATGTTTACCAGTGGCGAGACCTAAGAGAAAATGCAGATATAAAAAGTATCCAAAGTGATTTTTTTCCTGTTACTGAAAATTTCAGAGTATGCTATCTGAACCTAGCTCCCAGCACTACTTATTTCTGCCATCTCTGTATCATCTATTTGCTGAATGCAGTGCTCAGCTCTAATTTTGTAATTTTTCTGACAGGTCTCTGAGTTTCCCTTTCATACCTTCAGTGGTTTGATATTTTTCATTTCATTTCCTAGATCAAGATGTTTATTGATGTGCAGCAGCATGCGACCTTTTGGGTAGTCTGTCTTCTTTGGATGACTGCTTAAAGATAGTGTTTCCTCCCCACAAAATATCTAAATATATATTTTATTGGCTAAAGGATGACCTTTTAATTCCCTTCCCTCTGGGCAAGGAAGTAGGGTGTGCAGCATGATGAATGAAACATAATGTGGCTCAGAAGAGAGCTGATTGACAGTGGACTGAACCAGATTTCTCACTTCTGTAATATTATTGATCTCAGCGGTGCTGTAGCAAAGGTTGATTTGACTGCAAAAGTGTTACTAACAAAAGGTTTTTCTATGACTTGAGTTGAATAAATTAAAACTTGTGCATTTATGTCAAACAAGGCACGTTAGAAAGAAGGCTTGAATATCTGCACTAACTGTTCTTATATTATACGAGGATAATATTATATATGTTAATATATATGTTCTTATACTTCTTTGTGGTGCTGGTCCATCTCACACTGCTGCAGTGTCAAAGCACTTCAACACTCAGTGTTGCAGTGGGAGAAGTGTCTGTCCAGCTCACTTCCGGAATAACAATTGTAGTGTCTGTGATTGGGTTTTTCTTTTCCTTGTTGTCTTTCTTAAATTGGGAAATATATGCATCTGTTTCCTTAAAGGGTCTCTAAAGCTTATATAACTGAGTTCTGTTTAGCTATACTTAGGCCCTGTTCCTTTCCTTCAAGGTTAGTGAGTTCTTGGAAATGTACTGCCAGAACAGCACTGATAAACCTGCGTTACAGCACTCACTTCTCACTCTCTTCTAAATTTACTGGCTGCAGCTCACCTGCCTATTTTGTCTATACTTAGTACAGTAAAAAACCAGCTAAATCTGAAATCAGCATGACTGACAGAAGTTGTTTTTATCGGGCCTTTTAGCTTACTAGGTAGAGTCATATAACTAATATGTTCAAGTTACCAACCTTGTGAAATCATCCATCACACTTGAATGCACACAGACCTCGAGTCATGTTGCTAACTACAGTCTCTTCAGGGAAGGCTGATCGACACAGAACACCTTTTCCCTTCATCATTTCAGTTGTTTTCCTAAGTCAGCCACAAAAAAGGAGATCTATCTGCTTACTTAAACCTACAAATAAGAAGTAAAAAGGCATAGAATAACACAGGCTGAGAAACACTTTTCACTCAATACAACTAAAGCTGCAGCTTGCAGTTAGAAGATACACACCAGTGAACACGATGCTGAAGGCTTGTTGTTTGGAAACTTGTGGACTCTCATGTTTTTACAGGTTAGACTTACAGTAGAACAGGGCCTGCTTAAATTTGTCTGCTTGGGACTTTTAATGAGATTAAGTTAAACAGAACCAGCTGTTGGTGAGAGCTTAACCAAAATAAATGTCAGGACAAATTTTCAGAACAGAGTGTCCAACTTGTGAGTGCAAGGTTTGTATATACCTTTCATGTAAATACTGCTTTTTTTGCTCCTGTAGACTTGAGCAACTTTAGAAATGCTGGTCAGGTTGATACTACAGGAGATCATCTGATGCATGCTACTGGCCTCTGAGGGAAATGTATCAAGGACATCATTGTCAAGTGTTTCCTTCCAGATGATTCACAACTCAAGTGTGTAGTCATTCATGGCTCAACAAGTTGTTTGATCTGCCTTAATTTTGTGATTAAGTGCTGCAGTCTCATGTAAATAGTCTCTTCAGCTAAAAATAAGTGCTTCTCTGTAAACAGATGAACATATAGTGAAAGAAATTGCTATTGCATAGGCTTGCCTAAAATAAAATAATGCACTATTGAAATATTTTCATAGATTTCCTTGTTTTTAGTAGGCAGACTACAGTTTCCTAATTTGTGAAGCAAACCACTTATTCCATCTGTTGTGTTGATGAAGAAAACCTGATCATTGAACTCTCCTTAAAACAGCTATCTAAATATGTTAGGAGACAATCTTGTCTGTGATGTACACTATAAAACTTAGTTTGTATAGTCCTCCCTTAGTGTTTTTGGGTTTTTTTGGGGTTTTTTTTTGTTTTTTTTTTTGTTTTTTTGTTTTTGTTATTTTTTTTCTCCTTTGTTTGTTTTACTAAAACTGTTTCTTGTTTATATGTGCAGATGTATGTTTATAGAAGGAGGCATTTACATGTAGTTGTGAGTTTTGCATGCATGTTTGTATGGAACTGTTTCTTCTTGTGCTGGGAAAGCTTTGAAAGAGATGATGATGCCTTTTAAAGTTTTTGAAGAATTATGAAGTTACTACACAGCTATCTAAATTTATTTGCTAGATAGAAATATGCCCTCTTATAATTACTAAAGATAACAAGACAGCCATTTGTAAGGCAAGAAACAATAAATGGAATGAAGAAAGAGTGTAATAACAGGTGATAAAAGTCGGATATTACTTTTTATTTTAGAATCTTCTGAAAATTAGTACAATTATTTCAGTGACTTCTGCTTAGACATGCTCAGCCAAGAAGCAATGCAGATTTTAAGCAATAATATTTTACCCTGGACTGTCTTTAAAATTGGTTGAGCAGTTAACAAATATGAAGAAAGTATAGATTTTATTTCATAAGGTCAGAGATGAAGGTCTGTTGAAATTAGTGCCTTCAGTTTAGGTTAGTTAGGCATTTGAATTATTTTAGTTTGGTTATGCATGAATATAATCTTGTAATTAATATATTGGGCAAGTATATTAGAAGACTTCTTGAATGATTTGTATGTTTTTTTAGGTGCTTAGAAGTTAAAATTTGCTGTTTTGGGAATATGACTAGCAAATTTTTCTTTTAATAGGTGTCTACATTTCCTGATGTATTTTGGTTGGGATTACAGAGGAGAGTGGATCACAGATTCTTGGGGAGGCTGTAAAGAAGACTGTATATGGAATAATGATGGACTCTTGATGAGTCTCTCTAAGTAGCTTCCCCTCCCCTTCTGGGGCTCTTCTCTGAGCTCAGCTGAGGAAGTTTTGAGGAGAAGGGTGTCAAATGATCTTTCTCTTTGAACCTCGGTCCTCTTTTTAATGCGCTACACAGGACTGTACACCCGTGTATATATTCAGCAGTGTGATGGTTTTGGTGGTTTGTCACATTCTGTCCTATCTTGGACACAGAGAGAGCTGCCTGCCAAGACACGGTGCCACAGTGTAAAGCACAGCTCACCTTAGCAAGGAAAACTTGCATAAAACCAGGTGGCTGATCCACTGCTCTCTACTGACTAAAATAACAGGCTCGTGGTAGGTACAGCTTCAGTCTCTTGATACCTGGGATGCGCTCCCTCTGATCAGCAAAGATTTGTGAGACTGGTGTTTTTCTTGTCTCCTTTCCTTTGTTTGTTTTGTTCTTAAAAAAGTTCATGAACTTGGCACTTTCTACCCTTTTAAATAATTTTAGTACTCTTAGGAATAAGGGGCTGTAAAATAAAAGCTGTAAAGATGATGGAAGAAAGACTGTAGAAAGTAAGACTTAAAACTCTAATTTTAAGACCTTTGCTATTCTACCATTTGCAGTTGATGCCATCTTAAGAACACCACCTCCCCCTCCGTTTATTTTCCTCCCATATGGATATTTTCAATATTCCTTCTCTGAATACAAAAGCACAGAAAAAATCCTACCACAAGTATATGTTAAAGATTGAGGTTGTGAATTAGGTTTCTTTGATAAGTATAGTCTTTCTTAGCACACTGATTAAGATTATGCTGGAAAACTGCTGTTTAAAGGATCTTTATAAAATTGGGTGTGGGGAGAAGTGGGGCCTGTGTTTGAGGAACACAGAAAAAATTGAAAACAGGAAATTGTATTGAGAATTGGAGACCAAAATATCTTATCAGAGGTGTGGCTGCCATTGCAGGGGTGACAGATTTGTGTATCTGAAAGCAGAACAGCATCCTGTAACTTGAAGGACACTAACTGAACTCTCTAAAAAGATATTTATGGTTAAGGTCATAGCTGGCTGCAAAGGTCTTGCTTGTGCTGGTAGTACTACTTTTGTTGCTAGGAAATGATGTGGGGTTTCTTATGTATCAGGGCCTCAGCTGGATGGTGGTAGGGTCCTCCCAGAGGACTGCAGTGCTGAAAGTCAAAGTGTATACCTCTTAAGTTGAGGAGGCATTTCCTTCAGCTGGAACCTCTAATAATCTCTTAAGGATATGAGAACCAGCTGCTTGAAGGCGCTTCTCCTCTTCTCCCTGTGCCCTTAGTCTCTGAGTAAGCTCCTGTTCCGATTCCCTTGATCTTAGTGCAAGCCTTGATACCTGAGCATAGGGCTATGGCCACGGGGGATTAAAAGGATAAACTCCACAGCCTGTGTATTAATATTTTCTTCTCCAGTCACAGAGCTTATATCCAGATGATGCCCAATGACATCCCTGTGACAAATACTGTTCAGTGTTGGCTGGAGAGTCTCTACACTGTCAACTGTTCTGGTGCTTTTTATCAAATGCTCCTTCAATGTTTTTGATGCCTGTGCTGTTCTGCTGGTTTCTTCCAGTTGAAGGGAGACATGTTGACAGCTATCACTTCAGCTTGACATAGAGGTGATTAATGTACTATTTATTCCATACCCTTCACCTTTCAGACAGGATAGCCTTCTCAGTAAAAGTACTTTCTGGCTCCTCCTGTTGTACAGGAAATGTGCTCTGTGCACACAGACTCAAGTGTAGACCAAAATGGGGTCATTGTTAAGGTCGTCCTTATGGCAGTGGTGAGCTTGAACTCAGCTGTTATTTGTTCTCTGTCCTGGTGGATGCTTGGTAGTTGTTTGTGGCGGCAAATAATATGCAGCTCAGCAAATGGCTTTAGCTGGCACTTATGCAGTATTATCACTGATACGGGTCATGATGTGTGCTGTAGCTGTCTATGTGTGCTTATCAAGACATCTCTGTTCAGTGAGGATCATCTTAAATATGTTTCCCAGGTGATTCCTGGGAGTAGGCACACTGAATACTGATGAATCAGGGAGACTGAAAAATGCAGCGGTATGGCATCAGTTTCAAATGCACCAGTGCTCAGACAGCCATTGTCAATACTTACTTAGAGCTGGTGTCTTTGTAAGGATGACAGCCATGTTTGTAGAAGGCTGGAAAGGTTTCTCTGTGGGAAGATGAAGTGTTTTTCTAATGCAGCAAGCATTGAAGTGCACTGTATTTCTTTAATGTAGGGAGACTAATCTTAAGAGAGATGAATATTTAAGTCTGACAGTTGTGGATTTCACTTTAGGACAACTTGGCGTAATTCCTTAGTTTGAATTCCACGCTGAGCCATGTCCTTATGTGTGGTAGAAGGACTTTTTTCCTATCAAATTCAATTAAGAGGCTGCAAACAAGCCATTACAGTGGCCAATTAAAAAGAAGTGTGAGCCTTGAAAACTGAACCACCGATCAATAAAAGAGAAATAGAGCAAGACTGAAATCCTCACTTTTCTTTATCTCTTAAAATTGGTTTGCTTCTACAAGGTGGTGTTTGGATGTATTTTGAACAATCACAGTCCACTTTAAGATAATAAGGAGAAATGAATCTGTTTCCAATGTGTAGTATAACAACTGGAACATTCTGGAGACACTCTGGAAAAAAGCTCTCTCACAGTGAATTTAAAGGAATGCACCTTAGAGGAAATATTGTGCTTAGTGAATTAGAGAGGGGATAACAAAGCAACTGTTCTGTATTGTGACTGTATTCCTGTACAGGACTGTTAGAGTGGGATAGAAGTCTTCATATTTGAGAGTTCTTGCATCTGTAAAATATGATGGATGTAAATACATTAACAGAAGTGTACAAATGTCAAAGTATTCATAATTTTGAATAAAGTTACTGTCTAGAGGAGCTCAAGTTCGTCTCCAGTATATTCCTTGTCTCTGCTTTCTAGTTTTTGTAATCAGCTGTCTGCTCCATTTTGATCCATAGGACATAATCAGCTGGAGTCATCAAGTGAATGTAATTGTAAAAAAAAACTTGTGACTATAGAAACCTTCTGGGAACTTTTTTTAGATTATGTTTTTATTTTAAAACAACCCATCCCTGCAGATTGTCTTTAACTGGACAGGTAGGCAATGTCAGCTCAAATCACCTATAGATAGAAGAAGCCACTTCTGCTACCATGATTTCTTATATCCAAACAGTAATTTACTTTTATCTGAAGGTTGGTAAAAAGAGGCTTTTAACTGAAACTCTGACTGACAATAATCAGACCTGATATGGGTGTGTACATTATTGAAGGCACATTAATAATCCCAAAGATTTTAACTGAAATCAGCAGTTACTCAGGAATCTGAGAGTCAAGTGTGGCCTCAGTGTGTTTTTTTTTGCCTTTCTTTTTCCTCTTGCCTTTAGATCTTTGTGAATGCCTCGCCTGTTTATGTATACAGCCATTGCCATCTACTTTAGCTTTGATATGTAGTTCTTTTCCATGATACAAATACTATTTTTTATTCAGTTGCCATCCAGTTTATTGTTTAGTCTTTTCAGTCTCTGAGCAAGAACATTATGTCTGTATCTATTTCTAGGAATACTGAACTAGTTTTGTAATACTGTAGGAATTCTGGCTATACTTGGGGACAATCTGAATACAAAAAATTATTAAACTTGCTTATCTTTATGGAGAAATTACATATTCATGCATCTCAATTCATAGTTCACAGACCAAGGAATCTTATTCTGAGGATTGTTCATTGCTTAAAGTGATTAGATAAAACCACTAAAAATCATGTGGAAGTGTTCAGAACTTCAGTCCTGAGGGATAGGAAAGCAAGACCCCTATATACAGCTGGACCTTCGTTTTAGTTTCCTCACCAATATGACTGAAGTCTACGTATGGATGTGTGCTTCTACTCCAGTAGATTTTCATGGTTGAATGGGAGGTGATTCCCTCTGTTCAAGGCAGTCTGTTCTTTTAACTCAGTGAACTAGATCTCCCATTCTCCACTTTGCTGATGCTGTGCTTGAAAAGTCATTATTTGCTTAACAGGAATGTTCCCCTTTTTTAAGCTGAACAGTCTAAGTGACATCAGCAGCTCCTCTTAAAGCTTCCCCTTGAGACCTTTCACTATTCTGTCAGTTTCTGCTGGACACTCAGTCTGATGTCCCTCTGTTGAGGTGCCCCAGCTGCCCACAGTCCCCGAGGTGAGGCCACAGCCACAGGGTGGTGTTGAGTGAGGCAGCTGTCTCCTCCAGCTGTGCCTGATGCACCCCAGGTTGCTGTTGGCCCTTTTGGCTGCCAGGCCTCACTGTTGACTTGTATTCTAATTGCCATTGACCCAGTGTCTCTGGTCCCTTTCTGCAGGGGTGCTCTCCAGCCTCTGCCACAGTTTGCATGTATCCCTGGAGTGGTGAACAACGTGTCTGTAGTCCTCCGTGTTGCCTGTGCCTGGCTCCAATGTCCGTAGATTTTCCTTCTGGAAAAAGATCCATGCTCAGCCAAGCCACTGAAGTTAGCTTCAGTGTGCTCCACTAGTGTGGTAGCAGAGTGGAGAATACCTCAGTCTGTGTTGGTAAAGAAACCACCATACTTGGAAGAAAATCCAGTTGTCAAAGACTGAGATCAGCGAGGAGGAATACACCATGGTAGTGAGGTGCCTGGTTTGTTCATAGACATAATGAAGAAGAATTAAAGACCCTCACAGTCCCAGATAAAAAATAATGAAAAAAAGAATCTTCTAATGTTCTTCTGTACAGCTTTTCTCTGCAGCATCCGGGAGAAAATAGCTTGGGGTGCATTTTGGTGTTTCAGAGGTTATCTCAGTGCTTACTGCTCACTCACTCTGAGAAGTGGATGACAGCAGGGGATGTTGAAGTGTAATCTGCTAAAAGGGCTCAGCAAGTGCAAGTCCTGTCAAGAAGGAATAAAAAGGGACATGTCTGTGTGGTGTCATATCTGAAGCACATCTAAAATGTGTACTCATCTAAGATGGCCAGACTTAGTGGCTTAAGGGGCAGGTCACCTGGAGACTTAAACAGTGGCACAAGGTGGGAAAGTGTCCCTTATTTATGGGGGACAGTGTGTCCCTTATTTATCATCCTAGATGATGCATATAGTCAAAATTAAGCTCAGCTTCTGGAAAGTGGTGAGCAAGGAGAGTGCATAGCCTGGATGTTGTCCTGACAGAGGGTGCTGATGTGCTGTGTGGTGCTGACAAAGGGTTTACAAGAAGATGAAGGCTACTGGGAGGTAGCAGTAAGGTATTCTCTAAGCAAGGCACTGATTGTAACTCTAATTCTCCATCATTCTCTTCTGGTCTGGCAGCAGGACTACACAGGCAGAAGCATGAAAATAGCACATGTGCTGGCTTCCTCTGTGGTGAAAGCAGTGTTCCCTGAAACCCATAGGAGCTATCACACTCTGTGTTATCTCTGCTGAAACATGTTAGATTGTCAAGACCAATGGTCTGTAGTAGAAGTTAATGTTGAGGTCCTAAAGGCACACAGATGGACTTGAATAATTTCAAAAACTGTTACCACTCCTCCTTGTTTGATCATGTTGCCGTGAGTACTTTCTCTCTCTTTAATTTCCTGCTTTGTGTAGAGCAGATAGGACAGCAAGTAGGGCCTGAGCTCTGCTGCCTCCTATGGATTGCTCTTTACCTAGAAGCAAAATTTAATTATACTCCCAGTTTTTTCTTTCCCAGTCATATAGTTTGTGTTTGTCTTAGTAACCTGGTGAGCACATATTGACATGAGTAATTTTCCTAAAAACGCTGCAGAAGAGAACTAACTACTGATGTACTAACCAGCAGCAGGCAGTTCATGTGAATTTGCATTCATTAAATATGCTTCATCTTCTGTGTTTGTTTTGTAAAATGTGGGATTTGACAGAAAAAGAGGGGTAGGTATGATACTATTATGTTGCTATTAATCATGCTTTGAGATGAGCTGTAATTGTTTAACTTAGGCAGTTACCAATAAAAGCACTTGGATAGGGGCTAATGCAGCCAAAATTTTTCTGACCCTTTCAGAAAATTCCTGCAGGTTCTAAAGAGCACTGTCTTTCAAGTGAAGGCTTATATGCCCTCAAATAGGCACTTCCAGCAACACGTTTTAAGGGCCCATTGAAGGCAGTCAAAAAGAGAGATTGCTTGGGCACCTGAAAAAGATGGCACAGAGGGATACTCACATCTCTATATTGCACTGTATTTAGACACACTATTCTTTTTGTTAGTCTGTGAGTTTTCAGCTCAGTCTAAACACTGTGAAACTGCTGAGTAAAAGTGGCTCAACCAGAACTTTGGTGACATGGAGCCATCAGTTTAAAGTCTGCAAGGAATCTGTAGTGACCTGTGAGGAGAGGTTCATGAAGCCCCTTCTGTAAATGATGAATTTCCAAAATATTTCAGCCTTAGCTGTATCAGTCTCCCTTTCTTTCAATGTGTGCTACAAAACAGTCACAATTTAGGATTTGGAAAGATTAGGCCAAATTAAAATTTAGTTACATGCCAGTTTTCTTTTTCCTCTTGTCTTGCGTCAGGGGAGCTATAACAAATAACAGCTGCCAACTGTAAAGAGCCAGATATTCCACCTGGCAAAGCTGCAAGTGCTGTAGCAAAGCTACAGGTTTTCTCCAGCTGTTTAGGCCTGCAGATTGTACCATAGCAGCACTTGTGTCCACACCTGGTGAGGTTGCAGGGCTGCTTCATGATGGGAGCATGCACTTTCCATAGGCACAGCAAGGGAGAATTTACTTGTTGCTACTTTACTTGCAGCTGCTTTGCTGAGAGAATGTCTGCTCTTTTGTCAAGTGAAATCGGGTTCTTAATAAAACAACAATTTCATGAAGAATGGCACTGTGTAAATACAAACCTTCTAAATAACTGGCCCCTGGTTTTTTTTTCTGAAGTGCAATCAGAAGGAAGGCTAGAACCAGTAGTCCCAAATCCCAGATGTTTGTGTTTTGGTAAAATACGTTTTTTTTTAAATTGTGCTGTCAAATGATTGAACACTTGTTTGTAAAATGACACTTGTTTTTCCACAGAGAAAGTTAATTAAATGCTCTTTGATTAGCAAAGAAGGGATATAAATGAATTTTTCTAAAAATGCTGCAAAATACAACTACTGATGAACTGACTAGCAGCAGAGAGCTCATATCTATTTGCATTCATTATATATACTGCATTTTATCTTTCAGTTACTTTTCAATCGTGTACAAAATATGATCTAATGACATTGGTCTTTCCAGAGCGTAAAAATGCTTTTTGGTTTAACTATAGGGAGAAAGAATTGATTACTTATTCTACTGTCATTTGAGAGCAGTTTCAAAACAAGGAGATGGAAGTCAGTAGTATTTTATGCTGGCATGGCATGCAAGGTAGTATGATTTTTTTCTTTAGCATGAGTGGAACATCTGTTATTTGGGTCAATGACAATATTTTTTACTAATAACACATTAATATAACTTCTATTTGCCCATTCAATACGTGCATCAGGAGTAAAAGTAAATACAAATTTTACTGGTTTACTTGGTTTTCAACAGCTGAACATATTTAATGAAAATAATTATTAAAAATTATTTCCTGAGGGATGAGCTATAGGAACAAAGTGTACTTAAAAGTGTTTATAGATAAAATCTCTTTCTAACCTGTGTTGCTTATATATATATTTAGTGTATTTTTCAGTGATTATTGTTAAAAAACTTGGAGTTTGGGTAAGGATGTATGATTGTATATTATAGACAAGCCAATTGTTTTTCTTAAAAAAATACCGCTGGACAGACTATCAGTGGAAATTTTTTTAAACAGAAGAAGAACTAGGAAAATTCTTATACCTTTGGAACTTACAGAACTCATAAAAAGTTTGGCACTTGAAAAATCTTAGAACCTTACTTGCCAGGAAGGTGTATGAAAACCACAGAAAATTTGTCTGTGAGCAAATACCTCTCTTGACATGAAACTTTCAGAAAAGCTTAAACAAACCAAAACCAAAAAATCCCCCATTTTTGCTAGAAAGCTTTTCATTAAAAATTTGATAAATGTCTGAGTGAAACAGGAGATTGGCTATAGGCAACAAAGCATTCCTCACTGCTGTACTGTGTTCTTAGATGCTTGTGGTCTTACAGGATATCAAGGGAGTGGAGGCATAGAGTGCTCAGAGTTTTATTACTGTTTTCTTGTAGCCTTTTTACAGGAGTTATTGACCCTCTTACCCAAGTGTGTCCTCTTATGTTGCAAGGAAAAACAGTTCCTTGCAGCTAACTTGGTGAAATTTTATCTTATTTCCATTATGAAGTCAAAAGTGATATTTCTCTGGAGACTTGATCTCTTATTACTTAATTTGGTAGAAATACTTTAATTTTACTTGAATGAGAACTCGATGAAGTTTCAGTACTTCATACGTTGAAGAAATTTACAGGGTTCTTGGAATATATTGCAGTCATAGAAAAATAATGGCCTTTATTTATTGGTGACTTTGCTTTTTGTTGTTGGGCTGATGAATCCAGTGATAAGGCATTGCAGATTTCATGGCTGGTGATGGAGTACTACCCATACTGAAATACTTAATTTTCAAGGGTTACAAATCTGCTTTGCACAGTATACAAGTTCTGGGTTGTTACTGGGATGGATTTACAGGACATCAGACTCACTCTAAACCCCTTATACTACTACTGCATTTAACAGCTTAAAATAGTTCTGTGCCTTGTTCTTCCTGAGAGACTGGTGGTAGTACAGGTTCTATGGCACTGCTATTTCAACTGACCTTAATTTTGAGTTAGAAAATGTACTTGCTTAAGCCAGTGTAGTTAAGATATAAGGGGAAAAAAAGCTTCTTTGAGAAAGTGAATTCTTTGTCTTCCATACATGTGTTTTGTTTGCAGGTGAGAGAAGGTTTTTTTTCTCTCTACTTGGCAGTGTTGCTACTCATGCTAACAAGTGGAAAACAAAGCTGTATTCAATGTAGTTCCCTTCTCCCTGCCTCCCACCAGGAATCACTTTCAGTAATAACACTTCTGAGGTAGTTCTTCTGATGAACCCCGAGGCAGAACAAGCCATTTGCACTTTTGCTGTTTATTTGGTTTCTAGGGCGATTCTTCTTTGCGTGTAGAGATGGCTGTTGAGATGTAAGGATATGTAGGCAGGAAAGAAAGCCTTGGTTAATCAAGTGGAACATTTCTAAGTTACTTTCTTGTTTTCCATTAAAATAATGATTGGGTTGCAATTTCTAGGATGAAGGTGCAAGTTCCCCAAAGAGATGTATGTTGCTGTTGGCTGGATGTGTTAATAGGGTAGGTATTACATGTATATGAGGTGTTAGGTGCTTAGCTACTTACTTGCCTGTGCAGGCATACAGATATACTGGCACACTCCTGTCTGTGCATATGTGCTTATAGCCCTCTTTTTTGATTCTTGGGTTCAAGAATTTAGCTCTTATATCTCAAATTGTCATGTGCAAACTTCTGGGGTTTGTAGTCAATCCCAAGATAATCTCTGCTGTTCTGAGAAATGACAGCATGCATGTATATTAAAACAGCCTATCTGTGTGAAATGGTTCTTTCTCTCAGTAATGTATCATTGGCAGAATTTTGTTCCATTTTGGGAAGCATTTAGATGTGAACATAGCTCCAGTGAGGAGGGGCCAAGCACAGCTACCACAGCCATCAGAAGAAAGCCTGTAGATAGAAAGGGACCTTCTGGAGTGGTTTAGATTAGAATGGATACAGTGCACAAGTGAGAGAAGGAATAAGAGTTCATATTTTTTTTTTTTTTTAGTTCCTTTGAAGTCTTTGAAACCCAAGTGGTTTATTTCTTGTTCCCTCTGCTGAAGGCAGTTCCACTGTAAGCAGTGGAACTGATTTTATTTGATGGCTGTAGCATCTCTAGCACAAGATGTCTTAAAGAGCAGACTTGTAAATATCCGTCAGGCGTCGTATCAATAACTTTTGCCCTTACTTTATGGTAACAGTCTGGTTGATCTTTGGAAATGACTTCCAGTGTTGCTTCTCAGTTGTTCAGATCTTAAACACCCTGTAAGTTAAATATGGTTTCATTGTTTGTGGTAGATAATGTTGCTTCATCGGTTCTTTTTCATAGATACTACCTTTTAAAACCCGGGATTTGTTCACTGCCATCTTTACACTTGAATCAATTTTACAAGATACGTAAAGAGAGACAAGACACTGGCAGCACTCTNCACACTTGAATCAATTTTAAAAGATAGGTTGCCTGTAGATGTAGATGATACCAGAAATGTATATTTCCCACCCCTCATTCAGAACGGAGAAAGAAAACTCAAAGCTGGGGCCAAGTACTGCTTGTCTATGAGAGAAAGGTTCCAAGGAGACAAGACACTGGCAGCACTCTCATTTCCAGTTCTCTCTTGTTGCAGAGAATGGTAATAGTGAAACATTTCAGTCAGATGATTTTATTTCAAGAAATTCATAGCTTTTAAAGTTGAGGGGTAATTTTCTAAATCGCTAAGATAAAAAACTCTGCTGCTAACTCAGTTTGGGGGAGAGGGCGGTGCTTTTTGGGCATATATTTGTTTTAGTAGCATTGAAATTAAAAGTTCTGTAGACCTACTTGCCAGCGTTGGATTTCTTTCTGTTTGGCCTGTATGTGGGATTTTTTGGGTAAGAATTTTTACTTTGGCTTCGGTGGGGCTGTGTGTTTCTTCAGTGGTATTTTTACACACAAGTCAAGCAAGTATGGCTCGAGTAAGTACTTAGTTGGTAGACTGTCAAGTTAGAAAAGCAAACATGCCACAGGAGATATGGCAGCAAGTTAATTTTCATAGTGTTTTCCTCTACTGTGCTGTTGCTGACTCAATATGCTACAGTGGTGTTTAGAGCAACTGCATAAAGTTGTTGCTTTTTTTGTGGGGTTTTTTTGTGAGGTGCATTGAAATCATGATTACTGACACAGCGGATGTAGTTCTGCTTCTAAAATAACCCGTAAAATATATTAATAGGAGTTAGGATGGAATATACTTCTCTAAACCCTCAGTACTTCCAAAAACATTAGGAAATGTGTTAGGGGAGCACTTGGGCAAGCCATTCTTTTTACATATATGTAGAACCTGGAATGGGTTTGCTTCTTGTGTTCCTTTAGTCCTGTTTCCACACAAACCTTTACCTGTTACCTTCTTCACAAATTATTTTACTTCAGTGGGAAGTTTCCTGCAAGATTTAACAGACTCTGAGTCGGATGTGTTTTTCCTCATTTCTCCCCACGTCTTCCTTACACCTTTAAAAAGTTGGCATGGCTAGCTAACTGCCAGAGTGGTGGATGAATGCTCCTTAGGTTCCAAAAAACCGAGGGCCTCACAGCAAGGGGAGCCTCTATTTAGTTTGAGTCACAGTTTGATCAAACTCGGTGCTTTCAGTGCTTTTTAAGAAAAAAAGCTTGCAGTCAAAAACATGGTACTGTTGGCACCGTTTCTGTATATATGAGGTGGCAGCAGTGATTAAACAAACATGACTTTAAAGCACGGCTGGTTCTAAAAACTGACTTGTAAATTAATGCCTTCGCTGACTGTTTGCTCCGTATGTGTACGAAGACATGAAGTATAATAGACAGAAGAGACAAAAATATGATTATTCCTAGTCCTGTCAGCAGTAGGGTAAACTGGCTACTATTTCTCCCTAAGCATCATCAGAATTTTTGTATGAGTTACAAGGCTAGTGATTCTTGCCTGTGCTAACCTTCATGAGCTCATGTAGTTGAGGACTCTGCTAATTAAAGGACTGATATGTTTGGACTTACACAAGCTTTATGACAACAATGTGCATGGAAATGAGAATGATCTTGTCGGGTGGTGTGGGTTTTCTTTTAAAATGGGTTATAGACTTTATTTTTTTACTTCTTAATAACATCTGTGCATTTGCTGCTGTATCTCTTAGCCAGTAGCAGATCTGCCGAAAGACAGAGGGCAGATTCAAATGTATTTGTGTGTAAATCAGAAACATGAAATGGAAAACATCACTCTTGGCTGTATACACACAATAAATTTTCCACAAAACACACTTGCAATGTCCACTAATTTTATTTTTGGAGTGAGTTTCATAGAGGTGATGTCTTTTGTGGTGGGCACTTACAGTTCAGCATCTAAACTAGTATCCAAAATTATGTTTTAAAAAACTTTTCACCTGAATTAAGCGGTCTAGAGGTGGTTGCTGACTGCTAAAACTTGCTATTTGTCAATCAGCCAGCACATAGGAAAAATTGTACTTACATTGCTGCAGCAAATTATAGGGATCAGGATATCCACTATGTGTGTATATGAAATAAAGCATCAAGACCAGTGTCTTAGCAATTGTTATGTTTCAGACCTGGGAAATATATTTAGGAATTTCATTAAAAATCTGCAATTTTAAAGCTAAATATCAATTTGTAGACTGGCCTTTCTATTTTGAGAGACTGATAAGAATGATAGCAATTCTTGCTGAAGTTTGATTCTTTGCTGGTGCTAATGATTATGCCATTGTTATTTATGCCAGAGATGAAAAGAGATGCAGCTTCAGAGGCAGCTTCTGGGACTCCATCCTCAGAGGAGTAAATCTGAGATTGGGGGCGGGTCCTTGCAGGACCCTGCTGTTCCTCTCACGGGTTTCTCTCTCAGTTGGTTTGCTTTTCAAAGGAGACAACTGTATATATTACACTAATTAATATATTTTAACAAGAGGAACAGTATTCCCACTAGTTCCTCTGAATTAAAGCCCTTTCTGCTAACCTTGGACAAAAGAACACTGTAAATGTTTTAATTAAAAGTGATGTTGTACAGCTTTTATGGGATTCTGTTTACCTCCCTTTCTCTTAAAAGTGAGATAACATTTCTGCAAGAGAAGACCTCCGTTTGGCCTCATTAAGTTTGCTTTTTGCCCTTGGTAGCCCTGTGGTGATGGGAAACTTGTCTATAGTCTTTGGGGGATTTGTTACTGTGAAGGGGAAAAGAGGAAATGCCTTTGTGATCTAGATGAATTCAAATGGGAGGGTGGCTGTTTCTCTTCTATGAAAGTGCAAAGGTGCATAAAAATGGCTTGAATGTGTCAGTTAGGGGTCTGAATTTTGTACCAGTGGATTATAGCCTACCTTAAGATTTAAGCAACTTAACTTCTTAAAAAATTCTATAAAGGCATTTTAGAGCAGCACTTGCTATTTTATATGGTCTTAGAAATGTGAGTCTAAGATAAGAAAAGTCTTAATTGTGTTGTAACGGTTTTGAAAAGGTGAGTAATGATTTTCATTAAATTGCTTTGAGAGGGTTTTGTAACCATCAGCAGTTTTCGTGTGGTTATGGTGTTGGTTTTGTTTTGTTTTTCTTTTAATATAGAGAGCAGAGTGTTGATGATATTTAATGAATTCTAAAGAATTCAGTACTTGCTTATTACTTAAAAGCAAAACAGTTTCTCACATCATAGCTGTGCAGTGCAAATGAAACTTTCATATGTCATCAGTAACTTTTTGGGTTATAGGAGATCTTGGTGGGTGTCTCTAAACCATCTCCTAATGCCAATAAGTATGGTTGGCAATGAGCTCCTGCTGAGAGAAGTTCTGAAAGAACAGCCCTAACTGCTTGGAAAGGTAGGAATGTCTTAGTAGAGAGATAGTGTATTTCCAAACACAGTACTGAATTCTGTTACCATTTCAAATTCAGTTTAGGTTACTAAGCAGTCCTTAAGGTGCTATTTCCTATATAGGAGAGACTACAACAGTGATTAACAAGTGATATGTCGATATAGTCTAATGTATAGTGTCTTTCTTCCTTTCAGTAGTATCACAGTGCTTAGGAACTCAGCTAAAGACCAAGATTTTGTTGCCGCAAGTATTGCACAAAGGAAATGGGATGGTGGGTGAAGGGAGAGACAGTCTCTGTTCCTGACTATTTACAATCAGTGTGAAGAGAAAAAGTCATGTTCAGTGCAGGCGCATAGGGACTTCAAGAAAGATAATGAGGAAGCTTTGCTCATCTTTGAAAATGTCCTACAAAATGGCAAGGACAGGATGGAGGAAGCTCTTAAAAGGTACTGTTTTAAAAACTAGAAATAGTGAAAGCAGGCAGACACTGCTATTTGCTGTTTTGGCATCTAGACTGATGTTTTGGAGATGAGATGATTTGAAATGTAGAAGAGCTTGATTGGTAAGCATTGATCTGTTAGAGAAAGAAGGGCCAACAGAGAGATGGAGAGACAGGACACTTAGAGGGATATAATTCCATACAGGTCCTCATGTCTGCCTTGAATCCACGATGATGTCCAGCCTGTGTTCCTGAGTGACCAAGAATTTATACACTGCTTTTGGATTGAGAGATGTGGAGAGAAGTCTTAGGAGGGAAGGATCAGGATGCTTGTTTTTATTTTGAGTTGAGAAATAAGAGATAGCTTAGCACGTGCTACATATTATCCTTGGACACTGATAGGACTTCGGCATGGAATTCTCCATCTTAGTCATACTGTTGAACTGGAAAAGATGGAGACAATTTAGAGAATATTAATGGAGGCAGAAATAGTAAGAACCAAAGAAAGAAAGCAGAGGCTTCCTCAGCCAGCCTGGTTTAAGGTGATAAAAATCTTTGAGCATCCTTTGAACTGAACCTTGCTCTTGAAAGTCGTCTGTCTGCAACAGATGGGTGCTTTACCTTTTCATGGGTTCAGTTTGTACAAGCTCTTGTGTTTTACACAAGACTCATATATTTTAACTGGTTTTGATAAAATTACTACTTTCTGTATAGTTTCTAATTCTTCTGAAATGCTGCATGGCCAGTCTTTATAATGAAAGTAGGAGAACTGAAATTTAAAGTTCCAAGAGAAGGTTGGATTTATGAAGCTGTTTTGGAACCTGCTTCTCACTGACTTAATTGAAAAAGGCAGTAGGTGCTGAAATCAATATAAGTGCAAGTCCCTGCTATGATTATGTGTTTCAAACATTTGCCTTATGAACACACATACACTTAAAAAGTTTGTTAGACCAGGGCCAAAATGTAAGACACAAGTATCTATTTTTTTACCAAATATATGAAAAACACACAGTTACCCTTAGCAGTCTCATGCATGGCTGAGAATTGCTGTTCCATTGGCAATGATACTTTGCCTGTAGCACAGCCCAGTCGTACCAGACTTAATGACAGAATCATCAAGCCAAGAGCATCTAGTCTAGACTTGAATACTTTGGACTCTTCCAATTCCAAAATATTAAATTGATCGATGATCTGTGAGGACAAATAAAAAGTAGCTACACAGCTACAACATGTTAGGACTTGAAATTCTGGCTGTTTAAATCAGGTACTGTCATGTAACCAGGTTTTGCTGAAATGAGTAAATCTCAGACCTCTCCATCCTGGTGACATTGCTCAAATTGAAAAATGCCACAAATGTCACCATCTGAGCATAATCCATGAACCTGGTGCTTTAATTACATTTCTTAAAAAAAGAGTTTACAAATGATCAGATTTGCTTGGAATGACGATGAAGTCCTGTTGCTGTTCAAGACCAAAATATATCATCGGTTTATTTGCTGAATATTCACACATCCTTCATGCCAAAGACAACATGATTTGCTCTGAAACAACAGAAGACATTTATAATTTGAAGATAGAATGCACTTCAGAGTCTGAGACACAGTGAGGCATAGGCACATGACTTCAAACGAGTATTTCAAGGCCAGATTCTGTAGAGTAGTTGCAGAAGAAGAAAGATCTGAGTTTGGGGCTTTTTCTGTTTTTTGGGGGGGTACAAACATAGCTGAGCCTAGCCGTGGAATTGCAATACACTTACTCATTAAATGAGAGCTGTAGAGTTCTCAGAGTGGGTAGAATAAGAGGATTTGAGAAAACACCCCCTGCAGACCTCAGATCCTGCATTTATTGCATGAAGTATTAAAAGCTTCTAAAAAGCGCTTCTTGTATGAGAATGAGGTTGCTGTAAGACCTTTTGTGAAGATGCATGTCAGCATATTGGGTTTTTTCCCCTGTCTAGGAACTCTGACAGTTTAAGCTCACAAATCTCAGTCTAAATCTAAGTTTAGCAAACCTCCTTTGGTGGAGAATGTAATTTGATTTCTGAGGTGAGTTCGTGAGAATTTGAGCTAGTGTGTATTTTCAGCATAATATTATATTTGCAGCTGAGTTTTTTTATTTGTTCGAGCTGAAGTTTGAATCTAGACTCTATGATTAGACCCTGGAAAATTAACTCACACCAATCTGAAAAAAATCAGCACAATTACAAGAGGCTGACATTATAAAAAACCCAAACCACCCAAAATGAACACAGAATTTCTAGAAAGTGTTACTGGCATTTCATTACACCTTAAAGTGTGTGATAGCTTCTGATATTAGGTTGGGAGAATTTTTCTGAATTTGCTTTACAAGAATGTTTTCATCTTCCTGAGAAAAGTCTGTCTAAGAGTTATTTTCATTCTCTGAGCTGAGAAGTTGATGTTAGCAGTAGGGGTAGTAGGAGAGACTGTTGTAAATACAGTCTAACAAATGAAGAGGAGCTAAAAGGGGAAAGATTGTGACAATGACTTGTCTCATGATTTGTGAATGTTCAAGCTCATTCTGCTTCTTCGCATTCAAAATCAACCACAATAGTAAGCAAGTTTAGGATGCTGTTATATTTCTGAATTTTGACTTGTTTTCCTTTGTGTAATGGCAATTCCAGTGAAAAGGTCATCACGTATTTCCCATGCCTCTTGAAATACCTCAGCAAATCAAGTGTCTATGAGCCTGTTCCTCCACAACTTGTGTGTTTGCTTTAAAAAATGTAAAATGTATTGCAGGAAAACCATTTGCCTTTTTATTTCACTCTGGTGAAAGAGAAGGAGGGTGCTTGGAAATACCCGACTGCAAGCAGCCAAACCTCCCTCAGCTAACGCAGTTACCTTAAGACACAGTGATGCACTTGGAGTCGTGTTGCAGTGATCCAGGCGTGTTCCATGTAGCACAATTTCACTGGTCCCAGTTCTGGAACTGCTCTTTCTCAAAAGTCAGATGTGTTAACGATAAGTCCCTGTTCGCGTGTGTTTTGTCCGATAGGGTTGCTAAACTTGAAACTGTTTATAGATAAGAGTGCTACTTGTGAATAGAAAGGAAAACTTGAATTCCTGCAGTTCCAGATAAAACTCAGGGGCTGTAAAACATATCAACAAGAAGGCATTCTGCACACCTGATCTGGTGTCATCGCTGCCTGATGCACTAGTTTGTGCCTCACAGAATATTAATTCCGGTATTAACTCAGATGCATGGATTTCTCAGGCATATATTGCTTTTTCCAGTCTGATGGTTGTTTTTCTGAGAGATGATGAAAAGTGGGTAAATGTGCCTCTGTTCAGCCAAATTTACCCATAGTAGACTTCTGGCTGGAAAGGAAAACGTGTTAAAATCAAATCTTGTATACAATTATGGGTATGATTGAGTGTTAAAATAAGGACACTCAAAGTTTGAAGGGGGAAGGATACAATCATAGTACCCACTCAAAAGAAAAAAAAATCTAAACTAAGTAAAACTTTTTTTTTCTCCATCTGCACATAACTGCTCTTTAGCATTGGCCCTAATGCTGCTGCTGAATGACAAGATTGCAGGAGGCCACTTAGTGATCTGATTTTCCAGAAATGCCCTAAATCAAGTTATACCTTTCTGTCTGTGTATGCTAGTGAAGAATAGTTCATTATTCCTCTGAAGTTATGTGAACTTTGGAGGGGAAAAAAAGTCCATTACTGGCAGCATTTTTTTGGAACAGCATGTCTGTACTGTAAGTGGATTTGCTGTGATTCTTTTTGCCCACACTAATGTGATAGCTTGTCTACTGTTTCCAGATGTGTAAAACACAATATGGGGTAGGAGGAGGAAAAAGTATAATGAAAAACTTCTGGATTTCCATATCATGGACAATTGCTGTAATTTTGAAGAGAAAGCTTGTGGAGGTTCTTACGATATTTAATTGAAATGCAGTTATTTGATTAGATCTCCTCAAGGAATATAGAGAAGAAAAAAAAGTTAATTCTGGACCCTCCAGATGGCCCATATGAGTTCTACTAAAGAGTCTGCCCATAAAAGCAACTTGCTTCATTTATGAAAAGGAAGAGATTGTAGGCCAAAAATTCCACTGTAGGTGGAAATGTGTCTGAAAGGATTCCTGAACTATGAAACCATAGAGAAAACTGATGACAATTGTCTTCCTTCCCTCCATGCCCAGTTCTCCTTATGAAATCAGAGCTCTCTGGACTCTGCTCTAATACATCAATAAATTAATTATTATCTTAATTCTTATCTGATTGCAGGTAACTCTCAATTGTCCCTGATGCACAGAGAGGTGCAACCATTTCTGCTGTCATCCCTTTATGTCTAATTTTGGATTATTGCCATGTCTGTCACAGCATTAATCTGTTCATTTACTAGAGTCTTAAGATTTAGCCAGATTCAAACACTTCAGGAATACTGTTGTTCAATATTAAATATTTTGATTAATCTGTACCTCTTTGTAAAACAAGACAAACTCTGGTTTTGACACAGGTCAGGTTAATGTCCACAAAATTCAAAGGTATATTTCCCTAAATAAAAGCTGACCTGAATAGAAGCAGCTATAACGCTTCTTCAGCCATGTGGAGAGCTAGTAAAAGAAAAAAACTTTTTAAAAATGTATGATCCCTGAGAATCATGTGCTTTCTTTCCTAGTCTTTGAAGAGAGATCTACATAGGTTTTAGGTTAAGTTTTAATAAGAGACGTAGATATGCAAAATATCTTGTATGAACTCCTCATCTTGTTTATTCATGTAAAGTTATAACTATATAATCAAGTTAGCCACTGCATGTGTGTTTTATTTTCTGGATTAACATTTCATATTATTAATTGGAGAATGGAGTGAAAGTGTCTTTTTGATTGGTATAACTGCAGGTGCATGTTAATAGCTTTAAAATGCTAAACTAGGACTTGAAAGTGTTCTTAATGGTAAGTTGATTTCTTTTTAATTGCATTTCAGACAGAGGGCAAAAGTTTGTCTTTGAATTTAATTGTGAGACAGCTTTCAAATTCAGCTTTAGAAAAAAGTCACTCTTGAAATGACAGACGACAGGACTCTTTATCATCATTTAGGCAAATGAGGCTGGCTTAGTAACACAGATCTTTATATTGGATGTAAAAGGGATAGAGCAGAAAAGACCCCAAACCCAACTGGTGCTATGAAAAAAATTATAGTAAAAGGGTATAAAGCTGCAAAAGTTACTTACTTAGAAAATAATTTGCCTGTAAATGGGATGCTTTTTATCTTGAAATATGTGTGTCCTGAGTTGTTTCAATGATCAAACAGACTTTCAAAATACTTTATCCTGGCAAATGAAGGTGCTGGATACAGGATGCCTCTCAGATCAGTTTGGGTGAGATGGTTCCTACCTTTACTATGACAAATAAGTGGAGCTTCTCAGAGGTAATCCTTTCATCACTTCAGACACATTATTATTCTAACCATCTCAGATAGTTCTTCTGCTCTTAAGACTGAGTCTTTGGAAATAATATGTAGTTTTAATAAATTTTTTATGATGTAGCATAGAGTAAAATAACCATAGTTTGTCTTCATTAGCATTCTGTGTGTTAAGCATGAATTTTCACTGTATTGAGTAAGATGACTCTAGGGAATTTCTTTTATACTTGTTGGTTTTGCACTTCAAAAGTGATAGGAATCCCAAAACTGTTTCAGAAAGCAAGTTGTCTGTCAGCATCCTCTCCATAGTGGAGAAATTAGGCTCCTTGTTGTAAGAGATGGTGTGAGGATGCAGACGATAGGGGAGACAAAAAAAATCTAAAAATCTCTCTTAATGGTTTCGTAGGTTTTGAGATGTGTGGTTTTTCTCTAAGTTTTTGTAGAAAAAGGCTTTAGGGATGTAGTTAAAGGAGATTCTGTTGGTATGGCCAGGTCCTTTACTTTGCAAATGTGAAATTTTAACCCTTAAAATGAAAAAAAAAAATCATCCTACAAAAAAGACATCTAATGCAGTAATTAACAAACATGTGCTTACTTTTTCAAAGATTTATTAACTCTCTCTTTTGTTTTCTTTCTATTAGCTTTGTAGGAGATGGGAAATAAGGGTTACTGTTGTAGCTTGTTGCATAAGCTTTCAATGAAAAATAATTTTCAGATCAGGTTCTTGGCCCTTAAGGAAAAATCTGCTACAGAGAAAAACAGAGACTTCAAATGTTGAAAGGAAACGGGAAGTCTGTACCATGAAGGAATGAAACTGTTCAAGTCCTCCAAGGGCACTTAAAAACACTCTCTAAATCACCAGCAAAACAAAGTCATTCTTTGGATCTTGTGGTTTGTGGGATTCTGGATTTCATGTGTCACTGCTTAGAGTCTCAGGTGGGAAAGCTGACTGCTTCTAAGAAATAAGAAAAAATACAAATTTATTCTGTAACTAGACATCAAGGATTGAATGAATCCCTTTACTTAAAGGGATTCCATGAAAAAACATAGTGATTACACAATCACTACTGTTTAGTAGTTTAGATGTTCAGTGATTTAGATAGTTTACTGTGATTTAGTAGTTTACTGTTTAGTGATTTAGATGTTTAGTGATTCCAGAAGCCCAAAGTATCCTTATTAATAAATCAATTTGTATCAGTTTAAAGTGCACCAGACAGAGCAATCTAGACAGCAATATATCGTATTTATTCCGACATTGCTTCAGAGCACCAACCTGTAATTTTTTTTTCATGGGAAGGAGGATTGAGGAGAAAATAATTAACCGGGACAGTAATTCTCAAGGCTATCATCTGAGTAATGCTGAATTATCAAACACGTCAATATTTGAGGTCACATCTCCCTTTTCAGAGAGTGAAAGCATCCAAAAGCCCAGTAAATTTTTGGAAGGACAAATGAGGAGAAGCAGTTTATCTTAGATGTTTAGTTGGCAATTTTTAAGTGGGGTAATTGATTAAAGAATATTAAAAAAAAGGGGATTGAAGAGGGGCTTAAGAAAAGCTGGACTGAAAACTAAATAATGTTTTTCATGCAAATGCATGCAGAGAAGCAGTTTGTTGTTGAGCTTTGCAGGACAGTTACTGGGATGGAGAGACTAAAGCACTCCTGTGGTACTGGGTATGGCTGCAAGTATGTTTATTTCCATGCTCTGAAAGTGCAAAAAACTTATTGCAGGATTAGTGGGGTTTTGTGTGGCCCTTTCTTGACTTCTGTAGCAGGAAGGACTTGGAGGTTTTTCTTAACTGTACATGTATGAGTTCTCCTTCCCTTCAGCTTTTTCACCTTTTGATCTCTAATCTTCTGTTTGCACACCGTTTTTATGTGATGGAGTTGTAGACACCATTGCTATAAAGCATATTACTTGATGTACTTTTTAAAGCAATGCTCAAAAAATACCAATAAATATAAAAATATGTATCGATTTTTTAAAAAAAAATCAAATGCTAGAAATACAGATGTTCTGCTGTTTTGGCTGAAGCAGAATTACAGAGCAGGGGAATGAGTTAGGAAGAGGAAAATTTAAGTGAGAGTGTGACAACACATGCACAAGTTTGTGTATTGGCTTGGTATTTTCCATTCAAATCCTTTTGATGGAGGTTTTTTCCAGTTCTTTCCAAGAATCCAGGCAAAGCAGATGTTTTATGGTTTGTATTTAGGATAGGTTATTAAACCAGTCAAGCTGGTTTGTTTTTTCAGACACAGCCAGACATCTGCCATATCTCCCTTGCGAGTGTATTATGGAGAGCATTTTCCAAAGGGAGCCAGATCTTTGTGCCTCCTGAAGGTGCTTAATAGTCTTTTTGGCAATGACCTTTTGAGCAAACCTCTTTGGTAAGGGTGTGAGGATTTTCCTGTGGATGTATGCAAACCTACCCTTCATGTTAGTGCATGTCACCTTAATATTAATTGCAGTGATTTGTGTGTGCAGGCATCAGGGAAGCCTCCATTGTTACTAGAAAATTCTTGGTTTTAGCTTTGGTCATAAGCTATTAATAGATTTGTGGCTGTTGTTGTGCAAAAGTAAAGCACCTGCTGGTAAAAATACCAGCTAGAAATGAGAATGAGGATCAGCATTAAGCCCTGGAGGGCTTATGGGTTGATTGTGCTTAATGTTAGTGAGCTGTGCATGTGGCACTCTTCTTTGGCTGTTGTCTTACAGGGGAAGCAGACTGAGGAGTGTGTGAGAAGTGTGTTGCATAGACATATGGTATCCCACTGAGGTGCTTTGGAGCAGTGATGTTGTTTTTTTGAAAGGTGGTAAGCTTGAGAGAAAAAGCAAGACTGTGTTAGTAACACTCAAGATGAAGCTTGTTGCCTGTGTGTGTTACTCTCTGTTTGCAGAACTGAAACAGCTTAAAGGAGGGTGATGCAGGAATTGAAAGGAATAAATGCTTCTTTGTGATGGCACAGATTTTATATAAAAATGTGTTTTGGGCGATGAGATGTTAAGCTACTGTGGAAGCAAAGTAGAATTGTTACGGTCAAGAAGACTTAGGAGCCCATCAGGAACTTAAGATAAATTCTTGATATTGATGTACCTGTCTTGGGGGTGAGCTCTGAGTTATTGGGGTTTCACTTACACTACTTCAACAAGAGTTGCAAAATGTCTCCTCTCCTGTAAATTAGCCAATGATTGACTTTAACTACAACTGTCTGGGAATATAAAGGGGACTGAAATTTGGGGACAAAACCAAGGTGCAGGCAATATTTTGGTGTATTAATATATTTATAGCTGTTCATTTTCAAGGAAGGTACTGTCTACAAAGCAGCATGATAAAACAGAATGAAATAATTAACATTTTATTTTGCAGTCAGGTTTTGTGTTTGTTGGTTTGGTTTTTTTTTACATTTTATAGTGTTAGAAAAGGTGAACAGGCAATTTGACTGNCAGTCAGGTTTTGTGTTTGTTGGTTTGTTTTTTTTTTTTACATTTTATAGTGTTAGAAAAGGTGAACAGGCAATTTGACTGTATTTGGGGAGTATATTGCATAAATGTGCATATTTCCTTTACATGGTGAGTAATTGAAGTTTGGATTTAATCTTGAGCAGTCTACTGTATTAAATAATGTGTACAGGACAGTGCAAAGGTATTTTCAACATTTTACACTTAAAGCCCATAAAATTACAAAATTAATTTTGGTTAATTTTGGTAATTAATGTAATTAATGTTGAACCAAATGTAATGATCAATTTTTGTGTACTTCTAGATGGCAAGATAAAAGTGATGCTTCAGTTGACATGGAATGGTTTATCTGACTAGATGCCAAATACTTTATTTTGGACACTCTGTGTCCAAGTGAATAAAAATGGAGATTGGAACTGCTGAGAAGACATCTCCTTTCACCTGATAGCTTGGGCTTTAACTGCCCTGGAAGTGCTAGGTGGAGCCCAGGTTTCCCATGTATCCACAGTACTCTGACTGAGGTATTGGGTAAAGAGGGAACAATTCCAGCCTCTGAGGGAGGTTTTGTGACACTAGCTCTTAGTTTATTTTTCCCCAGATGAAATTAGTCAGTGAGTTTGACCTGGATTCATTAATCCTTTCAAGCTGGCTGAAACCACATTTATTGAATAAAAGCCTGCCTGCTTGAGCCAAATGCCCTTGTCTTGATTGCAAATGGAGAAAAAGCAAGAATAGCTCTATGAAATAGTCACAGATTTGTAAGATCGGCTTCAGCACTGCTGCCATCCTGTTAGGAGGGGGAATAGAATTGAACAGCCTCTTATCTAAATTTCCCACACAAATTCTCTGGTGCAGATCATGGTGTATCTAATGCTGAAAGCACTATACCGTTGAGGGCTAATTTCCTTTGTTTAGATTCAATAGTTTGCTTATCAACTGCTACAGCTGATAACTTTATACAGAGACTTGAGATTTGATAAGCAGAACAGGAAGTATTTTAAATCCTGTGGATATGGGAATGACAGTATTGCTCTGCTTCATGTTAATTGTGTAATGGAGAATTTACTGTTTTTGAAGTAAGTACACACTGACTTTGCAGTTGTAATCCATGGAGTTGTGTCTGTGTGCACATGTGCATACATGTATGGCATAAACATTATTTCCCTTTTTTCACATACTGTGTGCTAGGATCGGATTCCCAGCTAAGAGCAACTGAGATATGTCCAGCTTCAGTGGTACACTTCAATGGTACTGTGCTTTCTCTCTCTAAGCCACTGGCTATTTAGCTCACATTCCCCTAATATGTAGTTGAAGGTTATTTTTTGATTAATGCTGCCAGAGGATTTTCAGTGGCACCTGGATGTTTTTAGGTGTCAGTACGATGGGTAGGTGCTTATGAGAGCTGATGTGCTCTCATAAGAGATACTTTTTTTTATGAATGTGTGCAGCATGGGTGTGTGTGCCCCTGGAGCCATATAGAAAATACAAGTCTTTCTGTGATGGGAAAAGAGGCTGACCTCGTTACATCACAGAGCCAGACACATTCATGATGTAATGCCTTCTTCCTTCTAGCTCTGTGAAGATCATATGTGTTTCTGTTCTTCTGCCTTCATCTGAAATGAATTTAAGGCCTTTCCAAGCCTTTTATCTGCAGTGTAGTGCATATTCTCTTCTGCTAGTTCAATGAAAATCCAGGCTAACTTCAGGGAATTCTGTGGCAGAACTAGGAGCAGATGACTGTTTTGTTTTTTTTCCTCTGAAACTGAAGTATATCATCACCTCGCCTAAGAATGGGGATAAGTGTTGCAGTTTTGAGAGAGAATCCTACGAGAAGGAAAGATGGAGCACCAGAAAAATCCCATAACTGTCAGTTGACAGAATTCCCACTGTCTTTAAGTAGGAACAGAATGGCTTTACTCTTGTGACAGTGCCTGGCTATATTTTTAGGTGGAGAATTCTGTAATGTTTACACCTTGTCACAGACCACTTCTGTGGTTCCATTACAAGAGTAAGGATGTAGATAAACTTTTCACCTTGAGCACCTAACATGAAGCATGCCACTCTGTATTTGGACACTTGCATAAACAGTTGATTTCAAAGTGTTCCTATTGACTTCAAAGGAATAACATATCTTTTGATGTTCACTTGGATGCCTAAGCATAAAAACTTTGGCATCCAAAGTTTTTAAAGAACATTGTCAATGTCAGTGTAGCACATATATATATATATATTTATACGTATGTAGGAACAAAAAAGTCCACCTTCCAGACCATGCCTAAACAGATTGAAGGCTGAAGTCAGAGTAGTTGAGTGTGGGAAGATAAAGCTCCAGATTCTTTTATGAGCAGTGTAATCTCTTACGGGGACATGAGAAAGTTCTTTTTCACAGGAGGAGTCAAAAGAAAAGGCATGCATTCTTGATGTTGAAAGCCTGCTTGTGCGTTTCATGTTGACCTCTTTCAAGAACAGTGTATCCATACATAAAGGAATGCAATGCTGACAAGTTTCATAAAGTTTGTCTGAAGTGCTCTAAAAGAAGTAGTTGGAGGGGAAAAATTGAGATGCAGGATCTACTTTTTCCTCACAAATACCTTCCTGGAATTTTGTTTTCTCTCTGCCATTGGATATAAGTTAAGGTTATTCCCCTCTCCTATCTTACTTAATTTGACTGCATGACACTTGTGCAATAAATTTTGTCTCAATGAATTCCGTTTGACCCAGCCCTGGAAATGCTTGTGTTAGGTGTTCTCTGGATGGTACTCTGATTAAATTTAATAAATCAGTTCCTCTGCTGTAGCTAAAAAGTGACACATCTATGGAGAATGATGTCTGAAAGGTCCTATTCAATGTGGCAGTACAGTATTGCTGTAGCTTTCTTCATCTGTTATACAGAATGTATTTTTATCTGATATCTCTCACCTGGTAAAAAAATTGAATTGAACAGAAAATGTAAATGTTAGGTAAAGAAGTACAATTCTAGCATGGATGCATGTTCCATAAAACCCAAACTGCAGCCACATGGAGAAACAATTGAATTTTTCCATTTTAATCTTGTCAAAATACTTTAAATGTTTAATTGTGGTGGAAGCATTCAGTACTACTAATAGTTCAAGATTGCTGCGACACTCCACGATCTGAAACTACTTTGGAAAAAATATTCTGATACATTACATATGTATGTGCTTTTGCACTTGTCTTCATTCGTGATATGAAATGAGAAAATGGACTTCAATTCTCATATGAAAAATGGCAAGATTTGATATAGCTATGTGTCCAGAAGATATTTTATTCTTAAATAAACTGTTTCATTTGGAAGAGACCTACTATGACCATCTAGTTTAACTGCCTGACCACTTCAGGACTCCTTACAGAAGATGCCTACCAGCCCTTTCGCCAGCTTTGGTGCCCTTCTCTGCATGCATTTGGATATCTTTACACCTTTCTTGAATTGTGGGGCCCAGAAATGTGCACAGTGCTCCGGGGAGGCTGCACCAATGCTAAGTATGGTGGGGTGTTCACCTCTCCTGACTGACTGGTGATCCCCCAGACCCCTTTCTGCAGGACAGTTCTCCAGCCACTCCTCTCCCAGTTTATACTTGGGCCTGGCATGATTCTGTCCTAGCTGAAGAATCAGGCTTTTTTTTTTTTTTTTCCTTTTTCAATTTTAAGCCATTTATGCTGCCTAATTCTCCAGTTTACTTAGATCCCTCTGCAAGGCCTCTCATCCCTCAAAGGAGCCAACAGCAGATCCCAGTGTGGTATGATCAGCAAACTAACTAATTGTGCCTTCAACTCCTGTGTCCAGATCTTTGAAAAAATACTGAACAAAACTGGTCTTTGGAATTTAACTGTTGTGAGCACTGCTGGTGTCTGCTCAGCAGCCAGATGTTAGCTCCAAATATCGGGTGTTGATACAACCACATGTTTAATGAGAAACTATTTGTCAGGCTATTTTTGATCCACGCAGCCCAGTACCTCTGCTCATCTGTCCAGTCAGATACTCCGTATTGGTTGCTAAGGAAGACTTTTTTAGTGGACTTTTTCTCATTTGCACTATTTGACAATGGCTAGCATTGTCCAAAAGCATGATGGAAAGGCTCATTTAGCTCATGTTCCCCTAAAGATGGTCTGAAAGTCCTTTTCCTACCATGCTTGCCTTTCCTCTCCTATTCCAGAGATGATTATATCCTGATGGAGGCTGGCTGTTCAAAAGAAGTGATCCTTCTGGCATTGGTAGGAAGGGCACTAACCTTATATTGTGCTTAATGGAGCATAGGAAAAGGGTCAGGAAAGATGAGGGGGAGCAGTTGGCCTGAGTTTGCTTTTAGAGAAGGGCAGAAGTATTTTTCCTGATATTTAACCAAAATTGAATTTGTTCAATATGTATAGCCATGGTGACAGCATGATGATAATGGTAATAGTAAATATCCAAAGTCTGAATCACAGTGTGTTTCATAATGCTTTATAAAATACATGTAATTCTTTACTTAAATGAGCCAACCTTTTTTTGTGCTCTTACATTGTATATATAAGAGAGAGAGGGATAAGCTCATATGTACCAGGATTAATTAAAGGCCTTTCAGTGGTGAGGGTATGCTCTCATGGTAGTGCAGATTGGGCTGTGGGTGAGATGCAGTGGCTCTCTGGAGAAATTGGGTGAATGCCTGGTGTGTGAGGTGGCCTGGAAAAGGCAAGGGGATTTTGGAGTGGGGAAGAGTAGGAAACCAAGCTTTCTGGAGGTATGCACCCTGCTTTAAGGAGTTTTGGGTATGAGCATGGGGACTTTGCACTGTGTTCTCACCTCTCCTCTTGCATTCACTGGGTCATGGGCCTACTTTGCACTTTTCAAGCCACGGAATCACGGATTCCCTGCTCTGCCCATAGGCACTGGCCTGCCTCCACCCTAAAGATCTCACAGAAAGCATCATGCATGCAACCTACCTCTTGTGCTGCTGGGGAGGAAAAGGGATGGGGGAAGAAGGGCCTAGAGCCATAGCTGAGTTCTCGTTTCACAGGAACAGGAGGGAATCAGGTAGGAAGGGAGGGTCTGGTGCAGGGAGCTAGTAAGCTGTGTCCAGAGAGGGGAGTTTCTATTCCTGAGGTTGCTGGGAGGAGAGTCAAGATGACAGCTAGTCCTGCTGTGGGGAAAAAAATAAATGAAAGAAAATAATTTTGAAGCTTAACAAATAACGTTTTCAAATCTGTAGCTGTGCAGAATTTAAATTGCGCTTAAATTCCTACATGATGAATGACAGCCTTACCGTCTGTGTACAGTTTGCCTGCAGGCCGTGCTGCAGAATGGCTTTAGTAAGAACTGGGAGTTATCAGTGTTAGCACTTGTGGCTCTCTGGCTGCTCTGAGTAAACAATAATCCAGAGGAACCTTATGTGAGATCTTGGGAAATCATAGCATCTCAATCAGCAGCATGTAAGGAAAGAGCTTTTTTTTTTTTTCCCTTTTTAACTCCTACACTGGTAAGAAGATGGATTTTCTTTTCTAAGATAATGGGAGACTTTGAAATAACCCAATACAAATTTTTCAATGGCTTGTTTTCCTAATGTGCTGTCAGAAGAGCTTTGATGTATGGATCATCCTTAATTCAGAGATGATTTGTTGCAGTGTGTCCATTCGGTTTTTATGTTGTAGTGATGCTTACCCAAAAGGTGTTCATAAACACCTTCAGGATTCTTATCTCTCCAAGAAATCAAACACATTTAAAGTATTTTTTTTATATATGTACAAATAGCTCTTTATCAATTCGAGGAACAGAGGTATCATTACAAAAGTTTCAAGTAAAACAGAACAGAGTCTAGGTTGTTCTCTTTTCATGACTAGCATGGATCATACTGATTGAAGTTTTTTAAGGCAGATATGTTTTCCAGAATGATGAGGGTATGTGGATCATATGGTAGCTCTTCAAAGTTTCTTTTATCTGGCCCTCAATTTGCAAGGATCTGAATCAAAGTCAATTTTCTTTTCTCCATAGTGAAAATGTGTAATTGTAACAGCTTGCAACACTCCTAGCATTCATTCCCCTCGCTGCTGTCTGATAGTTGAATTGGGAGTGACAGAAATGAACTAAGTGTTTTTAATTCTTTCCTGGGGCCAAGGATGTTGAACAGGAAGAATATTGAAAGTCAGATTATCACTTAGCACAAATTGGAGTGATGTCACTGAAATCAAAGCACCAATTTCCACCTGCTGAGTGCTTCCATAGTGCCTACACATTAGGAATAAGGGCACCAATTTCTTCCCTACCTGCTACTAGTTCTTACAATAAATTTGGATTTGCAGTTTTCAGGAAGGGAAATTTCTGCCTGACAATAAACTAATACTCGTGAGTAGTAACTTACTTTGAATGGTCTTTCCATTGTCAAGAACATTGTGATAGTTTGGGACTAAACTCTAGAGCCTTTGCTTAATCAAGCTTTGATGCAATTTTGTGAAGGGTTTCATAGGATGTATACTAGTTATTAGTATTATTAGTTAGTTATCCTCTAACTTTATGACTTTATGAAATATACAGGTCCAGTGGGCAGTGATGACTATTGACAGAGGCTTTTAAAAACATCTGAAAAGTTACAACTGTACTGGGAGTCTTAAATCTCAGTTAAAAGTTCCCTTACAGCCTCAATTTTTTGGCAGTTAGAGGAATACAGATCTCTTTTTGAAAGAAAATTGGTTTTATATGTCTCTTACGTAACATATTTGACCACTGCACTGAACCATTTTTTTGTCAATAACAAAAAATTTTTCCAGTTATATATATGCATCAGGTAGCACTCTGACAAGATGAAAAGTGGGTGCCATGCCAAAAATTCAGACTTTGAAAAGACTAATCCCATTTTGAGTGCGCATTCATAGCAGTTACAGGCAATTTTAGTGTATTATTTTACAATGACACCCTTTCTTTTGAAATGTAAACTGTTCAAGAACTTAAACGGAGAGTAGAGTAATAGTTTTTAGATGACTAAAATAGCAGGTTGGTAGCGTTATTAACTTGTGTCAAATGGAAAACCTTGACTTTTTATTTAGACTTTAAACTGTGACTGTGACTAGAATGTACTTTTTGCCGTGTGCTTGTGGTGAGAGGGCAGTGCACAGAGGAAGGTCCAGAGGCACAGTGATGTCCCAGAGGCACAACTTGTCCTTGGTGCCACTGCTGCTCTGAGTCATGTCTTAAAAAGGTGAGGGGCACTTTGTCTTGATGTGGGTATCTGTGCTGCAGCTATGCAAAGTAGTACACTCTTCTCCAAGGAGACACATCATTTTATGGGAGCCAAGTCTGGAGGGAGGCCCTGCTACAAAATCCTGATGTTCAGATAAATCAGGAAGGTTGACAAGGCATGGAAAGAAGGGCTGAAGCGATATTCTGCTTTCATGGAATAGCCAGAAGACATGCCAACTTACTGACATGCTGCTAAACACAAGGCTAATTCAGATTCTGTTTTCTGTTGTCGACCTTCTGTGTTTGAGATCCTTTATCTCTTGGAAGATCCCAGTGTTTTAGTTTGTGCTTATGTAGCTGTTGTGGTTTAACCTCAGATGGCAACTCAGCCTCCCACAGCTGCTCGTTCATTCCTCCTGGTGAGATGGGGCAGGAATCTGAAGAGTAAAGGTGAGAAAACTTGTGGGTTGAGATAAAGACAGTTTAAGAGGTAAAACAAAAGCCACACAGACAAGCAAAGCAAACAAGGAATTCAATCACCACTTCTCACGGGCAGGCAGCTGTTCAGCCCTCTCCAGGAAAGCAGGACCCCATCACGCCTGATGGTTATTTGGGAAGACAAACACTATTATTCCAAATGTTCCCTTTGTTCTTCTTTCCTCAGCTCTATATTCTGAGCATGATGACCTATGGTATGGACTATCCCTTGGGTTAGTTGTTCAGATCTCCTGGCTTTGTGCTCTTTGTATACCCCCAGCCCTCTCCTTGGTGGAGTGGTGTGAGAGGCAGAAAAGGCCCTGACACTGTAAGCATTGCTCAGCAGTAATGAAAACATCTCTGTTTAATTGACACTGTTTCCAGCACAAACACAAAACATAGCCCACACCAGCTGATGTGAAGAAAATTAACCCTATCCCAGCCAAAAGCAGCACGTACACTCAACCCCACCCTCATATTGCTGTAGTGAAGGATGGATCTACAGTGTACTTGGAAATGGTGATTGCAATTGTATGAAATGCCCTGGCTGTCTGGGGGATAGCAGGGAAGTGGGGAACAAGGCTAGGTGATTTCTGTGTACCTTGGAAGATTCTGCTGCTGGTTGTGGTGGTTCCTGTTCATAACAGTCTGTCCCATTTCAAAATAGGTTTTGAACACATAAGAGCTGTATTGTGAGAATGGACTTAGCAGTCCTTAGTTGTCAGATAGATGCTGCAGTGTCCAGAGTTGGGAAGAATGTAAGGCTCTACTTGAGAGGCATTTATTAGCCACCCTGCCATCTAATATGGCCTGAGGAGTTGACATTAGGAACTCCTGTTTTCCTGCGTTACGGAAGCAATGTAATCTCAATATGTTTAATAAGTCTTAGAAACCCCCTAAAAATCGTTTTTTACCTTGATGTTGAACAGTCTGTTGTACATACCTGGTGCATGAACATGTTCTGTTCAGACTGCATACAGTACTGGGCATAGTGCGTGTTAGATACTCCTTACCCCATAAGAAAGCAGGAAGGTGTGTTGGGTCCTGAAAAACCAGTTCCCAGAGTCTGTTGTATATTTGGAAAGAGCTGAAAAACAAGTAATGGTGTGCTGACAGAGAAGAAAGCTGTCGTTTGTAGATGGAAACAACAGGTTTGTCCCTGCTTTAGCACATTGAGTTAATTAGTTACCTGAAGCTAGAGGTATAAATGCAAAGATTCAAGTGTCTCCCTGTTGTGCATCCTATTTTCACCCTTTTTTACTTTTGTGCTGAACTTTTAAATCCAAACATATTCTGGAGTACACCCAAGAGAGCTGATGGCTGGGGATGTGTCTTGGGAAGCTACAATTAAAAAAGCTCTGCATCTGGAAGTTCTCTTAAAGCCTCTAGAATGATGAGCCTTCAGGTTCTTTTTCCCTGGACCTCTGTTAACTGTTAGCAAGTGTGTGACATTGGCAATGTCCAGGAAGCAGAAGGCATGTCTGTCTACAGTTGGATGGAGCCATATCCTCTCTCACTCCAGCAGTCTATTACTTCCTCTTTCTCACTTAAGACTGCAATTAGCACTTTTTTATGTCTTTGAAATATTAGAAGGGGAAACTGTGATGGATAGTAATGCAGATGCTTGAACTTTTGAGGAACATTCTTTTCATGTAATGGTGGTGTCAGCTGCTTCCTTGGCTCTGTCTGGTTAATATTTTTTCTCTTGGTGGATTTTAAAAATGAATGCACACTGAAACCAAGACACCAAGGTTATTTTAGGGCTAACCTCAGTAGAATAACTGGATGACTTAAAGTGCTTAAAATGCTTTGTTCTTCAGCGATGAACAGAAGTTTCAAGGCTTACCTCTCAGTAATCATTACCAACAAGATAACTAAATATCCTACTGCATATACTATATTACAGTAGTGCATATGCTGTGGCCATTAAGTCTTGCATCAAAACCCATTCTAAATGTGAGCAATTAAGAGACTCTTCTGTATGGTGTTTTCTTGAAGGATGTGGTTCCCTCAGCTTTGGCTTTGTCAGGCTAGCAATTATTGATGATCTTTTTAATTGAGTGCCTGCCACCTTGGTTCACAGTGCATAATATGCCATCTATACGTGTTCTAATAAAAGCATGAAACTTAAATTTTATTTTTCTGTCAGTTAACAATATGTTGGATAAAACTGACTTTTTGAAAAATATAATTTAGTTTTTAATAACTTGGATTTTAAAATCAGATTTGCATGTAACAAACTAGCTCAATGTACTGGCAAGCTGGTCAGCTACTGTAGAATTCTAATAAGGTGCTTAAGACTGTGGTTTGTATTTTTTTAAGATCTGAAAATTGCACTACATACACTTGTACTGCAGAGATACTTTTAATATTTGAGGAACAAAACTTGCTGAGAATAATGAGAAGGTGATATAGAAATAATATAAAACTTTTTTCATGAGGAGCAGGGCAGAGGTGTTACAAAGGCTCAGAGTGAGAGGGTGATGAGAAAACTAGCTAGTAGTGTCTTTAATGGGCTGTTCTGGGTGCTGATGATATGGAGAGATGTGAAAGGGCATCGGATTATTTTGTATTTTAAAAATAACTGAACAACAGTCACCTTTTGTGGATTTAATTGTGAAGGCCATATCTAGTTTTCAAACAAACCCTTTTAAGGTGACAGAATGTGAGAATATTGTTTTGACATGGGAGGTGTGAAAATAAGTTTTTGCAGGGGAGCTGCTCTCCCTAATGTCAATGCAGCATTGTCAAGTGCACTGACATTGTAGCATAATACTGCACTGGTGCTGGGTGAAGGTTGGGTCAGGCTCATTCTACTGATCTGTGAAAATAACAGCCATAGCTACAGAAAAATGCACTCCTTCAGTGCTATCCCCATTAGCTGCATGGAAATATGCTTACAGAATAACAAAGCTTAGAATGACACTGGACTATTTCATATGTAGAAGAAGAAACTCCTATAAATTTTACTGTGCATGGGTAGCAATGAGATCTCATTCCTGCCCCTAACAGCAGTGCATGTTGGTCTAATGGTTAAAGAAAGAGGATCCCGAGCTACAAGGACAGTAAATCTTCATAGCTTAATATTGAAGATGTCAGTGTAGATTCAAGTTTAGGAAGAGTACAAAACCATGGCCTAATACTCTCTCTGTGTGGAATCATTTTGCTAAGTCATTGCTCTTGGAAGATCTAAATACCAACTACGTTATTTGAAGAGTGACAGACTGGTAGATGGTAATAATAATGATAAAGATAAAAGCTTTGTCTGAAGGGGATAAATGTGTTGGAGAAAGCTTTGTTGATCTGGAATCAATCTAATTAGTAGTTTTGGTTGGTTTTTTTATTGTTTGTTTGTATTGTTTTGTTTTGTATTTATTCTAAAGCTCAGTAAGAGTAGCTGTCAGATGAGGTAATTTTTTTAAAATATAGCCTCTGCTGTACTTGTTTACATGGTGGCTTCTGTTACTTCTGTAACATAGATGAATCACGTGGAAAATAACAGAGAACACAAATTTGTGGTATCATGTCACAATTGCTTAGTGCACGTGTAGTCCGAGTCCCCTGTCTCAAGAAGGGTGAGGTAGAACTGGGGGTGAAAGGCTGGCCAAAGCTGAGGAGCTTGTTCTGTGCAGGGAGTGATGAGGGCAGGGTTGAATAAGGAGTGTTAACATCTCCACTGGTCCAGAGAGCATAAATAGGTCATGACAACACACTGGTTTCCCTAATGCAAGGTCAAAACTGCCCTGCTCACAGAGAGCAGAGGTAAATGACTTCTGTGCAGTGCATGGCTCGGCTGTGGAAGTCCTTGAGGCAGATGGTGGATGCTGATGGTGTGCATGGATTCAGAAAGAATCTTTATGAATTTGTGAAAAAAGTGTTTATGCCTGTTAGGCATAAACCCTTGCCTCAGAAAATGCCTCAGCTACAGTGTTGCTGGGATGGTTTTCTGAGAAAACATCCTTATGTGCCTTGTAACAACTATCCCAAACATCCTCCTGTGGTCTGATAAACAAATTCTCTAATGGCTTGAAACTAGTGGAGTATCTTCAGAATTGCATGGCACATTTAAACTTCTCCGAAAGTTTGGAAAATACATCTGTACCTCTGGAAAAGGTACAGTCAAATTTAGAAAGCTGCATTCTGCAACTAAGTTGACTAATTTTCACTTGATATGCTGCTTTTTTGCTTGAGCTTTAAAGAGCACTGCAAAAATGAGTGAGCAATCTTAACAGTGGCTGCACATGGAGTTTCCAAAGAGAAAAGGATCAAACTTTGTTTCTTCTCTCCCATGTATTGGCACAAATCACATAAGGTTTACTCTATAATACAGAGGTTTAATGTGATGCCTTCATTTAAGCTGTGTAGGTGTCTTTCTCTGCTAGGGCCTGGTTTGGTCAGAAACAATGTATTAATGAAGCTGTTGAAGGAAACAAAAATCGTAATTCCTGTTTGTGCCTCTGGATTTTTTTATTTCTAGAAGTGGTTGTCATTTAAGAATAGGACAGCAGTCCTACTTGTCTTCCATGCAGAGAAACGAAGTGCCTGTGTTAGGCTTCTGCTTGAGTTGTGTATCTGATTAATTTTGTACATCTTGAGATAAGTGTCGTGACAGGAGCCACACAGATGGATTCTCTGTGGTGAATTTGAGAAATGTTGAATTTGTAAGTTTCCTGTTTGAACCTCATGCTGGAAATTGTTTGAACCTGTGTTAAGCAGCAGGTTTGTCTAGGCACAGTGGTTCCAACTCTGTGAATATGAATTGATCACCATAAATTAAATTCTAGATGATGAACTTCTATTTTCTGAATATAAACGGGTTTGGTACTTAGTGAGGTGCAGCAATTACAAGACTGAAACTTTAGTACTGGGCAGTTCTTCTTTAATGCTCAAAAATTCAGTGCTTGTTCTCAGTGTGTAAACTGAATGTTTGAATCTTGCTTTCAGAAGCAATGTCTTCTAGGGCTGTACAGATTTTTTTTTTTTTTTTTGTGTAATGCCATTTACAATATACAGAACCACAGAATAAAGGAATAAAAATTAGGTGTTCTTTTATGGAGAAGATCCATTAGATAGACTAATAGGCAAATAATGATTTTATATAATATTTTTATTCAGGGGTACTGTTCTTATATTGCAACAGTATTTTTTTTTTTTTTTGTGTAATGCCATTTACAATATACAGAACCACAGAATAAAGGAATAAAAATTAGGTGTTCTTTTATGGAGAAGATCCATTAGATAGACTAATAGGCAAATAATGATTTTATATAATATTTTTAGTCAGGGGTACTGTTCTTATATTGCAACAGTATTTTTTTTTTTCTATATTTGAGGGAGGGAATGAACCTAAAAAACTCATCTCAGTCCCCAAAACTGACCCCCAACCACTCCTATACTTTTAGGCTTTTGCAAATAACTCTACTAGCTGGTTACTTCCTCTAATTTAAACAAACAATAATAATATTTTTATAAATTAAAGGCAAGGCTGTCCTAAGGTATCGCCAAAATAATTTGAAAAATCTTGATCTTTGAGGTCTTAACACAGTATGGGAAGTGAGATAGGATTGTTTTTAAATGAAATAACAATTACCAATGATCAAAAGCCAGAAAGCATTAAATCTGCAAATATTTCTTTTATTTCTGTGCGAAAGGAGTGCTGATGAGGAGTTGCATGACTCTAGAGTTTCTAATTTTTAATTTGGATATGCTAGGTATTAAATTGGAAAACTACATGGTGCATAAATGTGTCTGCTCATTACTACAATCAGAATGTGATTGAGGAAAATTGTTTTGCTTTTTTCCCACCCTCATCTAAAATCTTGATTAGATTTTTTTTTTTAGGAAGGCAAACCCAATTTTGAGCTGTTCCATCACTTTGATTCTTTTCTTCCTTGGAAATTACACCATATGTCGAGGATTTTTTATTCTCTTAATTTTCTCCCATTGAAGGAGAGATTTAAAACAAAACAGTAGTAATTGAAAACTGGAACCTATCTTTTGATTCAGTGGATCTTACAGCACTTGATGCACTTTAATCAAGATCAAATGACTTTCTGAAAGCTGTTCTTTATCTCCACTAGAAATTATGGAGCTTCTCAAAGCATCAGCTGGTGAAATTCAAGAGGTTTAATAAGATGGTTAATCATAACACTTTCTTCCAGGTTTCAGTATGTTAATTTATTGACGTTGCTGGGTTCTTTGTCAGCCAGTTCCGTCAGATTTCCTGAAAAAGTTCATAGAATAGACAAAAAGCCATCGTAGCAGCCACAGGAACATAGTGCTGGGACAGAGCTCCTCCCTGGGATGCCCTGGTTACAGCCTGAATGAGGATTTGCTTTCTGGAATAAGACCTAACAAAGTGTGAATTGTGCTGCATAAATGCATTTCCAGTGCAGGGTTCGGCAGGAGGTCAAGGGATGACTGCCATTCACATAAATATGAGTGTGAAGTAAAGGAATTAATTTTGGGTAACTGTGCACAGAGGAATCAATGGAATTGTTAATCTCAGCAAGCTATTCAATCCTATTTGCTCTGGCAATAGCTATGAACTTTTTTTTTTTTTTTTTTCAATTGAAAGTAGAAATAATTCCAACTAATGGAAATCTGGAGGGTTTTTTTCAGAGCATTTCCTGAATCATACCTTTGGAAGTGTTTGACTTTGGTTTCCTGACAAGAGAAGGCTTCTAGTATGCCATGTTCAGAAAGTAAATGGTAGAGATCTTGAAAATAGAGTTTATTTACTTGAATAGGTGAACTGGTGCTGTTCTAGGAGCCTGCTGTACTCTCAACCCCAGCTGCAAAGTTGATGTATGATTTAAACTTACACCAGTGATTCTTTTCATAGCAGGCTAGTGTAAACTAAATGAGTCCTGAAGGACAGTTCTGTGTCACACCTGTATGACATCCCTCTCCTTCTCTGTCACATTTTGGTAGATCTGCTTCTGTAGCTGACCCGTGTGCAGTTCTCTGAAGCACAGGTCCACCCTTTAGCAGGCTGTTAAAGTGAATTTAAAATGTAGGGGTTTTTGGCTTCAGAATGGTGCCTGGATTTAGGAATGGCTCACTTGATTTAACCTGAGTGTGCTAGGGCATCTGAATGAGAGTGTGCATCAGGACTGTGCACATGCACATCTTGTCTGGCAGTAATCAACTGCATAAAGAGTTTGGCATTTCAGCTGACCTGCAGCTGAAGAAAAAAAATATTTGGCAATGTGTAGCAACTTGCTGAATTAGCTGGGGCAGCTCAGACCACAAGGAACTGAATTCAGGTGTGTAATTTTGCCTTGAAGGTACCATTATTTCATTATATGTAGCTTTCTGGACTTTACTGCAGATCAGGATGATGCCTTTTTATAACTGGACATACTGTAACCTGGGGTAATCAGGCCAATAAAGTGTTGAAAAACCTCAGAGTTAAATAATGCTGCATGCTTGCCCTACAAAAATGAAAATTAGTTCCACCTGCTCAAATTAAATGTTGATTTAGAACTCATTTTCTGAAATGTAAACCGTGCTTTTGAAAGGATTGCTTGGTAAATACTTTTGGGTTTATTATATGGATTTAGAAATAAATTGAAGAGAACTTCAGGTCTGCTTGTCTTCCCCTGGAAAAGGTTTCATTCACTTGAGCAATGTATTTCAATGTAAGTATATACAAAACAGCCCCTTTTGTCAGCTGAGCACTTTGTATACCTGATTAAGGGCTATTAAACTCAAATTTGATGCGCTGGCAGAGTTAGGCGAGTCTTGTTTAACATAATTAAAATTCTGTGGTCAACTTTTTCCCCCCGCATTCCGCAGCCAAAAAAAGCCAGTGTGTGCTGCATGAATGGTCTTTGTAGACAATCTGTTTGTCTCTACTGAACTGCTTTTGTTTGTAGTAGATGTCTTCTGTATGGTCATTTTTGAATGTCTCTTCAGTGTGAGCTAAACTGCTAATACAAGTACCTAGAGTGATCTGGAGGTCTGTTCAATCTCAAGGAGCCTTGAGGTTCAAACAAGGGTCTACTGAAGAGCAAATCAGTTAATGGTTAAGACAAAATGTAGTGAGCCAAATAAAGAAACCACAGTTCACATAGCTGACATCATCCTATAATATCTCCCAGACAACACTGTGCTTTCTAATGTGTTTGATCCATTTTTTTCTTCAGTAGACACAAAGATTTCAATTGACTTGAGTGCTCCAGAGTCCAAATTCTCAAAGGTATTTGAGTACTTAAAAGATATGCATAGAAATTTCTTGGGATTAAAAAAATAATGCATAAGCACTTAATTCCCATTTGTGGTTTTAGGGGCACTGATTTGCATTTCTAGATACTGAAAATACTTTAGAAGCCCACTAGACAAGAAGGTTTTCCATTTTTCTGTGTGGTCTCTCAGGCAGCCATTCGCCTGCTCCACAAAACATCAGCGTGGAAAGAGGTGAGAAAAGAGTGGAAGCTGAAGAGCTGATGTTACTGAGCTTGTTTACCACAGTGAGCAATCCATTTGACACGTTGGGGGCTTGTTTATGGAGATGTGATGTGCGGGTTGAGAAACTGTGACTGTCTGATGTTTAAAACATGACTGAATGCTTGATCTCTGACATTCTTAGTGTTTGTGTAGACAGCCAGCATACAGAGAGAAATCTCAGACGTTGCCTTGTAGCACAGCCTCCTCCCGGGTACCAAAATCACTCATGAGGCTTTTACAAGCTCTTTTCTTGGACAGCAAAGATGGGCTGTCATTTTTTGCAGAGCTACTCTAGTCTCCCAAATGATGGCGAGATACTTTTCAGTCAGTATGCTTCTGCTGTTTTTTTCTTTTTTGTTTTTTTTGCAGGCTGGATTGTACCCCATGAAGTGAAACTGTTCTGAAAAGGCTGTAGGAAAGTAAAAGTGTGGCAGAGTTTCTTTCCCAGCAGCCTGAATATACAAAAAACCGCACAAAAACCAAAAAACAAATCTCAAAAACCCCCCACTCCTGAGTTAAGGTGTAAAAACCCACTGTTTGTCTAGCTGCTGCCTCTGTGTTTCCCAGGCTGGGTGTTCATGTTTGCACTGTCAGTGGCTGGTTTTCTATCACTGGAGAAATTATGCTGCACAGAAGCCTCAGCCTTGGAGAAACCCACAGTTTGAGCAGAGTCCTGCCAGTGTGTCTGAAGAGTTCTTGTGCATCCACAGATCACCTTATTTTATATAAGGCAGGAGTCCTGTTAAATGTAGTGCTATAGGTATCTAAAATTGGATCAGCTTTTACGTTAGCTTTGTTGTGATCTATCATGATATGGCCTGTCATAAAAATTCCATCATCATTATAAGTGGAATGTGGTTTTGTGCTGGTTACTTTGGCTAATAATGCACCATTGTGATGGTAATGGTTAAGGCAGTGCAGAATGAAGTCCTAGAGCAGTGGTGAGTTATACTGCATACAGCTATCTGGAAAATAGCTTAGGTATCTGCTCTAAGTGTTGTAATGGTATGAATATATTTAGAGCTGAATTGATATTGATAGCTATTGTTCAGCAATCCATTATGTTCCAGTCTCTTTATTACATGGGTCATATTTTGTGTTATGAGTGCATTTTTAGAGTCCTATAAACTTTTTTTCTTGCTTCTGTCATTAATAACCATGATGTTAATGAACATGTAAGGTTTCTGCATATAGCAGAACCCCAGTTAGAAAGTACAGGTTTCAAGGAGACAGGAAAAAATATCCAGTGGGAGCCTATTTTCAGAATTGTCTTGCTTCTCTAGAAATGAGCAATTTGCTGGTTTGAAATTGCAGTTCGTGTTGAAGAGAAAGTACATTTAGGGAAATGTGTTTTTTATTACAAGTGGCTTTGCATATGGGAAATTGGAAAATATTGTTTTCAGTGATTTCTCACAGTAAATCTAAATGCTGTGGGGAAAAAAACAGATGAGCTATCCGTTTGGCATTCCTGTAGCAAATCTGAAGGGAAAGTTCGGGTCACCAACACAACTGTGGAGCTTACCAAAGCCCAAAGAGTGATTAAAGCATTTCAGTTGTATTTTGCTCTAAGTCCTATTGTGCTTAGGTATGTCTTCCAGTTGGCTGTACTGGTAGCACTCCAGGAGGGGTGATGGTATGCACGGGAGGTGTGTCTGGGACTGGGAATAATATCTAGGGAGAAGCAGGACAATACATGAGAATATATCAGGATAAGTGATCAACTTCAGTGACTTGTATAGGACTGCTTGAGTAATAATCATAATGAAGTTAATTAATTAGGTCTTTGTGTCCCTCTAGGTAGTGCTGTAATAATAGATTTTAAGGACTGGCTCCCATTCTGGTCAATGCAGAGATTTTATGGTTTTGCTTTTAAATTCATCAGTAAGGAATGAGATTCTGTAGCACTAAGTGCTGTCCAGCAAGAGAGAAGTTGCTGCTGCTTTAAATATAAATGAATAAATGTGCTGTACATTGCTGCTTTTTGTATCTCTGCTGGCTAAACTTGGTCTGTTTCTTACCTCGTAATCATTACAGACAGTCAAGTCTCTCTTCATCTGTGAGTGAAGATAAAAAGTACAAGGTGTGGATGGATGTAGAAATTGTCTTGCAAAGATCAGTTCATGTCCATAGCCGTTGCTAGCTCAGATAAAATGCTGTTGTAGAAGCAGCACACCAACATTCCTCTAGTAAAACAAGTATTATGGGCCTCAGTCATTGCAGCGTGCGTATTTCATTTTTCAAATGGAAATTACGAGTGTAGAATTTACTTACTTATTCTGAGTATAGCACTTATTCAGATATTAAAGTATAGCTTAGGCTCACCAGTAGATGGGACAGTGTATGGACATCAGCATACACTGATTGAGAGTTCTCACCCTGTGAATTTGTTGATGTAGTTTTGAACAGTTATAAGTATTCTCTTTTCTTCAATGGCAACTTCAAATTTAGGATGGAGACAGTGAGAGTCCTGAGCTTCCTGAAACTTAGGTTTTTCCTATTTCCTGTGCGTCTGGGGAGTGTTGCAGGGGAAGCACTATAGGAATGTCTGCTCTTTGCTTCATTAGCTGTATTCAAACTATAGCAGCTGTCTGTGGAAATGAGAAGGGTAGGTAGGATTCTGGTTGGTTGAACAGCCCTTGATTACTTCCCTTAATAGTACTGCAAGCTGTGTGACTCCAGGTCCAGCTCTGAGATTAGGGAAATGTAAACATAACTTGATGATCAGATCCTGTCAGTCACATGTGGAAAAATGTGACATCAGAACTGCAGGTCACTTCCTGAGGAGAACATGTTAAATAGGAGAATTCATCCCATGATGCAGCTAGAAAATCCTGATATATCCTAAACATGACAAGCAGAAACCTGAGTGTAGGCTGTGCTTACAGAGTTGGACTTTGGGTGAATTCCTGAGTAAATGGTTCTGTATGTCCGCTCACCTAAGTTATGCTAAGATGCTGCTTTTCCAATTTTGTTCCCTTTTGAAATATTTTCTCTTTCCCAAACTGTTTAGCAGTCAGAAGCAACAACAACAAGAAGAATAATGATGTTTAATTTTGACTAACCATGGGAAAGGACCAAGTAATAATTGTGTTACCATTGCAGTTAGAATATCCTGATGGTTACAGTTTCACTTGTAAATATAGTGATGCCTTCACTGTAAAAGGCAGCCTTTTTTCATGTGGTAAAGACATAAATTTCAGTTCTCATTTCTTATTTGGGCTTATTTGTCTTTCACACTTTTTTTTCTTGTGGAGGGAGACAGACTCAGAATTCAGAAATGAAATTTTAAGGCATGTTAGTTGTTAAAATCTCAGTCTTTGGAAGGAGGTATATGGTAACTTTATGTTAAAATGGGAAATGAATGGAAGGATATATCAGAAATGGAAGTCCAGTTGGGAAATTGAGAGGGAGATACTTCATACTTTTCCTTGGCAGAGACTTGGAAGCTTCTTGCAGATGCTGTAGCAGAGCTCAAACATGAGCATATGCAAGAAAGGGAGTGGCGACTGTTTAACAGTAGGACCTTGAATGTCCCTTCTGCTATTCATGCAGGCACTGATATTATTTACATCTCTGTGGCCATACTTTAGGGCTGTGCCAAGATTTTAAGTCTCCCCCCTCCGGCTAATTGATTATCTGATGTGAGCTCCTTTGACTTGGCAGTATCACATATACACAGGGTGAGGTACAGGGGCAGCTGGCATGGCCATTTCTAATTTCAATGTTTGGCAGCTTCCGATATCAGCACGGGGCGCACTGAAACACTTGGCACTTCACCCAAAAGTAATGAAGTCTTTCACTTAACCCAGTGTGAGGGTAAACAGGATGTTAGCCAGAGTTGCTTTGGTGTCAGATATCAGATAAGGGTAAAACACACATAATTTATGAACTAAACTAAAAGTTCCTCTTTCACAATTTCATTTTTCTGTTCACATTATTGTTAATCCATTTGCATGTTTTCTTTGTAGTGAAGTTTAAAATTGCTATTGGTATAGGACCACAAAAATAATGGAAGTATTTCTTTAATACAAAGCTCATTTCTTCTTCCACTTGACAAATTGAGGAGAGGATACACATTTTCCTTCATAGAACACATGCTGTGGCCTCAGAATTTTTGCCTAACCTTGTGTTTCTCAACTTTTACTTCTGTAGATCCATGCCAGATTTATTTTACATGAAATGGCAATGTGAAACTAAATCATGAGAGGAAGTATGGATGCATGTAATGGCACAGAACAGAACATGGGTTTATCAACTAATGAAGTATTTACCAGTACTAATAAAAGTGATTAAGAAAGTACTGGCAGAGATGATACTGAAAATTGCTCTATAATATAATTGTCTTGTTGAAGACAGAAGGTGTAATTGGTCTAATGTGGACTTCCAGGAATTTGGTAAGGACCTGAGATATTGTTAATTTAGCTGTAGATGATGCAGTTAGTTCAGGAAATGTGTGTAACGAAGCACACAGGAAGATAACAAGATTTTGCAAAGATTTATACTGTAAACAAGATTCTGCTGTTTTCATTCTGTCCTCAATAAATTTTATTTGATACTTTCATTAATAAAATTAGCTCAGAAATACAGCTTTCTGCCTATAAAGAGTTAAAAAATAAATATCAATCCAATCAGAAAACCATATATACTGAATGACCATCTGAACTAGAATAACAAGATATATCAAAGTGAAAAGTCATGCATTTGGGGACTAGCAGCCATCAAAGCTTCAACTGTAGGATAGAGGACCAGCAGGTGGAATCTCTGAGAAAGTAGAAGAACTTGGGTTTTATTCAGTGAAGGGCTGAGCCTTCAATATGGCATTTCTGTATTTAAAAAGCAAAAAAAAATCACTCCCCCTTAAGCAAACAAACACAAAAAGCTCCCCAAAATAAGAAAAACGTTGAGAACACTAGTTCCATTATGCAGGGTCCTGCCTTATCTGGAGTATTGTATCACCATGTTCAAAAAGGTGAATTCATGCTGGAACAGGGGCATACAAATCACTGTAGGGAAGAGAGCTTGGCTTATGAGAGGCTATAGAAACTGATTTCTTTGGCCTTGCAAAGTGAATATGAAGAAAAATGCTTCCTGCCTGTAAATGAATTGAACAGGGCTATTCACCAGGGAAGAAAAAAATATTTAAGCTGAGGGATAATGTTGGCACAGGAACAAGGAGGTATAAACTGTTTACAAATGAACTGAAGCAAAAAACCAGGAATCTGTCAGTTCTGAGTTTCTGCATGTTCCTTCCATAGAAATAGGAGTAGGAAAAATGGACTAACTGATCTAAGTCGGTAGATCTCCTTATGGCAAGGTTCTTGGGAGCCCTGAGAAACTGTATGTGCTTGACAAAAAGGCATACCGAGCTAGATGAGTTCTTTTAAGTGCCTGTTTTACTGTGAAAGTTCAGATGTCTGTGATCAAGCATAGCTTGATTTCTGTGGTAAGTCTAAACAGATAAATCTCAGTCCTCCTGTGTCCGGGATAATTGCTGATAAACAAAACAAACAAACAAAGACCTCTTAGGTTTCCATCTACTTTCAGTGTCAAATGTTTTCTTTGTCTCTGGCCTTTGTACAGCATCTACTTTTACATGGCCTGCAGCCAGATCTCCTTAGTCTGTGATTTTGTGACCTTGCAAAGTTAGCTTGGTACTATACAGCTGGGAAGTTTCCAGGAAAAACCTAGTTTTTGGTAGGGTATATTGGCACTTCAGTAGGTGGCACTCTTCACTTTGGGTCTTGCCCTAAATCTGATTTTTCCTTAGGAATGAGAAGTTTGTAGTTTTGCCTGTGGCCTTAGATAACTTCTGTTTTGTCAAGTGCTGTTTGATCTCCCTGAATTCCTCTCATTGTATTGTTTCTATGCTCTGGATTTTTTGTCAGTGAAATACTTGGAGTAAAATCATCCTAACACTGGAATTAGACCAGAAAAGCACCCAGTAAGTGGGACATAATCAACTTCCTCTTGCACAAAGGTTCATCTTGCAATAATGCAGTGGTTTCTGTTAAATTGTTCCAGATGGATTTGGGTAGAGCTGAACTGTAGTTGTCATTACTCCTTGAAAGTATTTTATATGCTGTCCAGGCTACTGTGAGTGGTGCCACAGTGTTGAACCCATGGTATACCTAAATCTTTGTGTTGGTGGTCTGTAAAGGAGCCAGGCCTGTTTATCTGACATTCCCCTTACACTTGGGGTCTTGGTCTAATGTAGCTTAACAGGAAGGAAAGTTTGTAGTTAAGCTGCCTTTAGAGCTCCCCAAACACACTGGCTCGACTGCACCACTTCCTCAGGCTCTAATGTTCTGGACCATGGTTTTTCAGTTCACCTTTTCAGGAAATGTAGCAAGTAAGAAATATGACTTTCAAAAAACCCCAGAGAAATCCCACAGAAGTTTGGTGAAATCTGTACAAATGTTGTCTTATCAGAAGAAAATGGATGCACACCTCAGTTTTTTCACTGTGTATTTTTTGAGATTTGGCCTTAATTGAAGTTCGTGATCCCTTTGCTTGATTCTCACATACCCAAATAATTTTCTGTCTTCATCATTGGTGATCTCCCTCTGTAATTGGTTCCTTATTAAAGGTGCTTCCCCCTGAAATAGGAGAGGAGGGGTGAAAAAAAGGAAAAAAAAAAAAAGAGGCTTCTGTTGACTCTCTTGTTACCTGTGACTTTAAAAAAAATTAATGCCTTAACTATGTGGCCTGTCTTATACTTTGATGGTATTCTAAATCTCATTGGCCAATATATTGTAATAATAAAATCAATTCCAGTTTGTGATGACACTTAGTCCCTTTTCTGTTTTCAGTACAGTACAATTAATAAGTTAAACTGTCTCTTCTGTTTGTCTAAACTGTTCTGGTTACAGTCAATGATAAGATCTCCTTAAGCCTTGCACTGCATATTCAATCCTGAGGCATACAGTAAATAATGTAATAACTTGGTGTTGATGAAATAGCCATGTTTTCCAAACTGATCAGTCTTTATTTTCTCTTCTACATGGCCTGCTCCGTGTTTTGTATGTATTGCCACGCAGTTTTCCTAAAGGTGAGAGCATGAGCTGAGCATTGTGAGAAAGAGAAGACTCGACACTGATGGCAGCGGCTGCTAAAGTAGCATTTCCATTACTCTAAATTCTCAAGAACAGCATTTATCTTGTTTAGAAGATCTTAGTTCAGAGAGTGTGTGACTTCAAATCATTGTACCTTCTGACGTAGTTCTAATGATTTTTGTAGGTCTGTGTGTTAAACTGTTTCGAAAGCCTTCATGTTCTTTCTTGATGGCTTTGCCTGTGTCTGGTCAGTTATGTTATAACTTCTTTCACCTTCATGTAATTCATTTTATGATAGGATTAGGTTGATGACATGAGAGGTCAAAATTCTTTAATCTTTCCCCTCCCCTCAAGCTCTGACTTTATTTTTAGAAAAGTTTCTCAGATAATCTGTGCACTCTCATAACACAAAACACAAAATGTGTTGCTTGCTGTGGGTTACAAATTTTGCCGTGGCAGGGGAAGTTTCTCCTTGGTGTGCCTTTTACTGTAACAAGAGTGACAGTGGAATTTAGACTGTATCCTTGTAGCCATCAACTTCCAAACAGAGATTTGTATTGCAGCTCTCTTGTGACTGATAGCTATTGTAGCATGCACTGAAAACACGCTGACCTTTAGCAATTCCCCCACTGACAGAACAAAGGGGATGTCTGTTAACTCCAGCCTGCATAAATTCTGCATTTGCTTTTAAGGTGCTTCTGTGTATAAGTGTAGATTTAAAAACCTAGAAAATGTTTTTAAGAACTGGCAAAAACTAACTGAATTTCTAGGACGAGAATATCTACAGATCATCTGCATTTTTTAGTCCTTCTGTGGCAGTGTTCATGTAATAACATGGTTGCATGAGCAGCTTCTTCTTTAGTGCTGTCAAAATATTTTGACTCTCGTTGCTCTGACTTGTGCACTAAAAAGATGTGCTTGCTGGAAAAGTGTAGGCATAGTGTCCTTTGCAAATGTTTGCCCAGATCCTTTAGCAGTAAGCTGGCAGCTCCCCAAAAGTACAATGTCAGCCTTGTGGCCATCTTCATATCCTCCTTAGATGACAATTTTGTCATTCTTGCCTTTCTAAACCCCTTCTCCATTTTACAGAATTTTCCTGTGTCTTTGGTGGTGTATCTGTCTTTAGATTTTGTATCTTCTTTCTCTGTGAAACCTTCTTGGAGCGCTAAATTATAGCTAGTGTTTCCTTGAAATCCTGCAGAATCTCACTGGAGTCTTTCTTGTTGGACTGTGCTTTTCAGTAGACTGATGTTTAATCAGGTAGGTTTGAGGTTCATTTAGGGTTACAGATATCTGAAAGAGCTTGAGTTGCTTCTAAATTGGCTTTAAGTGGACATGATTAAGTTCTGGCTGCAAATTAGAAAAAAAACTTCCTCATCATTAAATCAAAGGTCTGCAGTGGTCTTCTAATTATGGTGTTTGCATAAGAAATCCCAAAGAATTTTGAAATGGAGTTTGTTAAATATTGGTGGTAACGGTGCAGCACTGGAATTTGTGACCTGAGAGTGCTCCCGTATTTTTGTGTTCCTAAATGCATCCTGTTGTGGACTGAAAGTACAACTTGACCTAGTTATTAAAGTAAACTGGAAAGGTTGGAGTAATTCCATTCCCGAGATTTAATTGTGTGTCTGAAGTGTGGGGAGCTTTTCTGGGTGCTTTGTAAATGATAAGAAAGTTGTGCACACCTTCACAGCTGCAATAAAAAAACTGGAAGCAAACTTAGAAATGAATTAGAACACAGCACATGGAAATGTGGAATATTCTTTTGAAAAGCCTAAATACTGCCAAGTAGCAAAATGTTCTTGCATTGATTTTGTATGGAAACAAAATGCTATTGTTATATTATATTGGTAATAATAAATAAATACTATTGAATATAGCTATACATATAGCAGTACTAAATGGCTGTTCCCCTGAGGATTTTAAATATGCAGGGAAATCTGACAGTGGTGCTTTACAGTTTTCTCAGATTTAGAGGTGGAAAGAGGTAGAAGTTGCCTTTGCCAAGGGCTGTATATGTACATTGTAACCATGCAGGCTTGTTAGTTCCCTGGAGATAAAAGTGACTCTTTTGGCACTTACTGTATCACATCATTTGGGTAAAAAGAGAATTTTCCCCAAATTCCATCACAAGACTGGATGTGTGCCCTTAGAAGATTCAGCCGTCTTGCAGTTATGTCCTGGAATATTGGCTAGAAACTTCTTTCAGTGGGTATGAAGTTGCAGTTATCTGTCCCCAAACGTGGATCTACTCCCACAAAACTAAAGATTTTCTAGATAAATTGGAAATAGTTTCTAGAAGTAACTTATATATATGCAGATGTACACACCATTGTGTTGACATATGCACTTAGTCTGCTTTTAGACTCATAGTTAATAAACTTTAAATAGTATGTGAATAATGAGTAGAAATTTGCTAGGGAATAACTGCATGTCAGTGATTGTCAGCTATTAGATTTGTAACACAATACACAAATGTTTACTAGACAGAGGTGTGGATAATCAGATGGCATTTAATGAATTAGATGAATAATACATCATGCTAACAACACAGAAATAGACTGGCAGTTTTTGTGTTTTAATAACTTTTCGATGTTTTAAGTGGTAGTTCATATTACTGGACAAAGAAATCAAAATCTCTCTTCAAACTTTGACTTTAGAGTGTAAGTTTTGAAAGATGATTCAGATTAACCAGATTGGTGCCTACACTGTGCTTAGTTTAGTACCAAAATATAAAAACCTCATAGTTTATTAATCTGCTCTGGTTATATTATTATTTTGACTATGCTTAGATACTCTGTTTGATGGGAGGAATGAACTGCACAGAAAAAAAAATCCTTTCACATCCTCTTTCTTCTTTTCCCTTTTTTTGGCACCTAGTATAGGAGAGCTGTCTAACAGTTTTGTTTTATACATATGCTTCTCAAACCAGAGGTGTATGCAGCAACTTCCCTGTCTGTGCAAGTGGAATGCTTTGGGACAGTAAATTCTAGAAAGGTATTCCCTGTAACTCACTGTAGGAAGCTTAACTTGCTGGAGTTGATGGCACTTCAGTCAGTTGCTTATAAATAAATAAGTGTGGGTGTGTATTCTTCCAGAATATATGTATTTTCTGTACATATGGTATCTATACAGCACATAATTTTGGGTAAATCAGATTTCTCCCTTCAGAGTAAACTTTGGGTGAGAGCCAAGGTGTACAGTCATCTTTATGTTGCTGATTTAACCTCGTTAAGGGGAAAGAGAAAGCTGCCTGCCTGTGCTGCTGTCAGTTTTCCTCTGCTGTTGTGTACGCCTGCCAGGGTCTCCAAGTCCAGCTTCATGTCTTGTTGATCCAGAATGTGTACAGCATGTGTTCTGTCTACTGTACACGTTAATTTATCTCCCCATGCCTACTTCACTGACAGAGTAGCACCCTCAACGAGCCTTGAATGGGTGACTCTTCTGTCCCATCTGCCTTGAGTAGGGGTGAGTGTGCACCAAGAAGGAAGAGGAACTGGCTACAAAGATGGGCACTAGTCCCCCTGCCCCCCAAGCATAATAATAAAAAGAATATGGACCAAAGCCAAGTATATTTTGTACCAAATTCACTTCCTCGGCAGAACACAGTTAAATGAAAAACATCTGGAGTAGCTTGTTGAGTGGATTTTGTTCTGCGCTTTGTCCTGGTAATGGATTTGTTTTCAGAACTGAGCATTCTGCATGTTTCTTGGTGGATGCTAGTAGGCTTGGAAATACTGCAGCATGTGGAAGCCAGTAAAACATGAATTCCATTTGTTTTCCTTGGCTTCTGTGTGTCATGATGTGTTCAAGATGATAGGGCCTGGAAAACTGTAAATTTTAGTTAGGTCTCAAGTATGAATCCTGAGCCTTGTCTTCATGTTGCAGAGGAAGTGTGGTAGTTGGAGGAAGGCTGTTCACTCTGTTCCTGAGGGTGTACTGTGCAGCCTATGTTATGTTTACGTTAGAGGTATGCTGACAAAGCTGCTGGCTCTAATGCTGGACTTAATAGTTGTGTTTGGGTTCGCAGCTGTGTCTCGCTGGCCTTTCACTCTGCCTGCCTGCAACTCTTCACAGAGTTATATACTGCAGCAGCAAATCCCACTCCAGTAGTGCTGCTGAGGCCAGGATTCTGGTGCATTTCTCTGTTGTCCACAGAGTTTGCCAGGCAGGTTGAAAAGATGGAGATAAGTGGATGGGCATCTGTGTGCTCTCATTGTTTTGTGACCATTTAAGGAGCTGTGAGCTGAAATGAGCCTTATGACTGTTTTTCCTTCAGCCTTGTTCATGAGAAATTAGGGGTTGGGGGCTGAAGATGGGGGTCCTTTACCTTCTTCAGCTAAGATACATGGTTCAGAAAAACAAAACAAAAAAGAAAACAAAAAAAAGAAAAGAAAAAAAAGGAGATTTAAGGTCTGGGAAGGCGAAGTTTTCATAATGAATAGAAATCACTGAAATATGTGACTTCATGTCTTAAAAGATATGTTAAAAATTCAAACACTAGTTGCTTGTATTCTAAGAAAGGCTGCAGTGATAAGGGATTGAGGGATTGTGTTCCTGTTGCTGCAGTGGAAGCAAATCTATGTCCTGTGCAGTGCAGAGTGCTGCTCTTGAGGACCATGCTGGTGCAAAGCATGGCATCTGTGGGGAGTTCTTTGCTAGGCTAATGTCAGAGAGATAAAGAAAATTGCTAGAAAGGATTTCTGGCTTTTTAGGTACTGATGCACATATTGACTTCCTTCAAATTTTATTTGAACAAAGAACAGTTAATGGGGGAATTCTATGTCAATTTTCTCTTTAGTAGCATTTTATTTAGCAAAGTAAGTTCTTTTAACTAGGGTAAAAATGTTGGTCCATCAGCCTTTTCTTTGAGTCATTTGATACTGTTTGAATATGAACACTTAGTGGTCTAGTCAGCAGGTCAGATAAAAGCAGAAATTTTCCAATCTACATATGTGGACCTCAGTTCAACTCTGACTGAGGTCACAGGTGAGGTATGCAAGTCTGTATCCTTAAGTGACAAGTCGCTACAACTTACAGTTCCCTGTTTTAGAGTCTATAGGATTTCCCAACATCCAAGTAGATAGGAATTTGGTATTACAGAGAAAAAGGCTGTGGTGCTACCAGTGAAACTACACTGTGAGTAGCTTTCACTTAACCAGGAACTTTGAGTAAGGTACTTTATCCAGCTCATCCTGGTTGTCTGGCTGCTTGGGGTAGTCTTTCTATGTTGCTTTTCTTTTCAAAAGGAAATCACATTTAGACTTTGGGCACTGGAGGAACTTCAGGGCCTGCTTGTTAATTTGTGAGTGCTTGGTCTCTCAGGAAAACAGCTTAAGTTCACTCACTTCTCTCTGTTTCTTTTTGGATGATAAATGAAATCTCTTTGGGAGGCAGAGACAGAGAGAATGAAGAGACATTGGGGTTCACAACCTTGGCTATTGAAGTTCAGCACCTAAATCTGATAACTGGGATTCTCTTCTGAGTTTCTCACGGAGTATTCTTCCTGCCAGCCTACAAGGTCATATGTATTGCAGTGAACTTTATTCTAAATCTGCTCTGGTCATGTGTAGAGTAATCTGAACTGTGACTTCTGTTCAGTCTGGCAAGTCTGTCAGCCTACAGTGAGACTGAGCTCTTCAACACTTCTCCTGGTTTCATTGCCTCACTGTTCCACAGCACATGCAGGATGGTTGAAGGTTGGCTTTCCTGTGTGATGGCTGCTGTCTCTGCAGGCAGGTAAAAGGCCAAGTACCACAGTTTTCCAGCTGTATGTTGCAAACAGATTTGGCTGATTATAATGGTAGGTGGCAGGGCAATGACACACGTCCTTCTTGCTTTCTGGTTCAAATTACGTGGGTTCTGATCTTCTGTATCCCGAGGGATCTGCTTGCCCTGAACACTGTCAACTTCTCCACCCCTGCCTGTTGCCTGAGTACAACTCTCATTCTTCATTGCCCCCTTCACAGGCTCTACTAAAGCATACTGAGTGCAGGCTGTGCAAAAGCCCTGTGAGACCTGAGGTCTGCAGTCCTGCAGTGCCTTCTAGATTTACTTTTTTAGCTGCTATAGCTGCATTAGCTGCAATTACCACTCAGAGATGATTGTAATGCAAAGACGTCTCTACATTTTAATGGCCATTCAGCTGGCATTACTTGGAAAAACCCCAGTGCTGAAGTGAGATGGCAGCAATTTGTACCAAGTGTGATTTGGCCACTATGCTCACCCTGGCTTTGAGCTGGAAGCTGTATGAAGTGTGTTCTTTCCAGATAGCAAAGTGTGGCATTTCTCCATATCATTAAGCTTAGTGGGTCTAGTGGGTAGAGCTCTGTTTACAATAGCTGGAAATTTATGTGGAGAAGATGGGTTCAAAAGGCCTTCAAATATTGAAGCAGAGCTTGACTAATGGCCCCTTGTGGTTTTCCTGTGTAATGGCACTATGTTTTTCCAGGCATTTAAGCTATGGGGAAAAACAGAAGTCAGGCTTCCATTTTTAAAATTTCCTTCAAGCATAAATTTTGAGTTTGTTCAGAAAAATAATTTATTTTTCAGAAGCTTAGGTTTTAGAAAATGCTTGAATAAGATGTGCTATAGAAATATAATTTCAAAGTGTAATGGTAATAAAATATGCCTTATTTCTTAGACTTACATAAAGGTTTATCTACTTCCTTGAATTTTGTATGCCAGCTTTTTGTTCCACAAGGAGCCTCTCTTAATGTGACTAGGGGTTAATATACTGTCTTACCAAGCCTCAGTAATTACCTGCTTTGACAACTAATGCAGCAGCTTGCCCCAGTTTGGGTGGATATTTAATCACACTGCTAACCATAGGTCTGTGGTAAATCCCACTGCTCTTACTGGGGTTTGTACCCCTTGTGAACATCACCTTGTATTATTTGGAGTTACAAACTTCTTATACCTCTGTGTATGTTTTTCAGAGATTGGGTATTGCCTCTTCTGACTGTACATTACTGTTTTGGCATGAGGAATTTTATAAAAGCACATGATATTAAGCACAAGATGAATATTCTGAAGGAGGAAGATTTTTTCCCCCCTTGTAGTACTGTAATGTTTCCTGTAATGAATCTGCTTACCTGGCTGTTAAAGAAGCGATATGTGCTGCGACTCACGACTTATTTTTGGCACAGACACAGAATGGTTATGGGCATTGGCCACACACTGACATGTGAATTGGCATTCTGGCACCCTTTGGCTGTTTTTGCAGCTGCAACGAGACCTAAACTTTATCCCAGAAGGGGCAGTTAGAGCCCCTGGATTTGTAAGGGAGCCCTGTTGCATGTTTGCAGACTGAAGTTTCCCTCCTCCATGTAGCTTCAAGGTAGGAGTAACAGACAGGAGGACAAGCCATTACAGCAGTATCACAGAACATGCTGAGTTGGAAGGGACCCATTAGGACCATTGAGTCCAGCTCCTGGTCGTGCATAGGACACCCCAAGAGTAACACCATGGGCCTGAGAGCCCTGTCCAAATGCTTCTTGAACTCTGTCAGGCTTGGTGCTGTGACCCCTTCCCTGGGGAGCCTGTTCCAGTGCACAGCAACCCTCTGGGTGAAAAAAAAACTTTTTCCTGTTTTTCTGAACTTTCCCTGGCTCAGTTCCATGCTGTTTCTGTGAGTCCTGTCACTTGTCACCACAGAGAAGAGATCAATGCTTGTCCCTCCTCTTGCCTTCATGAGGGAGGTTGTAGACTGCAATGAGATTTCTCCTCAGTCTCCTCCAGGCTGAACAGACCAAATGACCTCAGCCAGTCCTCACACAGCTTCTCCTCAAGGCCATTCATCATCCTTGTGGCTCTCCTTTTGACACTTTCTAATGGTTCAGTACCTTTTTGAGACTGTGGTGCCCAAAACCTCCTACAGGATTTTCTATTCCTGGTCTGTACACATCTATACATTCAGGGTTGCCTCGTCCCAAGTTGCAGAGTCCAGGACTCGCCCTTGTTAAACTTCAAGCTGTTGGTGATTCCCATCTCTCTAATTTGTTTAGGTCTCTTTGCAGGGTTTCTCTGCCCTTGAGTTGTGCCTCTTTAAAGTTTGCAACAGCATGCTGTTCTAATCTACCCTAACTCTGCCTTCAGTATTTTGGGCTGGCTGGTGGAATACAGTGTTTTCAAAAATTCAGAGGCCTAACTGTCTATTGCACCCGTTGATGCTATCTAGAAAAGGCAGTCAGCTTTAAATTCTCAGTGTACTTTGTCCCAAGAGTATACAGATTTCAGTATAAAGTCTTTTTGCTTGTGGTTTAGGGTGGACTAACAGCTAATCCTGGTAAACAAAAAAAAACCAGCCAAAAGCTCATATCCAGCACTGATGTTGTGGTACATTTCAGCTGCTCTTCATATAGCTCAATGTCTTTAACAGATGCTTGCTTTCAAAAGGGCTGGCCAATGGAGAAATGTGTCCTTCATCCTTGCAGATAATACTCTAAGCATGTGCCTAGAATGGAGACTGTGGTGAAAGGGATCTTCTTACCCAGAAATCATACCTGCAAGTATGTCTGCTTTGGGAAGTCATCTTGTAATGAATGTGGAATATGCATTTGACATGGTGAAGTATGGCCGTGAAGTTGCTACATCCTGATCCTATTGAGCTTCCCAAGTAAATCTAGTTTTTCCCCCAAGTTTTGACATTGAAGCCTGTTCAGTCTGTGCTTTAAGTACTCATGACTGCTTTTAGTCATGAAAATACCAGTACTACACTTGTACATTAGATACCAAGGGACCGTGCAGGAGAATTATTTTCTGCTCAGCCCTGTAACACCTCATTAGAGTGGGGTTGTGGTCTTCAGACTACATGCCAGTACATCCATTCTATTCCAGTACCAAAAAAGAAGAGGAAAAACTCTAGGCTATCTTACTGATAAGCTACTGGAAGCACTACCTCACTTTTGGAGTATTTTAAAAAGTATTCTGGACCTGTTAGTAAAATTTCCAAATAAAACCAGACATTCTTACACCAACAAAATGCATTGTCCACTTATTTAGTTCACTACCATCCTACAAGCAATATTCCTTGAAGTCTTACTGATACATTTGCATGGTTACAGGACCACAAAAGCCAGGAAAATCACAGCTTGCCCCTTCTGGGGTCCATTTGAAAAAGGAGGGGCAGGGAAAACAGGGTAGCTGGGCTGCTGCAGAGATATCATTGCATAATCCTTCCAGGTTTCCAGTGGTTTGGTTATGGTCTGCTGTCTGGGAGAGATCATTGCAGGTCCCATTTAGAAGGCTTTGATTATTTTGCCACCTTTACTCTTAAAAAGCTAATTTTCTGTTATTTTCATAAAAACCTGAAGAAGCAGCTTCTTGTTGGTATGACTCCTGTTCATACCAATGCATGTGGAACAACTGTCTTCATATGGAGTCTGTATCCCGCATCATTTTAAAAGAAGGTACCATCACTGGAGCAAAATCCAGGCAGCACACTCAGCATGATGTTGGTGCAGAGTTTGTTGGGGTCAAACGCCTCTTTCCTCTCTCTTGTTCCTCTGATGACATAACAGTGAGGGCACAGCAAGGCTGACAGCTGAGAAAATAGAGTTTTGTACAAGGCCTCCCATATCTGTTAGACGTGAGGTCACTCAGCAGGTGACCTCTGAAGTGGGAATAGGATCCAAGAAAGCAAATGGAGAGGTAGGAAAACCTTTCCTCACTGATTAGTTGGGAAGCACGAACTCAAACCTCAGGGGAAGGGCCCGCAACTTTATTGTTCAGGTTTTTACAGCAATGTGAGAATGCTGATTTTGTTGGTCTTTCTTGGCATCTTCGCATCAGCAATCTTCTCTTCCTCTGAATTCCCTTAGTACTAAAAAAATCTGGCTTGGTATTAGGATAAAATTCTTAATTTATGAACACTAACTAATTAGTCAGAAAGTCTGATAGCTTTTTTAAAATTTCCTTTTAAATAGCTCATGCATTTCCTTATCTCTGTAATAAATAGAATTCTCATGCTGAAATAACCAGACATACAAAATGAGTCAGAAAATGAAGTGAAGCCTACTTTTGCCTTTTTTTTTCATTAAAAGTTACTTTAATGTAATGACCAACTCCATCTAAGCACAGGAAAAGCAAGGGAGGCTATAGCCTCTGTAATTAGCTCAGAACTGCTGGTAGGCTCCCCAAAGATGGTTGATGGAGCAGAGGTTAGCACCCAACATGTGAGATAAGATTCTGAAATCTCAAAATTCTAGCAAAAGCAAGAATGGAACATTCTGTCTTAAATGTAACCCTCACCCTGCGTTACTTGCACCTGCTAAAGAGATGGCAGAAGAGCAGGAGAAATATATGCAGTCATTAGGATTTTTTTAAAGTTGTTTTTAGGTTTTCAGTAGATAGGGCACCTATACAGCAGGTCAGCTCTTATATAATAGAGTACCAGAAACTGATACTAAAAGGGATTCTAGTATGAAGGGGGTACATGTAAGTTTCAAACAGGATTTAGTTTCTGAAGTCCCAAGAAGATGTAGCAAATTTTTGGGATTGTTACAATCTCTCAGTGGTTCAGGATGTCCATGGGATGACCAGGATGAGACCAGCATGTGTAGTTTAACAGAACAGGGCTTTGAAATCCGCAGTGCTGGCTGGAGCTGTCCAAACAGTTGTGGTGTCAGGTGCAGCTGGGGCCAGTCATGGCATTGGAAGGCAGTCTGTGAGGTGGTACAGGATGTGTTTTTGCCATTTTGGAGGAATTTCCAAATAGCTGTCCAGCCCATGAAGCTTCTAGGGTGCAGATGGTGCCTGCTGCCTTTGATGGTTGCAGCATAAAAAATGCTGACTTGGAGTGAACAGAAAGTGCTAACAAGGTATGAGGAATGACAAGAACATGCTTGTGGGAGGGTGGCAGAACATGTTCCTTGTTTGTCAAAGAAGAAATTTTCTCTTGTGCATGAAATCTCTAATGGTGGAACAGGTTAATCATGCTGCAACATATTTTAAAAAAAAGGTCCAAACAGTTACCAAAATTAAGAAAAAGATACCTGGAGAAGGACCAGTTCATAATTTGTGGAGCTCTGAACACACAGCCAGTTGTCAAAGCACAGCATGTAGTGGAAAAAACAAAACAGACCCCAAACACTTGTGTGTATGTGTATTTTCTTCTTTAAATAGAAGGGTCACTCAGTGACCATTTTTGCTGTTCCAACTGAACTTTCACTACACTACCTCTTCTATACACTGTGCCAGTCTTCTGTGGTATGTGGAAAGATGGGAGTAGTTGCAAAAGTGAACAATTATCTATCCATGTCTATTAAATTGTCTAATAAATTGCAAGGCTTTTTATGCCTGAGTTACAGTAATTAATGGATGTGTGCCAGACTGATACTATTGCAAAAAATAGTATGGAGATGCTGAGAGTGTACCTACATCCCCAACTTAGTGTTTTACCAGGGATTTGCATCAGCTCCAAAGCATCTAAATACAGTTTTCTGCTCTTCAGAGTTGCTGTTTAATCTGGTTTTTAACTTAGCAATTCTTCTGTTAGTGCCAGCTATTCTGAAGAATAAGAGTGGTTTTATTCAAGTCTGGCAAAGTCTCTTTGACTAAAAATTGCACAAATTCAGTGTATTAAACATTAAAAGGAAAAAAACTAAAAAGCCACAAGGAACACACAGAAAACCACATTAAAAACTCAAATCCCAAACTCACTCTCAGGTTAAAAACTCATTTTAGAGTGAAAAAAATGTGATATCATGATTGGATATTCAGCAGTATTTGGGATCAACAGACTTCAATTTTTGCTGTTAAGAATGGATTTATCAAAAATACTCATTTGTAGAAAGGTAGTTAATGGCAGTACTTTCCAAGTTAACTAGTCCAACTAGTTTTAAGGACTTGCAGTAAAGGCACAGTGTGGCATGATGGGACCTATCACCAAAGACAGTGCCCTAAATATTTCTTTGTTTTGAAGCTCCTGTTTGATTCACTTCTGCCTTGCTGAGTGGATGGTGTTGGTAATACACTTCCACAGGCAAGCTAAAAGGAAAATAAGGATAACTATTTTATTTGAAAAATTTCAGGGCATAAATTTATGCAGTGCCCTTTATCTTTGAAAGAAAGCTGAGCATTCACACAAATACAGGAAACCTTAAAATCAAGAATATGGGGAATATGTATAGCTTGTGTCACCAGTCTTGCTGATGCAGATGAAAACAAAGTTTTGAGTTGGCTTTGCTTCTTTTTCCTTTGAATTATTTATAAAGTTAGGTCTGATGATGGTTTTGCAGTCTGTGTTTGTAGTAGATGTCTGTGCATTTTGCTGGCACCATCATTAAACAATGAATTGTATTATCTGGCACACCAAGCTCTGAAGTTTTAAATTATTCAAAAATGTTTTTGTTGTGAGCTGGCACATTCTCATTAGCATGTATCTGGTCAGCCAGGCTGAATCAGTCATGCAGGGAAAATTTGTGAACTGCCAGGCTTGTCACCTTCTGTTAACTTGGGAAAGAAGCTTGGCCTGAAACAAGTCCTGACTGGGAAGTGTGTGGACAGTATTGATAGCAAATGGTGTTCACTCCCTTATCTCTGAAGGAACTCGTTGATGGGCCAGGCTGAAGGGCAGGGATGTGCTTAGGAGATGAGTTTGTTCTTCCTTTGAATATCCAGAGGTAAAGAAGGAAGAACTTAGTGCCTTTTATTGCTGAAGAATAAGTCTCCAAACGTCAGTGATGTAGGCACCTGCCACTGATTGGCTGAATCAGTACAGCTGTGGAGAAGTTGTGGGCACCACTGAGATCCATGTAGCTTATTGCTCCTTAAAATAATTTCCTGGAATTTAAGAGAATATTGCCTAGTTTTTTTATTTCTTTAAATATTAAAAAAATCCCTTTTATTCTCATAACTTCTATCTAAAGCAAGTATTAATATGTTTGTTTTTGGCAAGGAAACAAGAGTTCAGTAGCCAAGTCTGACTTTAATTTGCATGAAAATTGGAGGCATCACAAAGAGGAAACAAACAGCAAAGCTCTTTTGCTTTGGTGCTGGCTTTCATGATGTGTAGGAATATTTATATATTTGGTATATAGGATGAAATTTGATTATTTTGAAATCAAAAAGTGTTTTTATAATGATAGAAAGATGGGCAAATCAGAATTTCATCCCAGAGATTACTTTCCCCAAGACTTCCAAGCTTTGTAACTAAAATGAGTTCTAAGGATGATGAGAGAATGATGTCTGTGTAAGACATGTAATAAGACAGAATTGTGGTTTTTTGCATGGTATTTTGGTCTGCTGTGAGGGAAATGGTGAAGGTCAGATTTTTTTTGTATACCACATCCTTTTTTTTTTCTGCTTCAGACTTTACTTGGTAAGGCTACACCTGCAAATAACTGAGACTTAATGCAAGTTTGATGGCTGACTCTGACAGAGCTTGATGTTTTATCAGCAAATTAAAGCATGAAATTTAATCTTTATTTTCCTTCAGCAAATAATATTTCTGCATTGCAGAGTTGTGGCAGCTGCCCACAAATGAATCTTTGGTCTGTTGTCTAGACTTTGCTTAAGCTTTCTTTCAGGTTACATGGGGAGCAGTTAAATGCTTTTTTCCTACAGCAGTATCAGAGGCTATAGTGATCTTTTTCAGGACCCTGATTAGTATCACAGGAGACTGAAAACTATGTCAAATAAGCCAAGAAATTTTTTAGGGGTGGTCTCTGTGGGTAGGGAGTCAGGTCAGTGGTTCAGAGGTGATGGAAAATCCGTGGAAGGGAAAGTAGAAGGACTAAGACTATGTCCATGAGAGGGAATGGCTTTGCAACTGGCAAAGAATGGAAACCCAGCTTGAATTTCTCACCCAAGATTCTTGTTTCTGCTGCTTATTCACTGATTATAATACTGTAAATAAATGGAATGGTACCAAATAAACAGCCAAATTTATAGTTACACACTTCTCTTTACATTTGGTATGGCCTTGTAGTATTTTACACTTTGACTAATTACATGGGTCAACGAGCAATTTTATGTATGTTAATACCCATATTACTACTATTTTTTCAAAAAAAGAATTTAGGTTATTTTGCTGACCAACCTTAGGTGCTTTTTGTTCTGTACCCAGAATGGAGAAGTTGTCCCTTCTCTGACACTGCAGATGATTGCTGGAGCGTATTTCAGATGGCAATCTTCCTGAATTGAAAAAAGGAATAAAATTCCATAATGGTGCTTTGGCAGTCTGAGGTAGCCTCAAATGTCAGCTGCCAAAATGAAATGGGTTTTTAATAGGAAGAGAAAAATTGAAGGCAGAAAATGAGCAGAAAACTTGTATTGTTAGATGTCTACACCAGAAAATGTGACCTTGATGATCATAACTCATCAGGGTAGCAATAATTTGAAAGCAATTATTGCTACCCTGACAGACAATACTCATAAATGGGATAGCATCAATCCTGTTTCAGTCACTCCAGCTTAATATAACAGTGCACATATTTAAAGCCATACGCCGGTGTTGTGGGCCACTGTTAAGTATCTGACCAACACAGTCTGTCTTGTAGTGATTTTTGTACAGAATCCTGAAGAACTGATCTCCTGCTACAGCTCCATTGCCTTTAAATTAAATCAGTGCAGCCAGATGAACTAGAAAACAACTTAAAAAAAACAAATCACATAGGTTCTTGTGTTGTTATCATCCCACTCTCTGCCCTACTTCGAAGGCCTGGGAGCAGAATCATGAACGATGTCAAGGCTGCAAATGGCTATTCAGCTGGTGGGTGGAGAGAGTGGTGTTCGCAGTCTGTCCTACGAGAGATATGAATGTTTTTCTAGAGCATAATGAGATGTTTTTCCGGAACATGTCAGTAACTTCACATGCAGTAAATGCTGTCAGCCTTTCTGCAGCTCTGTAGAAGGCTTCCATAGCATCTGGACATTGAGAAAAGCCTAGAGCAGGTACTTCCCTGTAATCATGAGTGACCAGTTGTTTGGTTTCTGAGAGCTAAAAAGCCATGTTCAGGGTAGATTCCAAGGGGTTTTAAGTCAGAGTCTGTACAAAGTTTTGAGTGCATTTGTTTTATTGTACATAGGATTACTGGTAATATCTAGTGCTGCTTCTTTCAGAGAAGCATGAAACTTGTAAAATAGATGTGTGAGTACTAACACAGGATAAGGATTAGGCTAAAAATCAGTGTTGTGGTTGAACTATATACTACTGCTATAAGTAGCTCAAGTGCTTAAAAAAGGAGGTATGTTACCATTATGAAAATGTCATGGATGGCTAAATCTTTATTGGATATGGGAGTACATAAATCAGAAGACTCCTTTGACCTTCAGTTTGGTTTTAGACCTTTTTGTTATACTAAGAATAAACATATTAACGATATGGAGAGAATAAAGAAGAGAGAACACGTTTTGCTACATAAAATAACATGACTTTTTCATTTAAACATCAATCATTCTCAGTGCATTAACTAGATTTTATCAGATTGTTTGACCTTTCCTGTCAAGGGAGTAAATGTAATTTTACTTCTCCATAATGAAAATAACATCAGGAAATATATGCAAGAATGCTTGTTTAATTTCCTTTTCCCTGCATTCTTTCTCTGGAAAACTGTGAACTGTCGTCTCAGTCCTATCAAGCGTATTTTACTTGGTCTTGTCTTTAAAATATGAACACATTTGGTTTTACTTCAGGATAAAAAAAATTAAGTTGGTTTTAAATGAGGTAAACAAATTTTGGTCTTTCATTGTTCAGGTAATGGAGCTAAACTACTGCTTAGTCTTAGGATTAGTGTTTATAGATTTATGTGTATGTCTGTATATGCATTTTATCTTTAACACATTAATGTGAACAAGAGAAACTAATTTACATAATGGTAAATTTAATTAAGTGATGAATTTGTGTTCTAGAACGAAGTTTCTGTTTCTGCAGAGGAATAGATCTGAGAGAACATGAGCACAATCTGAGAGAAGATGAGAATATTTGTCTCAGAGCAATTGAGCAAATCCTAAAATAAAGCTATAATTAAAACAAAAGGGGAGAATCCTGAAGCAATTTCAGGCTCTTCAGAGAAGTGAAACAGGAAATCTGGAAGAAGAGAAACATTTGAAGTAGACACACAGCTAATACTAAATGTAGCTAGTGATAATGAGAAGCAAGCGTGGTACGATGTCCTGATGGTGCATGACCCATCAAGAGTGGAAGCAGTGAAAATGATCCACTACACCTTTCCTCCCAAACACTTTCTTGGAAGGTGGCACATGCAGTACCAGCCAATTACCAGGGAAGGCAGAATGTCTGTTCATTAAACATGTTGCGGGTGTATACTGGGCGACTTCTGGTGTTAGCAGGAAAATGAAAAGTACAGAGAGAACAATTCAGATCTTGAGAGAATGTTTTGCTCTGTTGTAAAATGAGCATGTTGTAAATACATGTTTGACATGGTGATTTAGTATTAGTTGGCAAATATATGGTGCAGAGAAGACTTAACAGCTGCCTAATGGACAAATGTAACATATCCAACAGATTGTATGACTAAGAGAAACATAGGAAAATGAAAAATGTAGAATGAACAATTAATATTCTCTCAAATGCATCAAGGGATCAAATAATCTCAGTAAAACCACAGAAGTTGTATTATTAATCGTGGTGACTTAGTGAAATTCCCGCATAGCCAAACTCTCTATCCATCAGTTGGATGGGAAAACCAGGAAACAAACAGAAATCAGAAAACTTGTGATTCAAGATGAAGGCTGGGGGATATTTACTGATTACCTTTGTGGGCAAAAAAGGACTTGCTTTGGGGATAATTAACTGGCTGCCAATTAAATCTGATTGGGGTAATAATAAATAAATAAATAAATATTAGCCATTTCCTCCTGTTCCCCAGCTCAAACAACTTCAGTCCTTTACTCCACACTCCTCTGCCTGGCCCAAGTGGCACAAGTGGGATTTAGCAGAGGATACAATCACCACACAGCAGTTCTCTCTTGTTCCTTGCCTCACACTTTTCTACAGTTCCAGCATGGATCCTCTCCAGAGGCCATTTCCTTCAGGAAATACCTGCCTGCTCCGGGCATGGGGCTCCTCCATGGGCTGCTGTGTAGGCATCTGCTCTGATGCCTGCAGCACCTCCTCCTGTTACTTTGGCCTGTGCTCAATTCTGTGTAATTGCCTTAGTCCATTGTATTTGGACTCAATGATCTCGGAGGTCTTTTCCAACCTAATTAGTTAGAAATTGTCTCCTGGAAAACTGGAAGGAAATACACAGTAGGGAATAGAGTTGTCTTCATTACTTTTTTTGGTATTTTTAGTGTGCACCTATTTTGTGGGCGAGTCATGGAGGGTAAAGGAAGACTTTTTTTTTGTGTAAGAGGGGACAGAGTTTTGTTATTGTACATCTATTATAAAGTAAGTGGTTTTAGCACTGTATTACTCTTAGCTTTACTGTTTTGCTCATGACAGAAGGATTCATAACTCAAGAAAAAGTGTTTCACCTTAAGAAAGTTACGTGGTCTTATAGACCCTCATGCATGAACAGACAAGAGTGAAAACACTGACTTGCAGGGACTCACTATTTTATTCTGCTTGTCACTCGAGACCATAATGCTCCAGACACTGCACAAAACTTTAAGAAATATTGTTGTCAATTTGAGGGTCACTCGGCTTCTAAGCTGCACTTTACAGGTAAGTTTACAGTACAAAATGATTGCTTATGTGGCAGCATGTTTCTGAAAAAGCTCTGATTTATGGACTTCGTTTTTATTTTCTGTTGATAACCATGCTGGAGGCAACATAAAGGTGGTCTGGCTTTGGAAGATACAGGGAGTGTTTATTGTTGTCCTGATCTCTCTTACCCCAGTAGGGCACAACCTTTATAGTCCAGGACTCTGCCAGGTAGAAACATCCCCAGGCAGGGTGCTGAACTTTCCAGGGCTTATTCTTCCATCTTCACGTCAATAAACAGAAAGGTTACAACACAGTATGATCTCAGCCAGCTTTCCTGAGCCTCATCACTCTATAGACCTGCATATCCTCTCTACATCTGTACAGTTGATTGGCTCTATGAGAAGAGAGAGTGAGAAGGATTACATAGTGGTAGAGACAGAAAAAGACCTTCAACAAGAGCTTCAGAGAGAGTATTTAATTGTCTATCTTTTGTTGTGGTTTAGTTCACAATGGAATAATTACATTTGTAGTTCTAGATGAGTGTCTATTAGGCCTTTATATGATATCATGGAATTATATATATTTAATGTTACAAAACCTCCCAGCGTTTCTGGGATGTTTTTTGATACTCTGAAGGTTGAAATAGGACTGTTTCTTGGGTCTGGCTATAATTTATAAATTAATTCAAGAAAGGGAATAGAAGTCCTTTTCATACTTCTCTGGACTAAAGGTTCCTCAGGACTTGAGGCTCTTGGTGTTTCTATACAGATTAAAATCCTGGACAGTTTATGGTCCATGAACAGTGATCCACATCTCAAGAAGCTACAGATTGTAACAATCCCTTTCTTCTGCTGTGGAGATATATTTGTCAGACAGAGAAAACATTTTCCTTATAATCCTGCAGAAGCAGTTAATGTAGACTTCTGATGAAATGTGGATATTGCAGAGGGCAGTGTTCTACCCAGAGAGTGTTTATGGCTGGAGCATTATCATCCCTGGTTTCAGGATTAATTTAGACCTTCAAGTTTTTCCAACAGAAGTAGAATATGTTCAGTAAATTGAGTCTTCAATGTTTGTCTCTGCCTGGTAGATGGTACAGGGTTTGTATTCCATACTTACTGTGACGTTGGTAACTCCAAGGGCCAAGCAGTAAACTGATAATAAATCAGTGCAGTCTGTTGTCTGATGTGCATTGAGAAGAGATTACTGAATTTCAAAGATCACTGTACCAATTTCCCCTTCCCTTTGTCCACAAGTTGTGCTCTGATTAGATAGACACTTCTGTCCCTGCTGTGGTACAACCAAAAAGACCCAAATAAATTCAAGAGGACAAGCACATTGGTAAACTAGAGCGTAGTAATTCAGTTGAGAGCCAGAAACAGAAAGGATAACAGAATTACAGTGAGCATGCTTATGATACTCTACTGTTACTGACTTCAGAGTCAAAAACCAAGGCACAAAAATAGTCTATCATCCAGTGAGAAAGGTGTGTCTGGTAGGAAATAAAGAAATGCATTGCAACAAGATTGGCAAAAAAGATGCTAATGAGTTACAGCTGTATCTGAAAGAAAATATTTCAGGTTTTAAAAATTAGCTAGTGATGGATGGATGGAGGCTGTGGCAATTGACATAGTGGTGGTGCCAAGTGAAACACATTTATTACCAACAGGGAATAAAATATATGCTACTGAAACTCTTTAGCACAGCTTGGAACTTAATATAAATAAAGTGTATTTTAGAATTATGCCAGCAGTCATTCCCAAGAAACAATTTTGCTCTCTTTGATTATTTTTTGCCCCCTCCTTTCTGCATCAATTTGTGCATACATAGGCTTTTGTATTATATTTTAATAAAGAATTAGGGTCAGATTTACTACCTCTCTCATCCAGGCTGAGGAGGCTCTGCATCCAGGGATATGTCAGACACACAGGCTCTCTCGAAGTGTAAAAAGTCTCCATCCAGTTGGTTGTGGATAAACATTAGTAGTCCAAATAATTTCTTTTTTTGGTACTGTAGAAGTGCCTAGAAACTTTAGTTACAGGCTGGCAGAATTCTTGTTAGTCATGATATGAACATGGCATAAGAAAATGGTGGTTGTCCTAGAGAGTTCACAGTATAACCTTCACCCGGTTTTATTCTTTTTGTTAGATTTTGCTTTTCTTTATTATATTTCACAGTATTCTTGTCCCCCCTGCTCTTCCCAATCAGAATACTGTTAAAAGAGGATAAACAATCTCTAGGGTTGCCAGACATTATATTTCATCACCGTTTCACCCAAATTTGAATTTCACTCCTGGCTGGTGCACTGTGATTTGAAAAGATGAATATAGCAGGCTTAAATCAATTAAGTAACATGCTCAGTCCTCCAGGGTTTTGGAGGGGGAGAAATAGTAGACAGAAAGGAAGAGAAAGTATTTTTTTTCCTCCTGTACTACTTTATTGCTCTTTTTAGAGAGAAAATATATATGTAATTGAAGGAGTAAAATAACTGAAATTTGACTTCAACTCTTTAATAATACATTGAATTTTAAAAATGCTGTTAAAATTCAGGTTATGTCCAGTATTTGCAGTGAAAATGAAAAAATCAGGACTAGAACCAGAGCAATGATGATTGCAGTTGCAGAAGCTTTTAAAATCTCATTCCGTGGTTGGACTCAATGTGTCCAGCAGCTGAGACTGCTCTCTGTTGGTAAACATGTCAAATTTGAGTGGATTGATAAAACTCATGATTAAGTACTGTTCTGCCATCCAGCAAGTCAAGTTTCATGTGGAATACTGTCAAAACTGTCTACTAAAGGCTATTAACATGGTACCCAGTGTATTTTCTCCAACAAATCCCTTAGCATTATGAATGTGTCTTATGCTCAGCAGACATTTAAAGCAAATCACTAATAGATAGATTGAAGCCTTTGAAGACATGTGACCGAGCCTATTCTGCAAGAAATCTTTGTATTATTTAGACTTTGCTTTTAGTTTCAAGAGGTTTATTTACTGATTAGAGCTTTGGATTGCTCATTTACGTCTGTCAAACTACTGCATGGGGTATTGATTGCTGTGATAATACAAATGTTCTCATTTTTTCTAGAATTTACTTTGGCGGGCAAATATAAAGTGATATCCCTTTTAAACAAATGAACATGTTAAATAACTATGTGAATGTAGAACTGGATATTGTGTTGGTTCTAGACTGCAGGAATGCTGCAGGCATAGCACATTCAGCATATTTGACCAATGGAAGTGAGCTTAAAACAGATACAAAGTTAAAAGTGAGATCTCAGTTCTTGGGGGAGATACAGAGAATGATGGCGAGTGTCACTATTGTGATTAAACAAATATATCTTTCATAAGGTTTGCATGAAGTTACGGAGCTGCGAGAATTTGTATTGCTGTGACTGAGAACACTCGTGGGAGGCTGGAAGTATCTAAGAACTTGAAGAATTTTCATTTGAGATGCTATTTCTATTACTCTAAAGGTAAAAATGTAAAGGAGTGGAGGGTGATTCTAGCCAGATGCAAGCTTAGATGGTTGCAAATTCTGAGTAGTGCCTACATATCAGCAGTGCGTGGAATGTTTTGTACCAAAAACTTGGTGGGGGTTGGGAAGGAAATATGTGATACAGGGAAGAAAATGCATTTACAGCTGTATTTTTCCAGTGTTTGTCCTTCATGGTAATAGTTAAATGTATTTGCTGCCATGTTGATAGAACGGAGCTGATTCACAAAATAAGCTGTAAATGCTAAACCTAGAAGAGTTATAGGGGAAAGAGGAATAAAACATCATATAATTTCATAAAACATTTTTCAATGTTTTATGAAAAATGAGGACTAGCTGATGGTGCTAGTGAAAGTAGAGCAAGATGTGTTTTCTGCTACCTCCAGTCTTTCTGTTATGGCCTGAGGAGAAAAATTCAGAAGCTTTTAGGACTTTGGAATGGGGAGCAGGAACTCAATCCACCAAAACAAAGAAACCAGGTGGCTAAAAAACAGTACTGACTCATAGCAGTTGAAAACAATTCTGACATTCTTTTTCCCTCTGAAGCCAGTTTTTATGGAGAAGTTCTAATCCAATATGCAAGCCGATTCATATAGACAGGGTTGGAAGTACAGATACAAAAAGGCAGAAATGTCAGGAGTTTAAACTTTTATAAAGGCTGACAAGATAGAGAAGAGAGATCAGTTGATAAGGGCAGCAGTCCTTAAGAGGAACCTTTTAAGCAAAGATTGCCTGAAGATAGTCCAGAGATAAAAAACTGATTTTAAGAAAATTGTATAAGGAATAAATCTTTCTGAAAGGAAAGAAATGTCTATTTTTAACTGTATTTAAGAACAAGTAAACATTTACACTTTAATATTTTCATTTTCAGTTTGAGTGATTATGCATAAAGACACTACAAGTGTATTAGCATTTTATGGATTCAGATTTCTAAATGTCACTTTCCTTTCCAAAGAATTTCTTATTAATTGCTTTTAGTTAGAAGGCTGTAAGATGTATCTCCTGACATTACCTGTATGTACTACTCAAGATTAAATGAAACTAAAAAAGAAAATGGATAAACTATTTTTTATAGTGCATAGCATTTCAACCTGTGTCCCAACCAGGTCTGTCTTAACTGAGTGATCAGTTAAACTTTGCTTTTGTAGACAGCTTAGCATTTTACTGTGAGAATTTAATCACTGGCCTCATAGGAAATGAAGTACTGAATTCCTGGACTGAATGGAGTATTTCGTGATTCCGTGTTCTCACTTTGGCAGTGTATGGATTCTCCATTAAACTCTCCAGGTAACCTTTTTTAAATTAAGTTGTGCAATTGCTAACTCAGTTATCTCCATGGATATATGCAGAAGGATATTACTGGTGGCCTCTCTGGCTTAAAAAAAAAAAGTGGAAAAAATATTTGACTGTTAGGTAAGTGAATAGTGGATGCCCAATCATAGTAATTTTTAGAGCAGTTCCAGGGATTTTTTGCCTAGTACTTCTGGAATTCTTAACTCTTTTTAAATTGTTCTCTAGGGATAGATCCCCTAGGTATTTGCATATGGTCATTAAGTTGACTGTGGGACTCTTGTTGTAGGCTGTGCTTTCTGACAACAGTTATATTGTTCCATAAATGGCAGAATCCCTGACCTTATCCTAGGCCATGAAACCAGTTAATATGCAATCATCCTGTGAACCCGTGTTCCCTGAAGGCTGACAGGTGCTCTGCTCACCCTCCTTGCTGAAAAATATGCTGAAGTAATTGTGAACAGAAATGTATCAGACGTGATTCTGAAGTCAGTTGCACTGAAATAGAGCAGATGTGAAGTACAGCCCCTCATGCAAATTCAGTGCCCCGTGGTTTCAGATTAGATGAGTTAGGCATCTCCTATTCACCATCCAATTACATAACTTCTGCAGTTAATTGCAGTTATCAGTGATGTTAACTTTTGGTGACTAGGTAAAAAACAGTGCCTTACTGGAATATTTGGGTCTTTATCTCTTAAGTTTGCCATTCCTTCACAGATTAGAGGAGTTACAAAAGGGAGCAGGGCGGTTTTGCCAGCAAACTTTCACATAATGGTAACATTAGCAATGTCCTGTCAGGAAGTTATTGACTGCTTTCTTGGGTTGTGACCTTGTGAACAGCAATATATATAAACTTCGCCTATGTTATGTTAGAATAAAGGTTGATAATTCATAATGCTGAATTGCCCAATTTTTGGCACAGCAAACATTTTGGGCTGACAGAGCAGATTGCCATTGTCTTCAATACAATAAGAGACAATTGTCTCACTCGACAAAAACTTGAGCAAGTGTGCTTAATTATCTAACAATTATAGCTTGTTAATTATCTCTTTTTCTGAAACATCTTCCCTGAAATTCAAGTTTTTGCAAGCAATACTGGGATGCTACAATCAAAGCTCACTAGCTGGAACGCAAAGTTCAGATAACAGAAAGTTATGAAAGTCACCTTTGCTTTGCAGGTGGATTGTATTTTAATTATGTATTTTAATAATGTATGCTTTCATCCAAAAAGTTTAATTCCTAAAATACAAGGAGAATTTTTTCCATATAATTCCCAATTTAAAGAAGATTAGAAGTTGAAAAGATATATCTACAGGTAATAAAGCTAAGTATTTGGGGCCTGAGGGTTTTTTGATTGAGCAATTACTCATTTGGCCTAGCCTGAGAAAGCCATTAATCATATTGACCATTTTACAGTGTCCCCTTTCCTTTATGGGCTGGACTGCAGAGGTCATCACCTCGTCGTTCAGGTCAATGGAAAGGCCACATGTCTCCTCTTGCTTCACTACTGGCCCAGAGTGCAAGTTGACCCTGGGTTAACAAATGACCACTCTTCTCCTAATTATAGGAAATGTGGCCGGATTGTGCCAATGGACAGGGTTCAGACTTACGGGAACATACAGACCGTGGTGGGACCTGTGGTTAAAAGCTAAAACAGCAATGTAAGCTGGATGAGTTTCACTCTCACCTGATTGAACCTAGAGTTTCTTAAATTATTCTGAAATATTCTTTTGTAATTGCTTCATGTTTGGTATAAATATGGTGCGGGGAGAAAATACCCATAATTCAAACTGCTCATAGTTTTGGTTTTTAGTTTGTTTTGGGACTCTGACCCCTTGAAGATTTAAACATAATGATTTATAAACTTTGCTAAATCATGCCATTAACAACACTTGGTTTTACACATTTACGCTGTCTGTCTAGTCAAATGTGGTGTATTCATCCTCATATCTTTATGACAATGTTTGGTTGCAGTAATAGACCTTAAAAGAGGATATTAACCACACAATATTGTTGAGCATACAAAGACTAAATTGCATAAGCATGCTTTGAAAGAAAAAATCTAAGTACCACTTGTTTATGTGCTTGTATCTGAGATGTGTAAGTTCATGTTGATTTTGTGTAAGCTTCTGACTGATAGAAACATATGGTGGGAGGAAAAAGATGCTCAAGATTTTGGGTCATCTTCCTGAGGTTGATTAGATGACCCCTAATTCCCTGTATCATATGTGTGGCTATCATCATGTTATATGGAACGTAGCTTTCCAACAAATATTCATTGTTTGAAAGGTCAAATTGTGAACAAGCTAATGTGGGAGCTTGCAACAGCAGTGTTAGAAATGTGTTGTGAAACCGTATGGTGCTGCCCTGTGTGAAGCGTGGTGAGGTGGCCCTGTAGGGGCAGCAGGAGCTGCTGAACAGGTGGGTGGGAGTGCTGCTGTCAGCGTGGGTGGGAGCACAAATCCTCTCACTGGTTCCAGTCCCACGGGCACATGGTCAGCCCCAGTCATGACTCGCTTAGGACCTGGAGTGGGAGCTGGCTGTGTGCTCCCACTGCTGGTGCACCATATTCTGCTGGTTCTGATCCTGCCATTCCCATCTTGTGTGCAGTTTTACTTTTACTTGGCCTGTCCTTTTATTCCCTTTGCAGCAGTTGGCTGATAGTTAAGACCAAATTGCAGTTTAACTTATTATGCTCTTTGGGGAGCTAATACAGTATCCTGTCACCTGTAAATGGCCTCAGCGTGATGCAAGTTGTCATTTCAAATGGGAATTTTCCTATCTGAAAGGAGCTGTGTGGAATAAAATTTCTTTCATTACCTTGAGAAACTTAAAAAGCCTTTTTTTTCTGTAGTCTACTTGCCAGGCTCTGCAAGGAGGAGATATATGTGCAGGAAAATAGGCTGCCAACAATGTGTGGTATCAGGTGCTTTGGCAAATCTATTTTTATGCTTAAGGGTGTATCTATGTATGTTTGTGTGTGTTTATGCGCCTGTGAATCAGTCAGCGTATTTTCATATTTTAATAACCTTGTAGTCTTACTTTTGAATTAAAATCTGCCTCTTACTTCTCATTTTTAAAGATACTCATATGATTCAGTGAGTTTACTAGCCGGCCTGGCTGGCTTTCACCTCACATCTGTTTGTGGCTCTGACAAGACCAAATTAGAACTATTTTTACTTCAGAGAAGCCAGCAGGACAGTGTAATGAGAGTAAATGATTTTTGCATAAACTTTTCATGCAAGCTTTATGGAGATAGGTTAGACCCAGGCTCCCCTGCAATAGCTAGCAATTTTTAATCTGTGCTTTACAGAAAAGCTAATGATCCTGCACAATGAATATGGAAGTTTCTCCCACTGTATCTGCCTCAAGATACAGAGAAGCTCTGGAGTTATGCGTAAGTGGGTCAGAATACACATCAATTGTTTGGATTTTTTTTTTTTTAGCCCAAGTAAAAACCCTGTGATTTAGGGTAGTCATTAACATTCATGGGACACTATACATGTAAAAGATATTTAAAGAATCAAAGGGGTGAGCCTGCAGTTTTTTTCACAGACTAATTCATTGCTTTGTGGTTAATGGCTATCTGAAAACTTTTCCTGTGAGCAATCCCATAACTTACTTTTGCAGGTGGTATGTCTCATTGAAAACTCCAAATCTTAGACTCAACCTGCTGCTTCCATAAGAAGCAGTTCTGATAGTACTTTTCCAGCATATTCAAATTCAATGACTGCTGCTTTTTTTCTTCTGTGCATTGTGTATTATGTATTGTATTGAAGAAATGTAGAGAGCAAATGAATCCTCAAACACTGGGATGTGTGAGTTGCTCTCTGCATACAGAAGGTCTGTGGGTTTGGTGTTTTCTTGGGGGGGGGCTTTATTTTGTGATCTTTAGTGTTATTGCTATCCCATCTGTTGCTGTCTTCTGCATATTGCTTCTCCTCTGCTGCTGTTCTATTTGTAGGTTGTTCTCTAGGTCTGCCTGACCACATTCACTGTTAGTCAGTTCAGAAAAGACCCCATGTTGAGTAAATATGTAATTCTGCCATCTAAGGTGTAGTTTTCTGTACATATAAAAGTGTTTTCTCTTCTGTGCTCTTCTAGGCTCAAAATCAGACTTGAAGTCTCCTGTATATTTACCTTTGTTCCAGAACTACCTGAGTGCAGCCAGAACACTTTGCACAAGGTTTTGGTAATATCTAGGCTTCACAAAAGATGATCAAGCTAGCTTAAAATCTGGCAAGATGAGTAGAGTGGTCTGTGCTGTGCCTCTATGAAACTTCAGTCATAAATAGATAAATAAATATACCCTCAACACTTGCACCTTCACTGCTAGTGCAGAGCTGCTTGTATTTCCCACTATTCTCTTCTGGTTTTCGTTCTTCCTTCCATCCTTCTCCAGTAAACAGTCATCCTACTCAGTGCAGCTGCCATGTTTCTTTCACTGCAGAAACCAGGGGAGCAGGGCCATCACTCCAGATTTGTTAAATGTTACAGCTTCTTTCAGTTCCTATGTTTCTCAAGCCATGTCTCTGCTCTCCGGGTCAACCTGTTCCTGGCTTTTACAGGTAGTCTTTTGGTTCTGCATATTTAATGAAAACCATCTGCTCATACTTATTAGTCGACTCTGTGTCCTCCAAGAGCTCAGAACTGCTGAATTTATCTCAATTCTGCTTAAATACCTTCTTCTGTAGCGGTACTTATATACTGCAAAGAAATTGCAAATCTCATTCTGTTCTAGGAACAGATTTAAAGACCTGTACTTTCTTATTATTGCATGGTGAGCCAGCTAGCACGTCAAGAAATGCCCTCTTTCATTATAATGCAACCAAGTGCATGTGCAATTAAATCCACAATTAGAAAGAACAAAGTTCCTAGATATGCCTGCATTTCACTGAAATGAGGCCATTCGTTAAAACTGAGATCTTTGAGATTAGAATGCAATTAAAAAGGTTGAGTTTTTAAAATGTGGACTCGTAATTGGATATACAGTCTTCCACTCCTAGGTCACCAGTTCAAATCTGTCCCAGGTCAGTAGTCACTGAATCCTGGTACCATCTAACAGCTGGTGGTTTATGTGAAATGAGTAGCCTGTCTTACTTCAGTTTGTACTGAACAGGTGTCCACATTGCAAAAAAGTTACTACAATTGTTAGCTTAGCTAGCAGTCTTTGTATGGGAGCAAAATTCTCTCTTGTAGAATAAAACTGCCCTGCAGCCCTTAAAAATGATTTCCCCAAACTGGCATTGAAATTTTTTGGGCAAAATGATACAGTTTATAATTCTCATATTCTTTTCTTAAAATATAAATAAGGGGAGCTAAAACACTTATTGTGGTTATCAAGATGTCTCTGTCAGAAAACGTAGTTTTGTTAAAAGAGAACAGCCTTATCTAAGTACCTAAAAATCAGAAAGCATCTATTATCAATAAAAAGGTTTTTTTTAATGCCCTGCAACATTACTTCTAAAACTTAAAAAAGCCAATGAATTAAAAATCAAAGAGTTTCCTAGGAATTGTCTCCTGTTGTGCTGTAGTTATCCTCCGATACTATCTTCCAAAACCATTTTGACAATCCCAGTCTTCTCTTAGAACAAAGCTACAGTGATATTTGAGCTTCTGAAAAACAAATAGAGAACATTAAAGCATGATATTTTCAACAGATATACATTCTGCGTGTAGGTGAGAGAGACTTTGACAGATGAGAATCTGAAAAAATTAATAGTCACAGAGCTGTATAATTTAATAGTTTTGGTCACTCAAGAACGTGACGCATGGACTGTGAATTTTTTTAGAAGCTTCTTTTCCAGTAAAGTCCCCGTGAGAGTTAGGAGCCCTTTTCTTCCCCTGTCATTCAGTCCCGTAGCCACAGACAGGAGATCCAGCGCTGGAGGGAGAGCAGGCTGGGGGTGTTGGCAGGACCTGTGCGTGCCCAGGGAGCGTGCCCTGGCTGAGTGAGGCAATGTGCTGCTTGAGCCAAGGCCACTGCAGGGTGCCAGCAAACATCACCCAGCTCTGCCCGGCCTCCAGCACACACCATGGTGAGTCACACACCCGGGCTGGTGTGCTGGGGAAGAGGAAAAATGTCAGGAGGACATGCAGTGAAAGGTGGCCTCACAAGGGCACAATGTTACTCAGTTTTTCTTCAGCCTAACAGGTGGCTTGTCAACATAACTGTAATTTTATATAGAGGTATTCAGAAGCTTTAGAGACATAGACTATGGCATTTCAGTTATGTCCATGCCTTTGATACTGGCGCTGCAGTGTTGGGAATGGTATGGCACTATTTAAACTCGGTGTGTGTCAGTGTTGGCTACATGGTTGTGTGCCTGGTGCCAGCTCAATACTTTCTTGTGTCAATGGCTGCTCATGCTGTGCATGTAAAAGGCAGCTGGAGTAGTAAAGCTTGGGTTTCGCAGATTTGTTGATAATACAGATGAGCACCACGTTACAAACATCACAGTAAAAAAATCCTCTTGCTAATGCATGACGTTCCATCAGCTGAACAGAGGAGTTTAATAAGTGGAGAGATAATCGCACATGGTTTAAAGTATCACCTTTGTTAATGGTTCTGGTCCATGTGGACTCTGAGTGTGTGTTCTATTTTTGTTATCTCTCAAGAGGATCAATATTACATTCTCTGAAATCTTTAGGAAGAAATAAGAACACTTTTTTTGATCTGAAGAGTGGCTTAAGGAGTATTTTAAATCCCTGAATTAAAACAAGCAAACTAAATTGGAAGTGGTTAGATTTTTTCAAATTTGTAAATGGTATTATCTTTTTTTCAGTTTTTATTCTGACAGATTATTTATTTCTCATCTTGTTTAGACTGAGTAGCTTTACAGACTGTCTTAATTTGTATCAGAATGCATGAAGGGAGAACATGATTACAAGCACTTTTACTTCTGCCACATTTTCTTTCCTGTGATAGCACCAAGGGTCCTTAATGTGTTTAAAGTCTGATTATATCTCTGTAAAAGGAATTGATGAGCAGTGAGCCTGATGTTGTTTCCTTTATGGTGAAGAGAGGGGTTTTTTTTTGCTAGTGATATCAAAGGCACTTGATGCAGGCTATGCTGCTGTGCTTTTTTTATGAAGAAGAAACTGTGAGATTTATATTCATTACACTCTGCCCATCAGCCTGGAATAAAATCATGTTCATTTTTGATTTCTGCCAGTAGGTGTAAATGGAAGGGAAAAAAGCTCTTCTAACTGCTCATCAGGATTTCTATGGCAAAACCAGCCACTTTACTGCTGTAGCCTGAAAATTTTCATTTAAATCTGAACTGTGAATTTCCTTGTTTTGGTGAAGGTCCCCCAGTAACATTAATTAAACATAAATTTTTTTCTACTTTATGGCTGTTGTGGCCTTAAAATCATACTGCAGAGGAGATGTCCTTCTAAAGTAACATCTAACAGTGATTACATTAGATTGCTAATTTGTAGTCCCTGAGATAAAAAGTAGCCCATTCTAACGCTTGATTTTTTAATTCATTTGCTCTCAAATTTTGCTTAGTGGGGTCTTAGCTGGTGATCTTTTGTGTACTCAGGAGTTGCTTCTCCCTTTTCACTTGCAGCTGCTTCTTTTGATGCCTTGGAAGCTGTAAATTAAAGAAAGAGGAGCGGTTGCTTAGATCTTCCCTAGTGGTGCTTGCAGCACTGAGAGCAGGGAAGTGGCATGAGAAACACCATCCCTTTGAAATGGCATAAAACTCAAACGCCTACTTGTTATAAAGTGTAGAGCTTCAGAGAGGAAAAGACTGGGCTTTCCTTGGGTACACTAAAAGCAGAGCAGATGAGGGAAAAAGAGCAGTGTGAGGGGACATGAATTTGGAGAGAAAAGTCAATCATCCTCACTGATTAGGACATCATGATATTTCTTCTTGTCTGTTTAAAGCATCTTATTAAGGAGCAGGAATGCCAAGAGGGAAGATAAATGAGCACTTTAGGCCTGTGTAGTGGAGCAGTGCTCAGTGCTTTCTTCTTACTTTCATTGTCATGCAGCAGCTCAGCAGTGTGAAGAGGAGGATGCTGAAGTTGTGCTCCTGCCAGTGGATATTCTCTCCCCTGTATGGAGTGGCCTGAGTGCCCAAAGATGAGGATCAAAACTGTTGGGCAGAAAAAAGAAGAGACAGATACTCCTTTTGACCCTTATGTACATACCAGGGTGCTGACTAGCTCTAGGTAACCCTTTTTCTTTCACACTGGGGTGTTGGACACTTTTTTTGGAGTCTGTAGTGCAATGTGTAGAGTTGCTCACTGCTGTGCCAGTCAGACTTTTTTTTGTCCAAAGCCTAGGCCTGTTGTTTCCTCACCATAGCTACTGGATTCTGGACCTTTAAGTCAGCAGAGGTCAATGTTAATTTAAGACATAAAATAATGTGTCATTTAACTAATTTGGGTGTTACGGGAACAGAATCATAATTTCATAATTTGGTGCATATAATTACAGCCCTTAAAATGAGATAGATATGATTGTCACAGGTGGTCAGGTCTGGAATTACTGATGATGTTAAGGAATAAAAAGCTGGAGAAGTACAAATTTTTCGGGTAAGAGTGTTGAACGAATGATCTATTGAAGTTTTTGTTTGTGACTGATCAAGCTATCACTTTCCTTCATAAAAGAGAAAATTGTTTCTGGATGTTTTCTTTCTGCTTGCCTGAGGTATGATATTTGAAGGCCGCTTCAGCTTTAGTGAAAGAAAACATCTGCCGTAGTGAAGAGCTAAGAATTTAGGATTCAAAGTCCCTGAATTACTGACATTCTGGTACAGCAGCTTCTAGAGAAAAAGATACTGGTCAGGAACTAAGAATAGACCGAGGATTACAGATTGATGATTTATCTGGGAATTGACAAAAGATTGATTTCTTTGAACAACTGCAGTGTGTAGCACTAACACAGGAAATAATTTATTATTCTTAGAGCAATCAGGAAAGTTGGAAAAAGGAAAAATTGCAGTCCATAAGATCAGTCATCAAGTTCTTTAGAATTTCAGTGGTTGCCTAAGGTTGTGATGTAGCTGGCTTATTTTCAGACCTAGCCTTTTCACTGCACTGGTCACCTAAAAACGCAAATATGGTTGAATGAAGTATTTTATATATTTTATTGGTAGGGGATTTTTTTGTTTTCTTGTTGTTGTTGTTGTAAAGACTAGAAGCAATGTGGGCAGGTCTTTATTATCTGTTTAAAGAGATACAGACAGTTACCTATCTAATCTCAGGCCCTTTAGAAAAACCTGTAGGGACTGTATATCTCATGTGCTGGATTTCTGAAGATGCGTTCAAAAAGAATGGCTCAGTGTGCTTACAAGTTCCACCTGAACATGAGGAAGAACTTCTTTACTGTGCAGATGGCTGAGCACTGGAACAGGTTTCCCAGAGAAGTTCTCACTGGAAATATTCAAGAACCTTCTGGATGCAATCCTGTGCCATGTGCTCTGGGATGACTCTTCTTGATCTGGATGGTTGGACCAGATGAGCCACTGTGGGCCCTTCCAACCTGCCTGATTCTGGGATTCTGTAATGCTTTTTATTCAGTCAAAAGCAGCTCCCTGTATGGACCAAATCTGTCGTGTGAAGGATTATCACAGGAAGAGCTTGGTTCCTAGGACAGCAAAATAATAAACAGCAAGCTAAAGAGTAACTCTGTATTCCCATTGGTTTTCTGCCCAACAGATATTGATAAGCACTTGTGTAACTCTTTGGTAATAGTTAAAAGGATAGTAACACCCAATATATATGTGTGTGTGCCCTCCAGCTCCTCCACCTTCAATAGTCCTTTCATCTTATACATCTTTGTAGTGAAAGTAGGAAAGGGGATTGACACTTGTCAGTTTTACGTATTGGGCACATTGTCACCTTTTTTGTGAATTCAGCGTTCATACAGACGGTCTTACTTAGTACTGTACCTCAATCTGTATTAATCACATAGACTGTTCTCCATTGGGATCATTAGAGGATCACCCTGCCCTAAACCTACTGTAACAAATGTTTCATGCATAATCGCTGATAGCAAGTACATTCTGTACAACTGTTGAAGTAAAAATACGTCTTATTGTCGTAATCCATTCAGCAGAAAAGGATACCATTAAGGTTCTTTCATTTTAGTATCTGAAAGAACACAAAAGTTTACATTAAAAACTTTGAAAATCATTTCATGTTATTTTAAAGGTAAATTAAATACTGGGGAAATGTGTGTTTTCTTTACCCAAAATGAAAACAATGGCTCACAATTCCTTGTGCAATTGGTTAGTATGCACTACTGCCATACATTGAATATTATATGGGTGAAAAAATGACAGTGTGGAGGGACAGAAGACACAATGGTTGTCATCACAGCTCTTGGCATCTGACGAATTTGCCTTTTAATGCATTGTCTACAGATCCATGTGTTTTAGTGAGAGTGGGGAGAACTTGGATGGGTGGCTAACTTTCACTTTGCCCCAGGAAATTCACTAACTTTCACTTTTGCCCCACTGAAATTTAACTTATTTTCTCGTATTGCCAACATAACTAATACAATTTTCATTCTGTGTGACTATATAGTTTTCACAGACTTCTTGCTGTTGCTCACATTTTAAAAACTAGGAATTTTTGATGTTGGATTTATCAATGTCAGTCTTTGGCAAAGAGAATTTTGTGAACAAAGCTGTACTTAAATCCTTGCGGCAAACATAAATGAATGCTTGAAGTGGGGATTTAACTGGAAGGTCATGAAGACAGTTTTTGACTGCTGAACTGCATCAAGTAATCTGTGTAGGTTTTTGAAAGATGTCATCTGTACAGTTCTTTCATCTGGTAATCATATTAATAGTAATTATATTACTGGAAATAATTCATAAACAGAAACGAAAATATTTTGAAAAAAGGAAAATTAGGACTAAGCATAATGATAACTTCTTTAAGATGTTTCTTACTGTGTGTCTGCACAGTGTGTATTGATTCTTGCTTCAAGAGCTGTGTCCATCTAATTTTCTGGTAAAGTCTTATCAAACTTCTCTCATTGAAACAGTTTTTTCTCAGATAAAAAGGTGTATAACTGCAATTTTATATACTTCTTTTTCTCTTGTACCTGTTTACAGTCTGGACTCTACCATTCACAGTCATTTGGATGCTGTGCAAAATCCTGTCATGTCTTTTGTAGGCCACCTTTGTGCATCTGTATGATTTGATTATTGGTGTGGCATTGCTGGCAAGATGCTGTTTCAGAAAACTGTGCTGAACCAATGCCTATGTCTAAAGCTGTGATGCTGTAATACTTCACATTAGAATATGAATGTGATAAAAAGTACAACTTCAGGGTGCTTGGGGATAGATCACAGATGCATGAAGATGCATTGTTCCTCAGTTACTTGATCTTTAAATACTTGGAGGTCAGAGGAAATGAAGATGTGTTTTAGTCTTGTCCATGTTTGAGTCCTGGGACGCCCACTTCAAAAGCTGGGTCTTAAAAGGTCTTTTCTTTTATCTGGAACACAGAAACCCCTTTAGAAACTTTCTTTTTGTTTCACTTGACACTTACACATCAGCTTAGCCAGTGTGCTAAACGGAGATGTTTAAATCTTTCCTTTTATGTGTTTCTAATTGTACTTTTATTTCAGAAGGGTCAAATTAGAGCTTTCACACTGAGCTGTGACAGTGACAGCTGACAGGACCGGCACAGTTCTGCCTCTTCAGGCAGACAGTTGGAAAAGCATCTTTTGAAACGTAACCCTTAAAAAATTCTTACTCTGAAAGTGCATCTGCTAGACAAGTTTGTGTTTACTTTTTCATGGGCAAGTTTTCTTACCTTTAATATAAGGAATTTTGTCCATTTGGTGAGATCATATAAATATAGTGCCTTTTAAATAAAATTTGTGGGGGTGAATATGGGTGAGAGAAACAAACAGAGAATGGAAGGTGTGGGAAGTGGATAGCTCCCTGAATTTTGTAAATGGTTTCTTTTAACCTCAGAAGTGTACTTGGACTTTTTTCTTATTTTACCTATTTTCCTACTATACTAACATTCTAAGCAGAATTGCTCCAGAGTATTATGAATGCTTTCAAAAGCAAGAGCAGGCTGTACAATTAGACTAATGTATCTTAGTTGAACAGATCCAGAGTTAGCATTTTAATTATTATGCAGTTCTAGGATCACTTAGTCAAAAACCAGTGGAGTTTCTCTGGGTATGGAAAGGGAAAACTAAGAGCAGAACTTAAATCTGGAATTCATATGTACATAGTGTTTTTGTAGTTCAGCATTAGTGTGAAAATACGTTACTGAACTAGAGTAACAGCATGAAGTAGCTGTTTCAAAAAGAGCAGGCAGGGTCGATGGAATGCTTTGTATAGACATACTCTGTTAGTCTGTACAATGCTATTTATGTAGGATCAAACTTTGCTACCAAATGCTGCTTCACTTTTCTCTGTAGCAAGAGCACTTCACTTATGAATTACAGCTGTTGAAACCAGCTCTTATAATAACCAAATTTGGTGAGGTGGTAGGATGTTTAAAATTGATACCTAAGCCTGAATAAACTTTCTGGAGTTCTAAAATTTTTACTGGATTATAACCTGTTGTTTTATAGCATGAAAAGTAATTTATGGTGGTTAAAATAAGTGATAAATGGGAGTTTGGAATGTGCTGCTCCTGGTAGGCTGAGGGTTAGATGTGGAGGTCAGACAAGCTGTACAGGCAACCTTGCCTTTTCTGTAGAATGCCTCAGTGTTTCCAGTTTGAAACAAGCCAAAAATCCAAACAGGCCAGTTGACACAGCACAATTTAAGAAATTGCTTCAAGGTTCTTCTATGTTTTCTTAGTTTAAATTTTAATTTTATAACTGTTACTGCCTTCTGTTGTGAATTTCCCAGCCTGTTGCCTGTGGTAGCACCATCAAAACAAATTGTGGACTTAGGTTTTATTAAATGCCGTCATGGTGTGTTAGTTACTGTTTGGGAGTGGTAGGAAACAAAGGCCATAAAAGCAAGTTCCTCCTGTGTGCTGCCTTTCTCAGGTGGGATGGTTCTTTATGTATGTGCTGTCCAGTTTTGTTTAAATTAATATAAGTGCTACTAGGGTTTTTCCATTTTCACTGGTAATGAAAATCCATTCTGTGGCTTTTTCTTGGTTTATCTGTATCCAGTAGTCTTTGTGGGTTCAGCCCTTGATGAAAGGTGTTAGAGAAGAGCCCCAGACAGACGGACTGGAGCTGTTCCTTGTATTGATGGAGGATGAGTGGATGTACTTGCAGTGGAGGATGGGTAGCCAGCCTTGCATCCTGCCTTTCCATGATGGAACTCATCATGAAGCAGCTGGTGCAGGCTACGGGCTCTTGAGTTAAGGCCTGTACATGGCAGAGTATCACATCCAGTGGCAGCATCACCAAACTGCTGAAAGATCATTTCGAGCCTGTTCTCGTTTTACAGTTAGTCAATTTTCAGTCTGTAATGAGGCGTGTTGATTATTTCTTCAAATACAAGTACTTCTGCTTCAAAAAAACCCTTGATGAATGCTGCATTTTTCTAGGTGACCTTTCATTTTTTGTAAGCCAGATGGGCATAAATACCGAGGCACCATCATTTTCAGTGCACAGGTTCTGCAGAAAGAAGCTGTTGATAAATACCTAGATAAATATATTTGTACTTAATATGACATTAAAATAATATTTCAGGTGATGTAGTGGGTACAATTGACTCAGTTTTATTTGTATTTAGTTTGGAAGCAGTCATGTAGTTTAGTTTCTTTATTGTGATTAAATGTTTCAATTCTAGCATCTGTGTTATTTGAAATATGGATACTGGGGGATACAGTAGGAGATGGAAATACTTTATTTGAGAATTAAATTATTCACTAAATTATAGAGTTTAACTGTTGAAACTAGAAGTTCCAATATTTTAAAAGTAACATCAGTGGGGTAGCAATTATTTCAAAATTGTATTTGATCTGCTGTCCTATGTATTTGTTACATTATTAATTCCTGTATTACTGAGGCTAGTGGAACTGTTTATTCCGCTCTTAAGTGCGTAATATGACGTCTGTGAAGTTCAGGAAGTCCTAACCAATTCAACTTTTATCCCAGAGGAACATCATCTCTAGGATATTAAAAAAAATAAACAGTGAGGCTAATGAATTTCCCCCTAAGTTCCTTATTAAAACAATTTCTTAATTGCAAGTAATCATTATGCAGCCAGTTTTACATACATGATAATTATGCTTTATACTGAACTTTTTATGTGTTATGAAACAAACATGCTTCAAAGCATGGACCATTATCTCTAATGTTAAGTGGAGACAAGCATCATACATGGAAAAAAGTAGCTTACCCTATAAAATATTTTCTAATTAAATGCTGAATAACTTAATTGTTAACAAATGTTGACAGAATATGACTGACTTCTGATTTAAGACTCTTTCCAAATACAGTATTAACCACAAGCAGAATCTGGTCTTGAGTCCTAGATCCTCCAATACTGTACCTGGCAATATTTATATTAGCATGCTTGCAGTCACAGCAAAACATCATCTCTTTCCATGGCTCCTAAAACAAAAGTCCTGAAGACCCCAACCATCAGCTTGTAACTGTCTTTGTATTAAAAAAAGGGGATTAATGAAAATGTGGGACCTGCACACAGCCTCAGGAACCAGTGGCAGTTCTAGGTTTGACATTTGCCAAAATGGTCCAGACAGTGGAAGTTTACAGGCTTTGGATTTTCTGAGCAGGTGTGATTATTACTAAGGTGAGTGCTCTCTGAGAGCATTTCCCTCTAGCTGTTCATACACTGTGTCTTTGGCTTTATTGGAATTGAATTAAGAAGAGATACGATAGGACCTGGACACCTGTGCTGACGTCAACAGTTGTTTGCCTTCTGCTTGTGTGGTTTCTTGAGCAAAGCAATATTCATTTTATTTTTTTTTAATCACTTTTACTGAATAGGAACATTCATTGTCAGGACAGGTTTAGTGCAGGCAGCTTCTGCCAATCTGCCTCAGCTGCATTGCAGAATGACACTTTTCCAGGATTCTGAGGGCAATTCATTCCTCATGCTAGTCATTGGCCTCCCTGCTCAGACTGCCAATAAACTCCAAATTATAATGGTGGTTTCTGTGTGGCTAACAGGTGTTCCTGAGGAATTGGACCACCAAACCATTTGACACAGTAAGGGACGGAAAAGAGTGAATATTGCTCTATATGTAAATGTATTGCTGACTGTGTTTAGTGTTTATACACCATATTATGAGTTTTGCAGAGAATGTTTTTAATTGACACAATAAAGCATTGCAGTTGGTTATATATTATGTGTAAAAAAACTATAAGGCTGAACTTGTGTGACAGGTACTTCCTATTTGTGAGCAATTTCCCCCATTTAATACACTCTAGGAATAAGTTTGATACCAGGAATGCACAATAGTCATGAAAGGCCATTTTGTAGCAACCTACCTGTTTCCTCTTGTGTATTTCCCTGGTGCATATCATCCCTAGAAATAAAGACCAGTGCATATAGACCACTCAAAGAGATGTTTCTGTGAGGTTTGGCAAAGGGAAGCAGTGCTTTGCTGGCTGCATTCTTCCTCAGATTCCTTTATTTTGCCCAAGCGTGGGATGGGGGACAGTGTGTCTTATATGGTTTATTCTTACGGAGAATACACGGCCTTGGCCCTTCTTGATGGTGTAAACCAGTTCACATCTGTTAGCATGGTGTTCTAATGTTTGTTTGATTTTATCACTTCATTGCTGTGGCATTTTGAATGCGTTCCTAATTGCTCTTGCAGCCCTCTCATGGACCCAGGTTATCACAGTGTATTTACATCAGCCAAATGAACTGCAGGCATGAGTCCGAAAAAGTGCCTTGAATATTCTTGTTACACTTGCAGTGTGGTAGAGAGAACTGGAGGAGTCCTGGTTTGGGCTTCAAAGATTTGTATGCTTTGTGTCTAAGTCAGGGTTGGCCATACGAAGCATGTTGAAGGAATGAAAGATTAAAATGCTTGGTTTTATAAAACCTTCCCTGAACTTCTAGGTAGAAAGATTTCACAGCCTGACAGAATTTAATTTAAAACCTCAGTTAATTGATGACTAAGTTGCTATGAACAACTAGGGTGTTGTCCCATTAATTCATAGCTGTCTGATAGGAAAATGACAAAGTATTTGGAATGATGCTGGATTATGTGACAGTGAAGTAATTTAAATGTGAAACTGATGATACTTGTTTAGAAGTTGTGCAATGTGTGGCATAGAAAATAGCCATTATTGAGTTGTTTTTTTGGCCCTTTCCAAATCTACTCATTTGGTTCAAGGGAGTTTGCCCACTGCTGTCCTCCATATGCCCTTTGGCAAACACTTGTTTTCAGAATGTGAGACCATAGTGAATTACTTTCCTTTAGTTAAGAAACAGAAAAACCAGTTTCATCTTCCTTTTACCTGTGCTGAAAATTGGTGTAGTAATGCTCATGTCATATGAACTGAGATATTGCCCTTGCTGATAATGTGCTTTGAGATCTCTGGGTGTAATACATACTGCATAATGGTATATATGGTTTCTAGTGAGTATTAATATAAGGATTTATATGTTTGTCTGTGACTTCAGCATGCTGTGAAAGTTGTTCCTTGGAGGTTCAGAGTAGACTTAGAGAAGTTATTTCCTTTTTTAGCATGTAATTACATTTCCCCCACTCATTCTCTTTTCGAACTGAACTATTTCTGATGCATGCTGTTAAAATAAATTAGAAAGTTGCAAAGATGTTTCTTCAAGTAGATATATTTATATTTTTGCCAAACCAAGTGCTGTTTAATAGATTTACTCCTGGGTCTTACCCCACGCATGAGGACAGGGTCATAATTCCTTGAGTACACCGAAAATGGGATTTTTAGATGTCTCAGAAGAACCCTTAGGAGGTATTAGTTGATTAACTGAGTTGAGGAGAACTGCCAAAGACTTGGGAAATTCAAGAAGCCTAAAAAACTTATTTTTTTATTTTTAGAACAGCTCTGGGGTTAGCCGATTTTCAACATATTTGCAGCAAGGCTGATCTTGAAGTATATAGTTGAATTATCTTGATGGTCTATGAATGAACCTTTGTTTTTCCCAACTTTTTGTATTAGGCTCTAGTTTAAGATGACCAGAGGTTATATTTCATCTTTCCCATCAGAATTCATCTTTAAGTGAGGTTGCAACTTATATTCTGATATAATACATGTTTAAATAGAGGTGATTTAATAATATTTTTATCATCTTGTGAACCAGTTAAATGTTCTTGGTCATGTATGCTTCTTTTTTTTTTTCTCCCCGCCCCCCCTTCCTCTTCTGGTTGTGCCTCTTGCCAGGAGGCTGACTGTAGAATTTGACTGAAAGAGATGCAATTTAGGTGTTGTAGTGCAAACCCTTAGTCTCGTGTCTCAGAGTACATTTCAGATTTCTTTAAATACAGCACAGCCTTATGTGTTAGGTATGATTGCTAGGCAGTGGTTTGTTACCCTCATGCCTCTGTGAGGTTTAATAAGGGAAGGAATGTTTTGACTGGACTATGCAGCAAGAGTGCTGAATTTTATGCTCTGTGTTACTAATCAGAAAATCTCTTTGGTCACACAAGCACTCAAGCTGCATGTACCTAGAAAACAGCAGGTTCCCATGCTGGATAAGACTTTAGTGGGGAGCTGATCAGGGCCTAGTGCTGCTGAGGTACCATTTTGTGACCAACTTAGCTGTGTGAAGTTTAATGGTACACGGAGGTGACAGGAAACATTCCACTAATGTGTATGTCCTGGTATTCCTTTGTCTGCATCACCTCCCACCAGAAATACCATTTCTTACTGTCTCTCTCAAACCCAGTTCAGCTACTCAAGCTGTACAGTGTAAGTTAGACTAGGTTAGACTGGATTTCCTTTTATTGCAGCCTTCCTCAAATCTTGTGTTCCACTTGATGCTGCAAAATAGTTGCACAGGCAGCAGCACAAAGGCCAAAAAGAGACCTGTTCAGGGCAATCTATCCTGTATTATTCACACAGTAGGTGTGAGGGAAGTATATCCCTGTGGGGTTTTTCAATAGATCTTGAAATGTTTCCCCAAAAAACAGAGAATTTAGCCAGAAATGGCTGAGCAGCAGAAAAAGCTGTTTAAATAGCCAATATAATGGGCATGGCAGTCACAGAAGAGATTTAAGGGCTTACAGTTATGTTAAAAATCACAAATGTAGAGCATTTTAAATTTTTATGTCTTTCAAAATAACACACTTTTTCTTTCTCCTGGGATCCATTGTGGCAATGTGATGTTCTGACCTCAGGGCCCTGATACCTCAAAGGCAGTTTGATCTGTATGCTATTAGATCCTTCTCTTCATTATTCTCACATAATGAACTGTTGCAGGAAGTACCAGACTCTTTAGATCAAGCTGCTGATCTGAAAGGTGACGGAAAAATCTTCTGTAAATAAATAAAAGGATAAAACTAAATATCTTCCTTTAAGCAAAGAATTGTGCTGGCTTTTGTTAAAAGAGTACATGCATAGAGACAAAAATATTTAAAATATCCATTTTTTTCAGTATCTAGCATTTATTTTACTATAAGTATATAAAAACTTCAGAGACATCTTAACTCTAGCTTTACTGTTCCTTTTTTTAGTACTTACTTATCTTAAAACCCCTATATATGGCATACTTTCATAACAATACAATACCTTGTTACCTAAGAAAATGCCTTTTTTTGATTGTTTCAGATAGTTTTTAAATAGTCCATGATATGAACATCACTCTTACACATTACTGTTCATTTTTGTATCTGTACTTGGCCTTGGATGCACACATTTCAAATGAACTTCTGAAAAGTAAACCAGTTTTCATTATATTTGGTCAGTGTTCTAATTCTCAGGACAGCATATAGCACAGTTCACACATGGTCTTGTTTTTGAAGCTGTAAATCTCTCTGGAGTGATCTGGTCTCTGTGGCTTTCACCAGCTGAATGGAACCTTGTTTCTTTTGAGCACTCTTTTGTGTTGGTTTTATCATTATGTGCCTCTTGCTTGTTAAAAGCTCCTTGAACACAAAAGATGAATTTTGTCTGTGAGACCGTTCCATATGTCAGAAATCATTGATGAGAAATCTTAAAGTTTGGAAAAGCGTGCATATATTTTAAGGGAAGCAAAATGAAGGAAATGATTAAAGGAAACCTGAGGCAGAGCAAGTACATGGAGAGCTCTCTGTGTATTTAAGGGCAACTGTTGTGTCGGGCCATGGTATGCATCACTGCTGCCTCTTGACAGGTTCACCGTGGAGAGACACAAATTAAATTCTTTCGGTTGCAGTTTTGAAGCTAAAAGTGTTTGACTGGTTCAGCCCCTGAATGGTGTTTAAGGAATAAAGGGAAAAAGAGCAGGAAGTTCTAATTGGCAAATTACTTCTTGTTATTTAGTTTGGCTTCCAAATTGGAAATTACGATAATGAGGAGCTTTGTAGGACTTGCCCTTGAAGAGGACCAGGCAGCTTTTTGTTCAATTCCATTTAATGTGAAGATATTCAAGGAACATATTGTAGCATTTAAGCCATCACTTTCTATTAAACAAGTATTCTAAAGTAATGATTTTTAAATCCCTCTCTGTGGATGGCTTTTGTGATTTTAAGATGTCTAAGTGAAGTGTAGATTGCAAACAAGAGCTAAAAGGATTTTCTTGTTATATAATATTTAGCAAAGTGACTTTCCATACATTTCTCAAGACATAATAGAGAATACACTGTTGTATGCAGTGACGGGACGACCTCTCATGAACATTAATCTCAGTAACTTGAATACATTAATTGTCTATGTAACTTTCCGTAATTCTAATCTTTATTTTGTTTACAATTTCTTAACCACAAGTGCTATAGTTGACTGAAGTCAAGGCCACTGGGAAGGATCTGATCCTGGAAAAACCTATGTTTAATTGCCATTAATATGTGAATTTTACTTGGCATATCAAGGTTTGAAACTTGAACTGTTTGGTGTTACGTATATTCATTAACACAAGGAAAAAAAGTCTGAAAATAACAAAAAGGAGATGCAAAAACTTAGTTCTCTTAGAGAAAAAAGTGAGAGTTCTTATTAACAGTAGCATGTTTAAAAGAATAGGTTTGTGATTATCTGTTTGAGGAACAGCGAAAATCAAGTTTATGCGTCCACAGACACTGCACTGGGATTGCATTCCATGACATACTTTCATTCTTCCTCTTTTGTGCTTAGTGCAAATGACTCATTTCATTTTTTATCTTTGAAATCTTGTCTACATTTTGTTCTGTAGAGCAGGCTGCATATCTGCTTGGTAAAAATCCCAAGATTTGTACCTCTTGAGCAAGGCAATGTTGTAGACAAATCTATTACCAAGTTCTGTTCAAAATCTAAAGGCAGAAAGTATTTAGAGATGATGCTTTTAATGAACCACTAAATAATTTTATGCTATCAAGAACCATTTCACACATGCTCATATTTTCTTGCTGATGGTTCTGTAATTGACCCTCTTGTTAAGTTGCAAGCTCAGAATAAACAATCCTAACTAGCTGACTTTTCACTTTCAAATGTTCACATTAATTAAAATGGTTAAGTAGAATACTGGAAGGGAGTTAATTTGTTCAGCATGTTTCCTTCTGAATTGATTCCTTTCAACCCCAAATTTAGCCTAAAGCAAGTGCACTTACTGCCATTTTTTAAAACCTCTTAAAGCAGAGGCATGTGATAGGAACACAATTCTTGAACTCCAGCAATGATGCTGGATGCAGTTCTCAGACTGTCTGTTATTGTTTCCCTCTGAGTAGATGACCAGTGGATGATTCATAGTCTCACCCTCCTGTCCAGCACAGAGAGCTGTTTGAGGGCAAACCCACGGGCAGTTTACTCCATGGTTTTTCTTTGGTTTAAGCTGCTTCAGGAACAAGACAACCAATTCATTAAAAAAAAAAAAAAGTTTGTTGTGTATGCTGTTTAGTTGCATTTCTGTGTTAATTCATGTGAGCATACAACTGTGGATCAATGTATATATAAATTCATATGTACATTCATATATGTGTACACTAATCAAGGAAACAACAGCAGCTTATAGCAGTAAATTATTTAGTTTTCTGCTGTTGTGGACAAAATATTATTTGGAATTAGCCCCTTAAAAATATGGTTAATATCAAAGTTTCATAGCCAGACCATGATGAGGCTTCTAGATAACCTATGCTGACCTCTTCCTGTATATCACAGGTAGTACCAATGACCATAATGAAAATATTTTATTCCTCTGGAAATGGCCTGCCATGAGCAGTAAGCAAGAGCAACAAATGTGTTGGTAAATATCTGAGCTTTCTGTATTGTTCAGGTTGAATAGCCTGTATCCCAGTGGCCCCAAGGAAAGCCCCTATTCTGTTTTGGAGGAGAGAATAAGGAAATAAACCAAAGGCCCTTGCTCATCTCAAACAGGGGGAGTCTTTTCATATTGGAATGTTCTGATAATCAATGATGCATTGAACGTGTGAACTGGTCACACACCAGTCAGGTGTCTCAAAGGCAGATTCCTGCCACAATTTTTGAACAGTGGGGCACTTCATCTTCTGTCTGCTTTGAACCTGTGGCTGGTCTCTGATGGTCCTTGGGAAGGCCTGCCCAAGTAAAGGGAACTGACCTTGCCAACATCTGGCTGAAGCCCTGGAGCATGGGATTCAGCCACACTGAATGCCCCAAAGTGTTACAAGCATGTGGAGGTCAAAACAGCCAGTTTTATTCTCCCCTTTTGGCACTTGCTAGATGGAGATAGGCAGGCAGTGTCATAGATCATGAAGTATCAAAGCTAAAAGGACAGCAGCATCCCTGCAGTGGGGCCCCTCACAAGTAGACCATTGTTTGCGTTTGGTACTTTTTTTCCTCCCGGGAAGTAGAGGAAAAAAATGTCTTAGATATAAAAAATGCTTCTTAGAGATTCCGTTAAGGTCTTACAAAGTTTAAGATATATGCAGATAAAGGTAAGGATGAGTTTAAGTAGACCTTGTTTTAGCATATGTAAGATACTTGAGAGACCTTGTGTGGGGTTGCCAGTTTAATTTATCCTGGCAATTCTTGCTACCGCATCTTAGTACAGCCTTGAGTGTGAGTATGTCCTGCTGTGGAGCACAGTCATGATTAATTAATGACAGAACATAAAAGTACTGCTCAGTTCTTCCATCTCAGACATTACTGGATCAATTTCCTGATGATATGGCCTTTCTAAATATTTTTTTCGTTGGTACAGTGGTTTCTGTTTCAACAGAAATCAGCCTAAAAATAACAGGGGCATACATGTGTGGGTTTGAGTAGGTTTCTAAGCATAATGGGTTTAGACATCTTGAATGGTGTGCAGAACACCATACAGTCCATACACATATTGAAATATCTATCTATGCTCTCAGATATCCTTGTGACTGTTGCTAAAGGAAGAAGATGGAGATTGTTAAAGCAAAAAAGAATAATTCTTAGTTTTTGAAGGAAATACAATAAAGTACCAGGTGCCTTTTTTTGTAGACATGAATGGAAGAAAAAGGGCTAATGACACTTGATATCACAGAAAGCTAAAAACCTAAAAAAAATGTTTAAACATTGGAGCTTAATACTTTTAAGAGAAGTGGTGTCTCTCTATGTCAATTGTCATCTTTCCATGACTGCGTGCCTGTCAGGAAAATGTCTTCTAGTGAAACATGGGGCCCAGTACAGAGGAAGTTCATGCCAAGCTGTCCAAAGATGAGTAATACAAAATAACTCTGTAGCTTTAGCACTTTAGAAACATGGTATGTGTAATTATTTTTTACTGTGCTATTTGTTTTCCATTGTAACCCAAGACAGGATTATAATATATTTTGACAGTATAATAGAAAGGATAGAAAATTGATATTTTAATCCTCTGTTTAGGAGTCACTCCTGCTACATGTTACTTTGATTCTTGGTTTCTCTTCAGAAGTAATGTATGAGGAAGGTGGGAGGGCGAAATATTTCATGTTTCTGCTGAAACAAACGTGAAGCAGTTAGATAATTGTCATCCTGGTAGAAGATCTCATGTCTCTTTTGCATAATTCTGAGATCTGAACGCAAAATAGAGTAAGCAAATAATCAGCTGTCATTATGATAGTATCTTTGAGAGGTTAAAAAAAAATTAGTACCCTTGATTCATTTATATATCTTTGTCCTGTGACTGTTATAAATGAAGATGGTTAAATTCTGTCAATAATCCTACTGCAGCTCCAAAAGAAGCACTGCAAACATTGTAAATGGAATTTCACAGGGGCAGCAAGGCAACAGCACAATGTCTCACACAACAGCCCTCTTGATAAAGTGGAAGAGCTGTCACTTGTAATTTATTGAGTGAAGCACACCACAGTTTTAGACCCAAGAGGATATTTTTTAAATATAGCTTTAATGGTGCTGTATCATCCTTCATAAAACCCTACCACTTACAATATGTGACATCAACTTCTGGTAGGGAGGGAAGGTGCAAAGGAAAAGTAACACATTTTGTGCCTCCTGTTCTGGGTAGTGTATTTCTTGTATTACTAATTTTACTGTTGTTGTTCATTGTCTATCTTATTTTTAATTGCCTTGTCACTTGAGAGTGGATTCCCCTTTCCTTTTGTCTTGCATCTTTATTGATTTTATTTGTCTAGTAACAATACATGAATCAGCCATAAAGTATGGAAAAAAAAGGTTTTTAATGATGAAGTCACTGAAGTTTAGTCTGTCTACTTATGGTTCTTACACTCTGAATATATATATTAAATGAAAAGATAAACTAACTACATTCCAAAAAAACCAAAACTGTCTTAAGTCCTAAAAGGTTCTGTGGCTTAATCAGATAGCTTGTTTGATGGAAGAAAGAGAAAAGAGTATTTTCATCCAGGAAAATTTCACTGAACTACCTCCTCTCTTCCTTTTGGGGAGATTATTATATATCTACATAAAAGAGGAAGAGAAGAGCACAGAGAACTGCAAAAATTGTAAATCTTCTTGGGAACAGGCTTAACCATATTTCTATATTTATTCATATTTTCTGGAGGCATGGGGCAACAAAAGACAGTCATGAAACTGAAGCAGATGCAGGAGCCAAGCACAAAAATACATCACAGATGTAGAATGCCTCCATGTTATCACCATGTGAATTTTCATCAGCTTCTGCTGGCTGTTATATCACCAGCATTGCCCAGTTCTTCATGAACACCAAAGTCATCCCACTCATTATGCTTTTCTCATGAACCATAATTAGTTAAAGAGTAAATACTTTGCAGTAGGACAATCCTTTGACTCTTCTCAGTCCTGAAGGTCCCAACTCAGCCCTGTATTGTCTGTATCTATAAACTTAAAGACACAATATAATGTCATTTCTCCTGTGTTTCCTGCTATTTTTTTTAACTTCTTGCTCTTGAAGAGATGTACATTGTATTGTAGTTATTCCTCAAATTGAATTGTTGAAGAACGCGTTTCTATTCCATCATTCTTTTGTCTCTTAAGCCTTCCATCTGACTCTCTTCCTCACTTTCAGGTTCAACAGACGTCTCAGGAAAACTCACTTTTAACTTTACAGTTGCAGTGTAGTGCTCTGTTGAATTTTCATTATTTGAAAATAAAAGTAAAGGAAATACTGACTGCCATACACAAATACAAAAATGATATTTTATCAAAGACAATTAAGAACAGTGGTTCTATACATTAAAATAGAATCATTTTTACAGTGTCCTCAATGATGATGGTGATTAATAATAATAAAAACAACAACATGATAAAAAGCATGTATTCTAAAGAGCCAAACAGGGCCATGCAGGATATCATGGTTCACAACATCTCTTCTTAACTGCTTTTTTCCATAGGAGTCAGATCAAAAGCAATTACATTTGCTTTGTTTTTTAAATGCATTATGCTATTTTTTGCCTTCTGATACCCTCTTTGGCAGTTGTTCTGAGTAGGGATTGAGAGTTCAAAGGAAGACAGAGCTATTTTGTCAAAGCAGATCTTAGCGATGCAGAAGAATTTAAGAGTGAAATAGTTTTTCTTGCTGCTATGCTAATAAAAGTATACAAAGAAACTGTAGCATGCAGCATCCTGAAACGTCACACCCCTTTATGTTACCCTGTGATCATTGTGTTAAACTAATACTGTAGAGGGAAAGAAAAGGTGCCAGAACTGTTTAATGTTAGGGATCTTACTGCTCACATTTTATATTTAGGTTACATTGTTCTTTCGGCCAGAGTTTTATAGTGAGCAAAATTTGTAAACTTTGCAGAATTGGTTTAACACTGCTCAGGTTTTGTGTATGTGTGTGTGTGCAGACAGGTTTGCCTATTTACATTTGTGTGTCAGTACTTCAAAGTGGAATTGATTTTAGACAGAATATAGATGAGCTAATGGAGTTGCCTTCTTTTTTTTGACATCGCCTTACTGATGTGTAATTGCCCAATACTTCGTGTTGATCGATTTGCAGCCTGAAGTAAAAATGCCACTACAATGTGAAGGCTGTGTAAGTCCTCAGGTTTAAGGACAGTCCTGTTCTTCTGATAACAGGTCATGTAATGTCATCTGGTAAATATACATGTAGACAATGCTTGATGGCTAGGTGCACCAATGTACCAAAAAAAAAAAAAGTCTTAGTCTTACCCTTAATGGTTAATTCATCTCACTTAAACATTTATACTTCCACCTTTTTCTCAGCTCTTGGTTCTAGCAATGTGTTTCTCTGCTGGAGTAAATGGCTGTCTAATCTGAGGAGTCTGTTCATGTGTAGCTACTTATAAACGATAATCAGGTCACATCTTAACCTTCTCTTTGATAAAATAAATAGATTAAGTGCTTAAGCTTTTCATTCTGAGGCACATTTCCAAGCCTTGACTAATACTATTTAGCTGTTCTCTGAACTGTTTCCAGATAGTCAGGTTCACATTTTAAGATTGATTCTAGTACTGACCTCTTAATTTCAGTAAGAATCTAACTAATGTTGTGTGAAGTATAAGCATTACCTCACTATATGTTTAAGCTAGAATGGCTTCAGCTGCAGCATCTGCGGACGCTCCTCTTGTTTGGGTTGTTAACCACAATCACAGCAGCCTCTTCTAATTCATAGCTCTCTCCTAGAAGGTTACCCTGCCATAACTCTGCCCTTCAAGCTTTGCTCGTGAAGATGTGACTTGGCATTTGGCAGTGGTGCAGATTTTTCTCAGGAAACATGTGTCTGTATACAGTAGTTGATTCAATCCATTTTCTCTCAGTACCTGGGAGCTAAAACCATGCCTAACAGTGGAGACACTCCAGTTGCTGAGTAGTACAAGCAAATTGGTTCCTTTAACTCTGAAGTGCTGGAAAGTTCTGTGTGTGATCTAAGCAAGCAGGGTCCAAGGGAAGCCCTGCTAATGATCAGGGTTGGGAGATAGCTGAAGCCTTTTGTTATATTTAAGGCAAACTGAAATGCAAGGCTAATCTCCACAATGCAGTTCTTATTCCTAACTGAAATTGTTTTTTAATTTGCTAAGTAGCAATTCTGCTTAAAGTTCAGCACTAGCAAAAGAAGTCTGCAGATGCCTGAATATTCAGAAGCTGAATTGATCTGATTCATTGACCTGATTCTGCTCTCAGTGAGTTTGTGCTCAGCTTTAGAGAAGCTCCTTGTGGTCAATGGCAAAGGCAGTTCATCAGGCTCGACATGGAGCACCCACAGATGATGATTTACCCTGCTGAGAAGCACATACTGAGTCTTACACCTTAAATGGATTCATTTCGAGCCAGCTCCTGTATCTCCACCGGGCACATTAGACCCTTAGGCTCTTTTGAAGATCCAACCTGTGCTGTAATTGGAGAAGAAAAAGCTTCTCCTGATATCTATGCAATGTCAAGTCCTTTAAAACCTGTTTTAAAATGTTCAGTGATTATTAAAATTATTAGTTTTTTTGAATACTTAATCTTGATTCAGGATGGGCAAGTAGGCATCTATGCATGTGTTCACATGCAACTATTTCCATGCACAAATACACAGGTGCATGCAGTGCAACTCCTACAAACGCAACTGCTGTAAAAGCAATTGCACACCAGGCTTCACTGATCCATCATGATGCCAGTGAGTTCCATGGACTGCCTTTTGTGGAGCTGTTGTTGTTGTAACACTGTGATTATGCTGTATTTGATATTCTCAGTGTGGGCAGAGGTGACAATGACTTTGAAGTAAACACTTTACGGTGTTTAGTCAGCTGTGTATTAAATGTTATGTATCACCATACCTTACTGCTTGGAGATTTACATTCTTGCCAGTACTAACATGCAGTGGCTTGGCTTTAAAAGAAGATTCAGGTAAACAAAGTGTGTTTTGTGTCAAAGTACCAAAGACCAAAAGTGGAATATGTATGTGAAATATTTGTCTGCTTTTTATTTGTTGGAGTAGGAGGAAGTTTTAACAGTTACAGTAGACTCACATTAATAGGTAACAACATGAAGTTGTTGGTATGTGAAACTGGGATGGGAACTATATTTATTGATTTGTTTGAATTTAATCATCTTGAAGAACTGAGTTATGGGACTTTCTCTCCTTGTTTATAGGGTTAAAACCAGAGCTTTATTGAAGGATTTATTTGTGTTGTAGTGGAATCCCCCTAGGTTTTCCTCAACTAGAATGAAGGATAAAATTTCAGTTACATAGCCAGTAGTAGGGAAATACCAGCAACAAGAATATCAACAAAATTTTAATTCAGATAGAATGATTTATGCATCATCTCAATTTGGAGGGAACACATGATATTTTTAAAAATTACTAGTAAGAGTACTAAATCTTCTGTGTGAAAGACTGATTTTCTGAACTGTAACATGACTGTCTTTCCTAGTGTCTCTTACTGAAAACTTTAATCTCCTCTCAGGGAATCTAGTGTGATGTGATTAGGTGAAACACTGAAAATTTGATGAAACAGAACTATTTTCTGTGTTGATTAGCTGAAAGCAGAACATTTTACTAATTTCTGCCACTTAGCCCTGGAGTCAGGCTGTGGCTTCCCTTGTGGCTTTTGAAGATGATCAATGACTGCTTTTAGACCCAGATTTTGGACCAGACCAAGCTGCATGTGGATAGAGAAAGGCCAGATGAATCTGAGAGTAACATTTTCTGCAGTGTTTTGAAAGATCATAAGTTTTCTATGTATTTTTTTGAGCTGTAGTAACTTCAGGTTTAATTTTGCCATACCAGCAAGAATTTGGATTTTAAAATATGTGTGTGTTGCCTCTGAAGGAGTTGGTCTGTCTCTGCAGAAGAGATATACCTGTTCTATCACACCAGCTTCTATCATCTGAGGCTTGTGTCCTTGCAATGGTGTTGGTGAGGGAAGTGAAATCCTGGGGAGTTCACAATATGAGTAGTGACTGAAGCTGTAGGCTTGGCTTTATTTGTATTTCAGTTTGTTTTGGCTGATGAACTGAGTCTCCTCGAAAAGATTTAGCATCTTTCACTTCTGAGGTGTGCTGGCTATTGGGAGTAAAAGTCTAAGATGGCCAAGGACTTTCTGTCCTCATCCCTCTCTCACAAAATTATATAAGTTGTGTGTGAGTGAGAAAGGAAATACTACCTTTCAAATACAGTGAAATGGACAGAAACAGAAAATAAAACCCCAAACTGTTTCTGCTTGGGAAACTAAGCTAATTATAATGCAAGTGTATATAGTGAAGGATAAGCTTCTGAATAACATGTCTGAGTAAGACATGCTTTCAGAATTAAAGTCCTGCAGACCCCCTTTTCCAGCAGCACAGGAATACATGTCCAGGAAAGCATGTACCAGGTATTAACACTTTGTTCTGATCCTCAGCTATCTACCAGGCTTTTTCTGACAGAGGTTTGCGTTACAGTGTTGCATCCTGAAGGAATGTGCTCTCTTCCACTGAGGATAAGGTACGTGTTAAATAGATTATAAAGTTTGCAGGGATAGATTTTGATCGCTGCGTTCATTGCTCATGCAGACGCATCGCAGTCTTTCCCCAGTGGAGAGCTGTCTGGTTTCTCTTCCTTCTCACCACCTAGGAATAAGCAAGGAAAACTTAGGTTTACAAACCCCTTGGAAATACCTTATGGAAAAGAAAAACTATTTCCACTGATTGTACTTAAGCTCTTCCCAGAAAGTAACATCAGGGGGTTTTTCCACCTTTTCTTGTTCTTAACTTCTTTTGCTGACTTTATCCTAAATAATTATAAATGAACTGTAATCATTGAACTATTTGTTCTGAGCAGCGGTGCTGGAGGGAATAATACAGCTGATTTGCACACGGGTTTCTTGCTCTTTTTCTATAGTTCTGACAATTTACTTCATGTAGTGCATTTGAAATGTGAGCTTTTATAGGGTCCTTTTTGAACCACCTGAACCTCTGGATTTGCTAAAAAAATATGCCACTCTTCCACAGAGAAGAAGAATTTTCTTCCTATGCTTAGTCTTAAACAAGTGTATATGAAACACTAGAAAAATATCCTTTTATGCAAATTATGAACGACAATCTCTTACATAAATACCTTCTCTAGAAGAAAAGAGACCTTTTGAAATTAAAAATATGTTAAGTAAAAGAGTAATTCACTAAGTCTACTAGCTTTTGGTTAAGTGTTGCTTGATTTATATAGGTTTCTCTGTTAAGAACCTTTCCCTTTTGCTAGTCATGCTCCTAATAATATTTTCTGACTTTACTGGTAAAAAGGAGAGGGTTTTTTGTTTCTTTTTTTAATGTGGAACCCAAGGCTAGTGTCCTTGGACAACAATGTGCCAATAATAGTAGCAGTAGTATTTTAAGTGATTATGGCAGCTCTGAAGGTTACCATAAGGTTTGGTGCTTCAGTAATGTAGAGAAGAAATAGTGAACCATCTCTTTTTGTTTGTGCTTTGATATATTTGTGCCAAGTTTTAACACACTTTTCCTGAATACTGTTTTCATTCTTACTTCGGAACATTAGGATCTGTAGAACCAAGTAAGTGTAATAACACTTTGTAAGAATATTTGAAAATTTTATTCAGATTTTATTTGGCTTTTGGCACAAGACAAATTCTACATGCTTTGTTATGAAAGGTGTTCTTACCTGCTCTTAATTATTATCAAATTCTTTGCATCATTCAAGGGGATTCATAACACATGGTGTTCAACCATAGAGGTCTTGCTCCAGAACTTCATTCTCTGTAGAACGACTTGTGCCTTTTCCACGTGCTCTCTTCTGGAAATCAGGGAGCTGAGTAGTGCACCACCCTGAGGTTAATCCAAACCACAAATGCTGTTCTGCTGTTTTTACTAGATGGAGAGAAGGCACTGGACAGGTTGTAGAGATCTGCAGGTGAGACTTCCTTGTCATGTTTACCTGATGCTGTTGGGTGTTCGTGCAGGGAGGTGGAGCCATGGTGGTACTGTGGTTTGTCTGGCTGTACAAACTGGCACACAGGACAGGGAGGACCATGTTGGGCCCACCTGCTTCTGCTCGTGCTGCAAAGAGCCAAGGCAGAACCATTACATGGCACCTTGAGTTACAGCTATGGCTCTGCCTTGTCTTTTCCCCCTTCTCTTTCCCCCTATCTTTTCTTACGGAGCAATTTTGATTATTCTTAAGTAAGTCTAACATTAAAGCTGAAGAGTTAAATAACACTAATTTTATTTATTATCCCAGCATATCCTTATTTGAATTGAGAGCTATGTTTTTGTAATCTCTCCTGTCTGTAGTTGTATGATGGCAAGAATGATAATCATCATTTTCCCAGGTACACAGTAGGATTTGTTAGAGAAAGATGCTGTTATGATCTGTTGAAAGTTGGGAAATTCTGGGAAATCATTGCTTTCTGAAGGATAAGGTATCACTTCATAAATTGACAGCAGTTCATTGATAGTTATCTATTTATTAATCAGGAGATCAGCAGTTACATGATCCACCTAAGAGCAAGCATTGAAGAGGGGAGGTTTGAATTTGAATTTGTCAATATCCAGGGCTCCAGAGTGAGCCTTAATATGAATTATGTTCTCATTGTGATGTGCTAGAGCCAAATACTAGAGAAGTACAAAAGTTGTTATCAAAATGTGTTTTACAGCAATGCTTCAATAAAATGTGGCAATCCATGCAACCTATGAGTAACCTTCTGAGGACAGAATATGGTCCTAAGACTACATATGCATCTTGGGTTCAGATGTCACAAACTATTTGAGTTTCTGATTACACGGTGTGTAATCATATCCTCTTGATGTGTGTGCATGTGGACATATAGTTTATGTTTACTGGGGAACAGAGTATTCTCTCCTTTCTGCATACATTTGGTCATTGGTATGTTAATGGGAGCCTTTGTATAAAAGTGGAAAATATGAGTCACAGTTTCCTTTCTTTCCCTCTATGTACCCTGTACAATAGTAAGGAAGGCATATTGCTATTCAGTACACAGTGCTCTTCAGAATCGACATTCTGTAGCATATAGCTTCTTCCTGTCTTTGCTGCAGTGTAAATTGCTGTATCAGATCATCAGAGGGAGGATGGAGGAAATAAATTAGTAATGAAACAGTTAAGCAATGACTTCTGAAGTGTTACTCTCTTACTGTGTCTGTAAAATGCAGGAAGTTGTAGTCCCCATTCTGTAACACCATATCCAACAGCACTTACTGGACCTCTAGCCTACAAAAAGGTGAAGAAAAGCTCCCTGCCCTTGTAAAATACTTTATTATTTAGTCTCAGTTGACTTCTATACCACAGGTGATGATCTTGTAGGTATCAAGGTATATTTCAGACATGTATAGATATTAGCATTTGTACTGGTGACCTAGAGAATCTTCTTTCTTTATCAACTGAGAGATGTTAGTACACCACATACGAATAACCTGAACTAAAATATGGTGTCAATGAGTATGTAAAGAAGAAGAAAAAAAATCCTTATAAAAAAATATTATTCAAATTACTCCTTTTATGACTAAACCAAATCCTTGCAGCTATGTGCATCAGGATAAATTGCAACCTGTGTGGAAAACCATCACAGGAGTTGAGCAGAGCCTGAAGCGCCTGTGGCTCAGACTCACTGTCTTTGATGCTCAACTTCTGACAGAACAAATCAGTCAAAAATACTGCTTTTTATGCTAATGAAAAATACTTTACAATGCATCTGGAGATAGATCCACTAGAGACCTTCTCATCAGTTTGTTACTTAGAGTTGAAATGATCATTAACATCAGAGAAAAAATATTTTTCTTGAGGAAAGCATAACATGAGGTAGCACAAATATGATTACTGAGGCAGTCTCATCTATCCAGTTCTCTCACCTGCAAGAAGGTTGAAGATAGGGCCAAGGCCAAAGTGATTATTTCCACTACAAACTTCACATGAAGGAAGAGGCTTCTTGTGTATCTGTGCTCTCATTCTTCATTTTCATGTAGAAAAGTATTATCTATCAAATCACAAAAGAATGTAAGTGATCCACTGATACTCCTGTCTGAATCAACCGGCTGGTTTAAGGTCTGGGCAGACACGTCTGTGACAGGAGTTTTTTGTCATAAACAGAATCTTCTTTTGGTGATGACAAGGCCATAGAGCAAAAACCACAAAGGAACTTATCTTTCTGCTTTCTGTGCTTTGCTTGTCACTGGGATAAGTGCAGCTTTCATCTGCAATTGGCATTCTGGTGAATCCTAAAGTTTTTCTTATTCTCCCTCTCATTTCTGTCTTGAAACATGCTTACTGAAGGGGAAACAAGAACCCAACCCAAAAAAGCCTGTATGAATGCATACAGAATGCAGACATAAAAAATACGTGATGTAAAGTAAACATAAGATGTTGTTTGGGGGGGGGGGTTGATGATGTAACAGTTAAGGCTGCAATTAGTCTTTCACTCTTTTTACTGTTCATACATAAACTTCATCATTACTTCGAAATCCTTTTTAGACATTAGTAATTTTAAACCAGATTGTAGGCACTCTATTCTTAGTGTAGAATAGGAAGTCATTCAGTTGAGTGATTTTATTGAATGTTCTTTTGAGAACTAGAGGCTTGGAACAGACGAGAAGACAGTAACAGACATAAAATAAATAATAATTTTCGTTGTGTAATATTGATGGTTTTCAAAGGAGTTTATTTAAAAACAGAGCATGTGTTGTTTTTTAAATTAACATCTCTTTGGGTTTTTTGTTGCTTTTTCTATTTTTTTTTATGGCTGAAGAATTCCACTGGAAACCAGATAGGCAGTGTTTAGAGGTTGGGTGGGGGGGGTTTGCCAACAGTAAAGGACACTTCAATATGTAGATACTTTACATAAAGTAAAAAACCTTTGTATCACCAAGGAGAAATAGAACTGATCATGGAAACTGCTGTGCTGAAGTTCTGTGTAATACCAAGCAGGAGAGATCTGTTTTGCACATTCATGGCAAATCTCCTCTAATAGCTACAAACAAACTTGGTTCTTTCATCAGGGGGTTAAAGTAGGACTTGTCTTCCTGTTCTGCTAAAAGAAGTTTTATCCACCCTTAGTTGTTCAGGGAAATACATCACAGGAAAGAGATTATTCACAGCTTTCCAATACTTCTACTACATTTCCTTTTAAGAAAATTGTCTTTTTTTCTCTGTTCACCCAGTATTAAGAAAATATGGAACTTCAAGTGTCATCTTGTGAGCTCATTTATTTTTCCTGTCTTTTGGAGCCGTTTTTTATTCATAGGTAAACTTGTGAAATCATTTGACTGAAAGAAGTAGGACGTTTTTCGATTAATGTGGTCATCAGCCAGGAAACAAAGTTCATTGTGTGTCTTGACTAAGTGCTGCAGTCTCCAGAGTTCTGAGTTGTTTTAGATGTACGGTTATCTTAACGCATAGCCTGACTAAAGGATGTTTGTGGGAAGTGCTGTCTGGCATTTTGGATGTGCCTTCAGCCCCAGTAATTGATGATTCACCATAGAGAAGATTATTCTCCACGAGAGTGTTTGACAGTTGATAAAGCAGAAGTTTAGAATAAATTTTTAGTAATTCACAGATGTCCTTTACTGCATTGGTTGCCATTTCCTTTTTTTTTTTTTTTTTTTTTTAAGGTGGAAAATTATAATTTATTTTCAGGTATGAATAAATTCCTATAGGGAACATTACAATTCTTTACAGAAGTTAAGATTCAAGGGCAATAATACCTACCTAAAAATTCAGAGAAACTGATTACAGTGTTGTAATGAGCTGAGAAATGAACTGTATTTCTTTTTCTTATAGAAGTACTGTTTCAATTTTGAGACTAGGATCAAGTAAAACAAGGGAATTTGGAAGGGTGAGAGAGTGGATACTGACAGCTTAATGGGGCCAGCAGGTTGCTGAAATGGAACTATGAAGGAATCCTTCTTGCAACCAATATTTTATTTTAGAAAACTGTTTCTGGCCTAGCTGTTACCACGAGAGCTGTACAGCTTTATGTATACATAGCCTTTGATGGAATTGAGAAAATGAGCACTCATACCTTAGGACAGATTTTATAATCACTATGAATAATTGTTATTTAAAAGATTCTCTATTATGAGAATTTTTATTGCTGTCTGTTTCTTCTCACAGAATCTGAAGTGAACCTAAGTACATTTTATTCTAATACTTTGTGAATTTTAATAGATGATACTTGATTTCTCCATCCTTTTATTTTTAGTTAGAAATATTACATACACAACTCTAAAGTAACTAAAAAAATAATTAAATTAAAAGCTTGAAGTAATGATTTATTTTAGACCTTAAATAATTCTTTATTCTACTCTGTTTTGGCTTTTTTTCTCTGCCTGACAGACATGATATATGGATTCAAGTTAACTTTTCTTGTTTTGGTAACTTGAATATGGTTTTACTGATCCAATGCAACAGTGATACTTGTGCTTCCTCTACAAAAAAACTCTGAAAAACCCCACCAAAGACACACACATACACAAAACCCCAACAACTCCCCCCCAAACAAACAAGCAAACAAAAGCCCTACAACACAAAAATCATCAGAAAAAAACCCAAACCAACCTCTCTGTAGTAGCCCTCTGTATAACATTGTCTTTCCTGGTGTCAGAGGTGGGGTGGTGGTCAGGGTGGCTGGGATGCTGGAAGAGCGGCACAGGGATCTGGCTGGGCTGTCACTAGGCATTGAGCTGAGCTCTCCTGCACTGCACAGATCAGCTGGCAATGGGCAGCATGCCTGCCTTTCCCCTGGCTGCCAGGCTGGTGGGATAGTGGCAGCAGAGCCCTCCTCCTGGGGCTACTTTCACAGGTGGTGGGAGGGTTGGTCTCTGAAGTCCCTACCCTGGGCTGGCAGTGTTTGCTGTCCAAAAGAGAGAGAGTACAAGTCATGTTCTGCTGGAGGTGATTGTCATTTTTCTTGTGTCTCTCTTTTGCCCACTGTTTGCCAAGCTGCCTGGACCCAGTCCAGTGTTTAATGAGCTGTAATGGGATGGAGCTTCTTAGTCTGGCTTTTTCCTTTTGCAGCTCTTTGAAGTGTTTACCTGGGAAACTACCTGCTCAAAAAAAGTCTTTAGATCAGCAAGGGTCAACAGACAACTGCTGAGGCCAGCCCTGCAGCCTTGTGGGGAACCACTCTCAAGCTGTCTAGCTTCCCTTGACCATAGAAAAATTCTGAGAGGTGAAGAGCTTGTTTAAAGAAAAACACGTATCACTGCTCAATGACAATTGTATCTGAAGGTCTGTGCTTTTCTGCAGTCACTCAGGCTTGCACAGTGTCAAAAAATCTGTGTAATGAAACTTAGAGCTATTGAAGCAACAGGTTAATTATTTCCAGAACCCAGATGACAAATGATCTCAGCTGTGGACTCTTTTTGACTGCATTCTCTTTGCAGCGGATGAACGGTGCGAAAAGAAATTGCAATAATTGCTAAACCACCCATTCTCTCTGAAGAGAATGGTTAGAGGAATTGAATTTGGGAGGAGTACGGGAAATAAAAGGTGATGGGAGATTATGACCAAGAAATGTGAAACAAAGTTTTGTTAATGCCTGGCTATCCAGACTTTTTGGTGTGATTGGAAGGCAATGAAGGTACAGATACTTCCCTCCAGTTCACCTTGTGACAAAACTGGTGGAAATCAATTGGGAATCTGCAGCTAGTTCCCTGTATTAGTTTTGAAGGTGTAGTTAACAGCCACAGACAGTGTTGTGACAGTTTAGGATATTGTAGTAGCACATCTGACAAAAGACTGGTGTTGAATTACAGTCTTTGATGGTCAGATATGAATATAAGTAAGGACTGGAATAAAAGAGCTTTCTCTTCTTGACAGAGCAGTATTCTGTGCATCTTGAAAAGCTGCATTTGTTGCGTATTCACAGCATTTTCTCCTTAAAATAGTATTTTAAAATTATTCTCTTTTAACCTATAATTTAATATTCCAGTTAGTCTTTAAGTAACCTTTCTGTTCCTGGTTACTGTAATGTACAGGAAAACATAAAATAAACTGAAATCTTGTAGATAACACTGTCTGGAAAATAGAAAACTGTCTTATACAGCATCTGGAATGATCTGTTCCCTCAAATTTATATGTGGAACAGAGTATAAATTAAAGCTATACAGAATTTTTCAGCACAGCCAAACCAAAAAGCCTGTAATAAAAAAGCTACCTGAATTCATCAAGAGATGCTAAAATCAAAGAAAGGTTGTATGGAGGAATTCTTTGTGGAAAAATAGAGAGTTAAGTATCAAAACACTGCAAAACTTGAGTGTTTTCAGCCTAATTAGGTTGCAGTATCAGTGAGTGAGCTATAATTTCTTGTTTAATGGAATGAAATAAGAAAGGAAGAGGATTATGAATACAAGTTGAAAATCTCTTTTCAGTAACATTATTGCCTTGTCAAGCAGCAAGACTGTATTTATCACACTTTCTCCTTAGAAATACTATCTGGGTGTTGAAGGATACTGACTTAAAATTTTGCAGAAACAGACTTGACTAGCATTCTAATTAGGATGAATTGTGGCTATTTTTGTGAACAGGGAAAACTACTAAAAACACATTTCCAACTGGAAATTCATTTTCTAAAAAATATAATTATTTCTTTGATGCTTGTTTTTATTTTGTAGAGGTGAGGCTTGTTGATACATTTGCTAGTTTATTTTGTCAACTTTAAATTATTAGCAACTGTATCATCTGAGTGTAGCATGGTATTTGTGGTTTTTCTTTGTTTTTCAAAAAATAAGCAAGGAAAGAAATACAGATAGGTTTTGCTTTTTTTACTCTTTGTTGCAGGGGAAAATTTTTATTAGCTAATGGAAACATTTTGAGCATTATTTTTTGGTAATTTTGTAAACATTTAGAGTTATCATCCCACTAGAAACTGAAAGACATTAATGAAATGTAGTGTGACAGCTTAATGAGGCAATATCTACTTCACCTGCTAGTAATTTCTTTCCCCATAAAAACATTGGTAAGTCCCAGACATGAGTCAGTTTTTGACAGCAAGCTTTATTCATGTGTTTATTCTGTTGGCAGCATTTGCTTCAAAATATCAGAGGAAAAAAAGAATTGAGTGATATTTATGCTATGTAGTAGCAAAGTTTTTAAGGAAAAATACTTGGCATAAGGTTTTGCCTATTTTTTATTTTTTGAGCTCTTCACTAGCAGAGTTTCAGCATCAGAAGGACAAGATTTTTTTCTGTGCTTTGCATGAAGTCTGGAACAGGAATTAATTCCTGACTTTTATTACCTTTGAGGTGGATTTGTGTTGATATCAATTCTGGATTCAGTTTGGGTTTTTTCTTTTTTTTTTTTTTTTGATGGGTAATGTAACCAAAAGTCTGTAAAGTAGAATTTATAATTTCTAAATTACGTGATTATTCCTTCACTCTGCAGCAGAGAAACCATATAGTTCTCAAGCATGTTCCATAACAGTTGTGGGACTCTATCTATTGATAAAGCATGAGATTTTGTTTGGTTTCCAGATACATAATACATCGTTGGAATGTAACACACTGTAGGCAGCAAACAAAGCATATGTTCCAGTACCTTCCCTGTGCAATATGACTTCTGCAATGTCTGGAGGTGATTAAGAATATGGAAAACAAGTTCTCATGAATATGACCACATCTGTCTTTTTAACGAAATTCTCCTATGGGGTTTGAAATTCCAGCATTCTGAGCTCCTTAGAAACCCTTTCAGTAACTGAAGGATTTTTCAGAGCAGTATTTAATGGGTTGTATTTAAAGAAAACATCATGCATTGTGGCAAAACAGAAGGGAAATAGTGTCTCAGTCATCAGCTACAGGAGCATTTCATGCTTCCTTCCTCAGTAAAATCACTGGTGATTTTAACTGCAGTTTTCCTTTAAGCAGATAAAACCAATAGCTTGATCTTTATTCCTTTTTTTTTTTTTTAAATTAATTTTTCTTTTCCAAAGGCCTAGGATTAAATATTTTTAAGTCCAAGTTCCCTTCATTTGTCTAGTGTATCTTAATCTGTGACACTCGGGTCAAGTGGAAGGTTGGCTTCTGTCATGGAATTGACTACACTGTGAGACAGTGAATAAATACTGCTGTGGGCTCCTTCTCTTCCTGCTCTGGAGTATGCATGCAAAATAAAGCTCAGCTTTACTTTAGTATTTTTATTTCCTTGTAGTCATAAGAGCTCCTGGGATGGATGTGCTGCAAATACAAGGAGTTTATGTTACATCAATCCTGAGTGGCCAGATACTCTCTTGGTGCTGCTCATAGACAAAAACAACAGCTTGTTTGTCATGAGTTATGTACTCTGATGGCTCTGACTTGGAAGGCTGGTGTTCTGCAGTGCCACAAAAACTGACAAGTTCCAACACGGAGTTCTGCTGTTTCTGCCAGTTTCCTGCTCTTAATGTTACCTACATTTCTTTTCAGCTATCAGCGAAAACTAGCAAGCCAAATAAGCTTATATTTAAAAATGGAAACAAAAAACAGCCCCTTGAGGTATTGTAGATTTTCTCTGTGGATCCAGCTCTAGCATTTCACTGAATGACAGAGCACATTGTCCCAAAAGGAACCCCTTACAGTGGGCAGGAGATTAATGTACAACTTCTGTGATTTTTCTGAACACCAAGGTCCTGCAATAAATTCAAGACCAAGATAAATTTTTCTTGTGGTAGAGTTTAATGCTATTAACATTAAATGGATTGTTTTGAATTAATTTTCTTAGACTGGTGTGTAAAGGAGAACCATGTGAGACTGCATATCTGCCAGACTTTTTTTACAAGGGCCTGGATGTGCCTTGATAACATTGTTCTTGAATGTGAGACTGGAACTTCTGAGACTATTGTTGATCTTCATTAGTCTTTGATAACAGTACTTCTAAAGAGTTTGTTGAAGGCAACAGTACATATTTTATAGTATTTAGTTGTATAGAAGGTTAAGTTTCATGACATTTATTTGAAAAAATGGTAGCAAATCCAGCATACATTTCCAATAAGGTGAGACACAAAGAAGTGCTGCTTATAAATTTTTCACTAGGGAGAGAAAAGAAAACTCTATCAGTAGCTCAGTCAGCCTGGTGTGTATGCAGGGAAGGCCCAGGAGAAGCAGAAAGAGACAGCCAGATGTCAGCTTGGTGGGGAAATTTTTATCCTTTTCTCTTCAGGTTATGGGCTGTTTCATGAGAGAATGAGTGGTAAACATATGGAATAAGTTACAAGGAAGTTATTCTGAAGTTAAAAGCATAAATGAAGTCAAAAGACACCTACACTTCTTTCTAGAGAAAGGCAGTATTGAGGGATGTTGTAAGAAAACAGGATGGCTGAATTAGCACC
>VYXF01011024.1:1346016-1400351 GCA_013397295.1 Polioptila caerulea
GGGTTTCTTTTTTTTTTTTTTTTTTTTTTTTTTTTTTTTTGATTCCTAAAAATAGTTGTGTTCTGAAGTATCCATCTCCAGCCTGGTTCTAGGGAAGTGAAGTTAAAAGATGGGTATTGTACTGTTGTTGGTTTGGTAACAACTGTATTGCTATAGACAATAGAGTAGAGAACATTTTGCCACTAGTTCATGATTTTATGGTCTGTTAAGATGCCATGAGCTGTGATGTAAGTTTCAAAATATGACAAAGCTGATAAATTAACTGAGATTAAGGTTATTGTCTTTAGACAACTGAAAGGTTGCCCTTCACAAGTAGAGTACCATTCCACATTAGGCACAGTGGTGTTAGGAAGACTGTGCTGTGTGGGGCTAGTAACAAGAATGCTCAGTATTGTAATCAATTGATTACTCCAAGAGACAGTAGAGCACCATTTTTAAAAGCTGTTCTCTGTGTTATTTTGGTCCATTTTGAAGGCCACATACTTACACGTTCAATCACTTTCTTTATCATCTTCACATAAAATGCTGTTTTGGTCTGATCTTACTTTGTTGAATATAACTACAAATAAACTTTCCTATCAATGTAGTTTGTTCCTGTCTGAGATCATCCAGGACTTATGTCTTAATTGTGCTTTGTTGTAAAGGTGATACGGTACAAATGAGGCAAAAAAAAATATTCTCCTTTCCTGCTTGGGGACCATCTCTCCAGGGTGCTGCATGTTTCATGGCCTAATTTTCAATGAAATTGTAGGGGGCTTAGTTTGGAGTTAATGCCCTCATAGTCCTGTGCTCACTGCAGAATCAAAGAATTGATTTATTTGTGGCTAAGTGAAAAAAGCTTCTTCACATTAAGTGTTGCAGTTATACAGTGTTCTGTATCACGTTTCTCACGTAAAAATTGTAGAAAAACAATATTTTTTTAACTAGTGCAAGGATTGTTGAAATCTGAACAGTTCCTTATTGCTCTAATGTCTCTGGTTTTGTTTTCTACCAGAAGCCTCTCATGAAATGCAGTATTTATGTTCAGAGCCTTTGCTCACAAAGTAGATGATAGTAGAAGATCTTATCCTCATCTGACTGTGCTTTTACACTCAGAAGTATGAAATGAAAGCCTTAGTACAAACAGTGCAAATAAATACACTTAGTGTGCATTGTAAAATCAGGAAATTTATATTTATACTTAAAGATCTCACTGTGTCATTTTTTTGAAACAGAGTGAAGAAAACTTTATAGTCATGTGGACTACTGTATCTGGCCTCTTCTCCCATCTGGCCTTCCTTCCTTCAGCCTCAGACCCTCCAAGGGCCTCGCACGGTTGCTTTCCTTGCATGTAATCTGGCCCTTGAGCTTTATTATTTTGTATTATTCTTTACTTACACAAGTCAAAATCTGGAATTCCACTTCCAGATGTTTTAGATTAAGAATGAGAGTTAGGAATGACTTCCTAAAATTTAAGGGTGATTGTGTGAGATTTGAAGAGAGAGATTGGTGATAGTGGAAGAAATCCAGCATCACGCTTCTTTTTGAGCTGAAGCATCTTAATTCTACCTAGAGGGGAAAAGTAAGTTAAGTGTCAAAATGTGTTTAATATTTCTTTTTGTTGGTACCAAGGCAGCAATAAAAATGTAGTCTGACATGATGGTGGGAGAATAAGGAGTAATATTTGGTGTTGACTAAAGAAAACAGGATTTTAATGTAAATATCTCCGCAGAAGGAGACAGTAATTATGTGGCTCCTTGGAAGAGGAGTTCAGAAAAGCTTTATTAATTGTTCCAATGCTGTTCATGCCAGAATCAGCCATTTAAGCCATTATTACCTTTCTCTCATTGGTAAAGCACTCCAAAACTCCTGATGACATTACTCATTTACTGAAGGTGCTTAGAGGCTTCCTGTAGTCTGCTGAGGTAATTTATGCAGCTGATGGTGGCATCATGTTTGGGGTGGCTGAAGGCACATAATCTGATCGTGGAGAGTGGGAGGGAGGATCAGATTCCCTCTGTTTCCCCGGAGGAGGTGGCAGCTGGGAGAAGGTTGCCAAAGGTCCAGTTGATTGACTTCTCAACCCACTGCACTGAGATGCCTGTGGGAAGGAAGGTAAGTCTGTAGGAGAGGATGAGTGGAGGGCAGGAGCAGCTGGTTCCTGCCATGCCTGCCAGCCACGGGGACTCAGATCTGCTGCTCCTAGGCCATGTGGCTTTGGAGTGTGAGCACGAGGCAACTGCTGAGGAGACCACAGGCACAGCGGCACTGGGGCACGGCTCTGTCCAGCAGAGATTGGACACTGCTCAACTGCACTGCCTCCAAAATGGGAAGCGAAGTGTGCCATCCTCTAAGACATTTTGTACTTAAGGTAAGAGGGAACTTCTTCTTACCTTTGTGATAGTTTAAGTACAAAACATCATCCCTCTGCAGGTTTGGCCTTGGGAGAAGGCAGAGGTTGAGGTTGCACCTAGTTATTGATGTTCCTGCAGAACTGAGCTCTTATTCTGTTCAGCACCAGAGCAAGTAACAGTCCCAACCTTAATCAATTAATCCACTTTATATTTGTTTTCCTGTAAAATAAACCAGGTGGCTTGATTCCCAGTTGCTTGGCTTTGATCATTAAACTATATGCCTTCTGAGACATATGAGTCTGAGTACCCTGTGATAGGCAAGCCAAGTGGATCAATGGAGCTCTGTGTTTTCTTGAAGTTTTTGTTAAGTTGTAGAATAAAACGCAGCTTATTTTGAATTGGGACAAAAAATATATTTCTCCTTCACAGCGATGAAGGGAATTGGTTGAGCATGGGTTTTCCTTCCGAAAGCACTCCTGCTGTACTTCATGCTTTTGCCAGTTTCACGTGGAACTTCCTGAATTTCTCTCTCACTATATGTGTAATGTAATACATAAGTGTGGCATTGAAATGTGGCTAGAGTATTATCTTTACTAAAGATTAGCATGGCTGCCTCCATGAAATGATTGTAACACACTCACTTTGCATGAAAAGCTTGTTCTTGTTCCATTAATGGTTATGTAAGCAGCATTAAAATATTGCCTCTCCCTGTCTAGACATCAAAATATTGGGTTTGGAAGCCTCATGCTAACACTGAAGTTTTAGAACAAGCTCAGCACTTGCTACCCAATAAGTTGGTAACCTCTTTTTATGTTAGGTTTACCTTTCCCAACCAGGGAGTAAGATCTTTTGAGCTCAAAGTGAAACTGCTTTCCTACTGCCTGCCTACCTTTCCCTAGAAAGGGAAAGTATTGTCATTAGAGCAGCCGTTACATAACATCCCGTAGACAAAATAGTGGAGGTGGCACATTGTTCAGTAATCTGATGTGTTCCTTTGCCAAACAGTGACTTCCATGAAAAAACTTGTTGGCGTAAGGAACTTGATGCATCATGTCACTTTATCCCTGTCTCTCCCTCCCCGTATGTATTAAATTTCTTACAAACAGGTGAAGTGATCTGAGTGAGATTAGCCAGTGTTCCAAGTTTGCTAAACAAAGAACTGGAAACAGCAGGAGTGCTTTCAAGTGATGATGATGACGGCTGGTGTAAATTCAGCATCAAAGCTAGTAGTCTTATATTAAAAAAAAAAAAAACAAAGTTTAATTATTATTCTGAAAGAAAGAGAAATGGAAAAGGATACCTATTCTGGCGTGCCCAAGATAATTAAATTAGATTCAAGCATACTTGCTTGCACATGAGGAAGTATTTCCCTAGCTTAGAGCACAGCAGGTGGTTCCTCGTGTTTTCTAAGTCACTTCCTTTGGTTGTGAGGGCTTTGACAATATATTTTTAGAGAAGAGCACTGACAAAAGGTAATACAATTCAGCAGCAGCTACGTCTCTGAAAATTGTAGGCATTCCAGTGCTCCTTTTATTCCCTATGGTCTTCTGTGTTAAACCAGCCCATTCCACTTCAGCTACCAAGTGCCACTTTCTCTGTGGACAGACACGCTCAGTTGCTTGTGTCACGCAAAGCAAATGCCAGCTTTAAGCGATGTAGCAGCACTGCATCTGCTTCAATAAAAGCAGCATGCTGTAAGTCTGGGAATTTTTTCAGGAAGCACGTAATTTTGATGAAGGACTGTAAATTACTGTCCAAAGCAAAGAAGACCTTAGTGAACACTCTATCATGGAGTGACACAGCAGGACTGCATGGAGGAGGTCTTTGGAAAGATGATAGAGCATCTGTCCCTCTGTGGGGCTTTCTGCTTTTGCAGAAATGTCCCCAAAATGTTAAGAGTCCTTTTCCTTGCCTGAGGTGAAAAAAGGAACGTAAAATCTTTGGTCTTCAGGGGTTTTTATTAATTGTTTATTTTACCTTATCTAAAACATTGTTCTTTCTGTCCCTGCTGAGGTCTTCACAGCACGACAGTCCAAAGTGATCCCCCGCCCGAGAGGCGGTGGTTATCTTTTATACTAAAAACTACTTATACCTTATTTACAACTATTTTCCAATACCTATCACCTATGTTAGACAGTGTGTATTCTCTCTAAACCAATCACCAGTGCCACCATCACAGCAGAATCATGGAGGAGATGAAGAAGAAGGAAGAAGCCTAAAAGCCATGTGGTTCCTCCATCTTGGCTTCACCCACCCCCATGTACTAAAACCCAAAATCTACTTTTTCACCCTGTGACAATCTTATTATTACTCTATTTAAATTTTTGAGACTTGTAGTTTTTCTTTCAAAGCTGGTAGACATTCCCAAGGGCTAAAATCCAAACTGCAGGTGTCTTGGGCTTGGTGCCAGGGCTTCTGAGCCCTCTGGGCCCCATGTACAGGTCCCTGAGCTCCCAGGGCAGTCAAAGACAAGCCCTGAGTTCCCACATCTCCCTGCAGATGTTGTTTCCTCATTGCTTCAAATGAATTTCATCTACTGCTCTAAGAATGGCATTTCTTACTTACGTGGGGTAATGCAGTCTCTATTTAGGAAGTTTGCATGCCAGCAGCAGCCCTGTGATCAGAAACAGCTCTTTGCTGTGAAGTATTGCTGCAGTGGTGGTAAATTCCTGTACAGAACTGCCAATAATATGAATAGTAATGAATATCTTATATAAAGCCTTAGAACACCTAGAAATGAGATGATGACATAACTCATCAGTAAGTTATTTTGCCTAGATGCTGTTTAAAGTCAAATGACGGAATTTCTGTTTGAAGTAATGAGATCAGGAAAACGAGTGCTTGTCCTCGGCAAACAAATCACTTGAGAGACTCCTGAAGAGAAATGCAGATCTTGTTTGTACCTTGGCCTTTTCCCTTACCACACAACAACCCCTGTGTCCATTAGATCTACCCATCAGCTACTCTATAAGCTTTTTGACGTCAAAATCTGATGCAGTTTTTTTGTATTTCCATTTTAGGTGTTGAGCTCTTACCAGACAAGGGTTGATTTTCTCTTCTTAGGTGCTACTTTGGCTTCCTTCATTAGGGAGTCATTCTCCTTGAGGAGCTGCATGACCTTTCTCAGGCTTCAGCTGTGTGAAGCGTGCAGGTCCCACCTTATCACCTTGATCTCTTCATTGCTTTGGTATGCTCAAAAACTTGTGTGCCATGTGGTATTTACCTTGAGCCCAGGCTCTGTTCTGAACCAGGTCAAAGGCTCTCAGTATTGTTAACTTAAAGTAGTACATAGAAGATTCCTCTAGAGATTATTTTGTGGAAGTTTTTTTGGTTTTTTTTATGAGCCCTTGCCTCAAGTAAAATTGCCTCAGAAATTATCCCAAGTTATGAGTAGACAGTTGCTGCAGAGCCTAGAATTCAAATGTTATCAGATTTTTTTTTCTAGTCATTTTACTTGATTCTCTACATATGGCCAACATAAAATGAAGCTAATTGGTGTTTATTTTTTATCTTTTTCCCCAATGGTCTTGAATTGTAAAAGATGTCTAATAGTTTTAAGTTAGTTCTTGGTTTTTTCTAGTTTGTTCACATGACCTTACAGATGATCCACCAAATTATTTTTGTTTGGGTTTTTTTGGTTTTTTTTTTTTAGATTGAATTAATATTTCAAAGCTTATTTTCCCTTGTGGCTTATTTGGAAATGAAGTATCACAATATGCATTCAAAGGAAGAATTAGTAATACTGTGTAACTAGTCTCTGAATTCTCAAAACTTTTCAAACAGATGGCATGAAGTGCATTGCCAAAGCCCCTGCATTACTGCTGAGTGATGTAAATTATTTAATTGAACTCCAACAGCTTCCTAACCAACCCATAAACTTTACATTGTGCACTAGATGCACATATGGATTAAGATAATTCTTCTGTAAGTAATAATAAATGAAAAAGGATTCCCATATATGTTTCAGGAAGAATTATAAAAATATTCTGCTAATATTGTTTATAAACAAGGCAAACAGTTGCTATTAGCTTACCATACTGAATATAAGTGGTCCAACCTCAGGCAGCCTGCTTAGTGTATGAGGGAAAGACTGTGGATATGTCTGCCTGGACTGCAGCAAGGCCTTTGACTCTGTGTCCCACAGCACACTCCTGGAGAAGCTGCAGCCCATGGCTGGGACAGGAGCACTCTGGGCTGGGTTAGGAACTGGCTGGATGGCCGGGCCCAGGGAGTGCTGGTGAGCAGGGCTGCATCCAGCTGGGGACAGGCACCAGTGGGGTCCCCAGGGGTCTGTGCTGGGGCCAGCTCTGTTCAGTGTTTTTATTGATGATATGGGTGAGAGGATTGAGTCCACCATTAGCCAATCTGCAGATGACACCGAGTTGGGGGAGAGCAGTCATCTACTGGAGGATAGGAAGGCTCTGCAGAGGGACCAGGACAGGCTGGATCCATAGGCTAAATCCAAAAATATGAGATTTAACAAGACAAAGTGCTGGGTTCTGTACTTTGTCCCCAACAAGCCCCTGCAGCACTACATGCTGGGGATAAAGTGGCTGGACAGCAGCCAGGCAGAGAGGAGCCAGGGGTGCTGATTAATAGCAGCTGAACATGAGCCAGCAATGTGCCCACATGACCGAGAAGGCAATGGCATCCTGGCCTGTATCAGGAGTAGTGTGTCCAGTTGGACAAGAGAAATCATTCTTCCCCTGTACTGGGCACTGGTGAGGCTGCACCTTGAGTGCTGTGTCCAGTACTGGGCCCCACAAAGTAGGAGGGATGTTGAGATGCTGGAGAGTGTCCACGAAAAGGCAATAAAGGCTGGCAAAGGTCTGCAGCACATGAGGAGCAGCTGAGGGAGCTGGGGGTGTTTAGTCTGGAGTAAAGGAGGCTCAGGGGAAACCTTTTCACTCTCTACAATTTCCTGAAAGGAGGCTGTAGCCCAGTGGGCTTCAGTCTCTTCTCCCAGGCGCTCAGCAATAGGACAAGGGGACACTGCCTTAAGCTGTGCCAGGGCAGGTTTAGGTTGGACATCAGGAAAAATTTCTCTGCCCAAGGGGTGATTGGACCTTGGAATGGGCTGCCCAGAAAGGTGGTGGAATCACCATCCCTGGAGGTGTTCAGTGGAAGATTGGATGTGGCAGTCAATGCTGTGATCTGGTTGACTGGGTGGTGTTCAATAATAGGCTGGACTCGACAGTCTCGTAAGTCTTTTCCAACCTCGTCGATCTTGTAATTCTGTGACTCTGATGAGGAGTGGCTGAGTGAGCTGAAGGTGTTTAGCCTGGAGCAAAGGAGGCTCAGGAGTGACCTTATTTGTCTCTACAACTACCTCAGAGGAGGTTGCAGTAAGGTGGGGGGTCAGGCTCTTTTCAGACAATGACAGAATGGTTGGAGTTGAAAAGGACTTCCGGAGATCATCTAGTCCTAGTCTCCCTCTAAAGCAGGTTGCACAGGGTTGTGTCCAGGTGGATTTTGAATATTTATGAAGAAGGAGAGTCTATAACCCCTCTTCTTTGATCTCTTTTCCTGAGAAAACAAGCAGTAGGATGAGAGGAAATGATGTGAAGTTGCACCAGGCAAGGTTTAGATTAGATATTAGAAAGAATTTTATTCTCTAAAAAGGTAGTCAGGCATTGGAACAGGCTGCCCAGGGAAGTGGTTCAGCCACCACCTGTGAAGGTGTAGATGTGGCATTTAGGGACGTGATTTAGTGGTGGATATGGCAGTGCTAGGTTAATGGTTGGACTTGATCTCAAAGGCTTTTTCAACCTAAATGGCTCTATTATTCTAAGCAGATTTTATTTCAGTAGTGACCTCTTTTTTTTCTAAGGTCTTTAAATGAGGTATAATAATGTCCTTCACTTATGTAATCTGGTTTGTATTTATGTATTAAATAGATAAAAGTACAATACAAATCTATTCCTGTAGGGGAGAAGATAGCTGTGTTGGCTTGTTACATAACTGACCCTACAGTAACTACAGTGAGCAGCTGAGAAAAAGTAGTGATTATGAGTTATAGGGTGCCTCTGTGTATGGCAAGGTACAGTTTCCATGCATTGAGTGAACAGTTGCTGAACATACACACTTCAGCTTGTTTGCTGAACAATTTGATAGAAATAGCTGTTTCTTTGCTTTAGACTGGTAAGGAAATAAAACCTGAGAACATGAAACATGAATCTTCCTGCTATGAAGTATTTTTAAAAGGAGAATTGGAGCTGGACTTTTTATAACCTCTGGATAATTGATTTCAAAACAAGAAAAGCTTTTAATTCATACTACTCAGTGAAGACTAATGTCGCAAACATCTATCCTTTATTGGAGTTTGGCATTAGATACTGTGGATTACCTTTACAAAGAGGTGTAATTTGTTCAGAGCATTCTTCTCTTTCTATACCTACAGTGCTTTGTCTCCAAATGTGTTCTTCTGCCTTCTTTTCCAACAATGCAACCTTATAATGTTTTCAGCTCAATACCTGACTTCAGCTGTCCTAGCAGATAACTGGAAGGTTGCACTTGAAAAAGGAGGAGAAATGTAATAGCAATCCCAGTGCTGACACAAAGTAAACCAAGGGCACAGTTTTCTAGCAAATGGAGTCATGTAATAGCAAGAGGATTAGAAAACAGTGGGACATCCAGTCTGCAGAGGTCCCCTGAGACTTTTTCTCCTAAAACTACTTTGAGAGATGAGCACTTGCTTACAGCCACATTCATGAGGATTTTTATGAATGCTTAAAGTGTCATTATGGAGGAAATTAATCTGAAAACATAAATACTTTTTGAAATAAAAAGAGAAGAATAAAATGCAGATTCAATAAGGTTTTTTTTAGAATCACTCAGGTACAAGTCAAGCTATATCTAAAGCAATATGAATAATTCTTTAAGGTCAGAATTGACTTATATTTTCTCTTGTCCTTGCCTGAAGGATATTTGTATCTCACAAAATTTTTAAAACATAAACAGAAAAAATGCATGAAAATAGTTTTTTTAATCCATTCATAGTGTGTTCTCATGCTATAGGATGAAAGAGGATAAAATTTAGATTCTACCAGGCATTTTAGCTGTGCAGCTTTGTTCCAAGAGATAGTCTTAGAGACAGATATTTCAAAGCATAAAATATGTATATGCTCCCTAGCCTTTTTATTGAAACTCTTCTTTAGTTAGTGGACCAACAAGTCTGTTACAGAGTTTCTAAGGATTGAGCATTGAAATGCAATTTCTTAAAAAAAAACTTTTTTTAATTTGCTTGGTATTTCTCTGTAATGTTGCTTTCAAGCAACAACAAACATTGAGTACAATTCCAGAATTGGCACCTTGGAGAATCTGACATACATAGTGCTGAAGCTAAACTAGGTTTCATGGAGAAATGATTCTGATGCCTTAGTAAGTCTCCAGGTTAAGAACATAATGCATGGCTACCATTGGATGCTGTCACAAGTCAGGAAGGTGTGTTGTCACTGAACAAAAAAGTGATCCAAAATAGAGAGTGCCTTTGGTTGCTTAGCTTTCATCACCTTCTTCCCAAGCTTTTTTGTTGTTTATTTGTTTGGTTGGTTTTGTTGGGTTTTTTTTTTTGGGGGGGGGTTGTTTTTTGTTTTTTTTTTCTTTTTTCGCTTTCATCTAGCCTGTGCTGCTGTGTCACTGTAACTAAATCATTCCTTACAGAGGAAAAGAGAGTCTGCTGATAGAGGCCAGAGTCAGTTCCTCTTAAATGCAGTATAAAGTAGATTCTCTGGAGAAATTTCTTGTGTTATTGTGAAGCTTCTAGAACTCATAAAATAGCTCTAATAGCTCTGCGTTCCCAAAATAGCTCTACTGTGAGACTGCAAGGTATTTGTTTGTTTTGTGGGCTAGGTGCCAGGTTGTTTCCGCATAGAAATGCGTTTGCAGAACAACTTCACAGGCTTTCTTAGCCCTGACAGGACATTCTGTGTGAGAGTGTAATCTGCTCTGTCTCCAAATTTGTTAAAATGCTTTTGGTTGACAGTGAATTTATTTGCTGGATTTAGCAGAAATAATTTGCTTTTGGTAAAAAAAAAAATAAATAAAAAATCGTGTGTTTCTCAAAAGACGAGCCCATCCATGTACTTAGAGAGTGAGCTGTCACTTTCCACCTCTTGAATTGCCATCTTTTCCCAATAATGGCACTTCAGGAGTTCTGCCCACCCTGTGCCAGGGAGAAAAGTTAATGCACTGTTGTACAGATGCCTGACTGCACCTCCTCGAAGCTTTGGTTTGGCTCTTTGGCTGGAAGGTTTTCAGTAGCCTCTTGGCTAGTTATTTGCAAGTTCTGTAAAACCAAGATCACATTTGCTTCTTGTGTTGGTTGATGCTGGTCTGAGCACCAGGAAGCATAGAGGTCACTCACCAGCAGAGAGTTGGGTGGCACTTGGGTTTTATTTGGGGAGAGGGGAGGAGGCTTGCCAAGGCTTTAGTTTTGAGGGGACACCTCTGAGTAACACATGGAAAGTTGAGTGTCCTGCAGGATTTGATTTAGTCTGTGATGTAGTGCTGATTTCAATGCTAGTCATCTCTGACACATCTCCAGAGATTGGCCCTTTTTAAATACAAATCATCTCTCAGGAAAGATAAAATTTGCTATACTAAAAACCTTTTTTCAGATTTAGTAGTTTCCTGTCCTGGTAGAAGTCCACTTTGTCAGTTTTTGGAGTTTTATATCAGATGGAGAAATCTTGTTAATGCTGAAGCAGTGTTTGTAATAAAGAGAAAAATCTGAAAAGAGTGAAAATTTATTTCTCAGGAGGGCACAGCCTTTATCATCAGAAAACCACTCTTTGGTGGGTCCTTTGCTGACTGTGGAGCTGCTTCTGAAGACTTCCCTCCTTCTGGGAACTGACTGTCAGGCGCAGCAAAGCTTTGAAAGGGAAACCTCTCAAAGTGAGGAGACAGCAAAGGTGGTGGATTAAGTGGTGTTCAATTGCCCTAATGCAAATAAGGAGGATATTGGGTACTTTATGAGGTCTCTTTACCTTCACATTTGCATCAGAAGTACCTTTTGTGCAGTGGCCTTTGTCCATGCTGTGCGTACGATAGTGACTGGTCCTTAGTGCACTTACAGAAAGATTGATGTAGTCATGGTTGTCAGAGCTCAAAAAGTTCCACCTGGGGTTTGCAGACCCTGCTTCCACCATGACACAGCCAGAGAATACTGTGTCAGGAGTTGCTGAGGATGAGTTGAGTTATGAAATGGGAGTTTTTTAATCAAAAATCCATCATGTGCTGTGTTTTTGTGCTTCATGGGAAGACTAAGTTTTGTGCTAGTATCTCAGTACCTTGTGTCTTTGTTTTAATCTGTTCAGTGGGTTTATAGATAAATCACATATTTTATATGATTAGTTTCTGGGAGATGTGCCAGCTGTGCCTGTAAAAAGTTTTCTGTAATGATATTGTGAAAGAAAAAATTAGTCAAAGGATGGGATGACATGAAAACAGGGTTTTTTAAAGTAGTGGAAGAAACTGTGAGATGTGAAGATGTGATGAAGGGGATTCAATGAAAGTTGACCACCCAAATTGGGCAAGTCCAATCCTGCTTTTAAAAATTTAACTAGTTGCCCTAAATAACCAAGTTCACTTCTTAATAAGTGTTTGTGTTGAGCTATAATGAAGTATATAATTGACCTTATTCCATGCAATCATCAAATTCTTCCATTCCAGCAAATTCAGTGAAAAACAGTGTTATGGAAATTGCATGGTACATTTTCTAAAGGAGTGTTATTCATAAAATGAAAATATCTGAAACCAATTTTGGTATCTGGATTATTTTATTACTAAAAAAAACCCCAAAACGTAAGAACTTGGCATATAGTGATACGTAATATGAGAGTTGAAACACAAAATGAAAAAAGTATCTTTTCATAAAATGTAGTACTTTGTTCTGTATTTAAAAAAAAAAATCTCTAGTTTTGAGTTTTGTGCTTTCATCCCAGTATAAGCCTAAGCCACCCTCTGATCAAGTAGTTTGCCAAATATAGTTATGTTTCCATAACATTCTGGATGTGTGCCTAATCTCTTCTTCACATACGACTCCTGATTTTTACAGAGATTGACATCAAGAGGTGTTTTTGAAATATGGGAATGTAACTAATATCCAAATTTCATCTTCACATGCTGTTGGCATCCAGGTGAAGGGTCTGTTTCAATAACAATCCGAGACATTAGGTTCTTCTGCCTGTATTTGGGCTCCTAGATAAATAGCATGGCTCTCAATACCATCAGGGGTTCATTAACTTCCAGTGTTTCTGTTAGCAAGTGTTCAGATTTCAGGCTCGTTTCTGATCTAAGGTATTCAACAGCAGAGTGTTGTCCTTGGAAAATCTTTTACTCAGCTTGCTACGTGCAAGTCTGGTGACAGACTACTCAAGATAAGTGTTGAAATGCATCAGCCTGTTTGAGATGGTAACTAATGCAACTTAATCAATTTCTAAAGAATGAAATTGGTTAAATGACTGTTTCAGCTAAAAAACTGTCATTTGTTACAGAAGGTGAATGGAGTATTTTGCTACCCATTTTACTTAGGCTGTGGAAAGCTGACCCAGTTGACCCTACAGTAATTTGGCGACCTCAGAAATCACGTGAAAGTTCTTCATGTCTTTCTAAAAGCTCTTACAAATACATGCTGCAGTTGAATAATTTTTTCTCCCACCACATTAAGAAATTAGGATATGAGTCTACCCACTGCCTAGTGCAGTTATAGAAGGTATTTTTTATTCTTTGGGGTTTTTTTGGCTAATATGTGTGTTTAACCTTACAAAGGATTCTTCAAGAATACCATAAGCATTGTTTTCCCTGATCTTCGAAAGTTCTCGTGTGTCTGTCTGCTTCCTTTTGCCTTCACCACCCAGTACCTCATACTCAACTGAAAATAATCACCCATTTGAGTGATGTTAGTTTTAAAAGCTCAGATGATGTTGATTGAGAAAATAAACTTTCAATTAGAATTTCAATCTAGCATATTCTTCTAGACATTCAAGCTGAAGTGTTAGTATTTCAGATGAAAATGACAGGGAAAGTATTTCTTTGTGACACTTATGAATAAATTACCACAATGGTAACACAGCAAACTAGAGATGGAGGAAAGTGTTCATTTATGTTTCAGTAGTTGGAAGGGCAGTATTTTAGTGGTTGCCTCATATGCCAAAAATGTGCCTTTTAATTTACTTTTAAGTAAACACAGATGAGTGGGATTTTTTTTCACCACTAGTTTTCACAAATTTCTGATGAGCATGGTTAAGTTTGAATGATGGACTTATTACTTGCTGGGCTAATCAGTGCATAAAATCACTTCCAAAACTAAAAGGTAATTATGTGGGGTAGGATATGGAAGGGAAATAAAGTAGTAAAATAAAGTTAGGAAGCTGTTTGAAGATTAAGGCTCCAGATTAAACATTCATGAATAAATTATCAAAGGCTTTATCTAATAGCTAAACCTTGGAAAAAGCTTGACAACACTCTTATGTCTGTTTTTCTTGTTTGTCTAAAATGCTTACTTTATATAACTGCAGAAAGACTTTCTTGTTCAAGAGAAATCATTTAGTTTGAAAACATTCTGACTTTCTCCACAAGTGATTCCTGTCACTTAAAGGAAATTTTTGTTTGTAAGACCATACACCTGGCAAGTTTTCAGATGTGAGGCATAGGACTCTGCATTTTCTTTTAAGATTTTTTTTGTTAGCCTTTCCAAAAGAGAACGTGACGTTTGTGTGTTACATTGCAGACTTCATCTGCTTGGGGTTTTATGAGGTAATTTCAATACAATTTTTTTCTTTTTTTTTCCCCTCCTGCTTTATTAATTTTTCTAAGAACATTTATGAAGTGGTTCTGAGCCTTTATATCATTCTGTGTAATATACTGAGTCACTAGACACTGAAGCAGTCATGGGAGATCTGTGAGGTGGCCACTGGGAGAGAATCACAGCCCATGTTGACATATAATGTATAAAATACTTACTTGGCAGGACAGATACAGCAGGTACAGCAGTTCCTGTTCTAGAGGAAGGCATGTGTCACAAATGAGAGCTTCAGACCTATGCTTCAGACCTGTCTGTGGCGGGGGAATGGCACGCTCAGTTAGCCAGGTGATGTGGATCACAGCTCAGCACCACACACAGCAGTTGTTCTCCTCAGACTGCAGATCCTAAGGGTATCTGAATTCCAGGCATTGCATTTCTCCCTTCTGACCACTCTGCGGGCCCTGGGACTATTGTCTTAATTTTTTATTGCTCTCTACATTAGATCATTGGGGCAGTCACTTAGCCCCAGGCCGATCTCTCTGATTTCCTCCTTCCTTGAGGCTAAATTAGTGGTTGCTGCTGTGGTTTCTATCACCCTCTGGCCGCCTGCCTATATGTGATATAAGAAATGTTGCCTTTGTTTTCCAGCACATGCTGGATTCATCTAGTCAGTTTGAGCTGGACAGGTTTGGTTAAGTCTCATTTATTTAGATGGTGCCTTGGGTATGTTAACACCAGGTGTCGTGTATTGTGTAAATCAGAATTCTGGGCAGAATATTAACGAGAGAGGCTGATGGCAGCCCCACAGTAAGGTGGTACAGGTGCCCACTAGTTGTGAATATTATAATGAAGGGAGTATTCTGCACTACCCACCTGTGGTTCTGCTCTCCCCATCCCATCCATGCCAACCTCTGTGTCCTCATGTGGAAAGGAGCCACAGAGCTCAAGTCATTGAGTGGTTAAAAATTGGATTTTCAAAGGTATTTCATAGAAGCTTTTTTCTTCTGAAATGTCTTTGCCTGAAATATAGTATTTCCCCAGTAACTGAGCTTTGGCAAGATGGAAGGGTGCCTAAAACAATATTCTTTTATTTTAAGGCTGACACTGAAAGGTGGTTTTGTGTTTACCATTGACTTGGATAATTTTTTTAGTGATTTTAAGTTTATTCTTTTTAGGTAGGCAGCAACTGTAAATTGGCTGAAGAACCTGCAGAACATTGGAGTAGTAGCTACTTATTCAGTGGCACTTGGCTGAAATTCTTTTCTAGAAAGCAAGACAGTATATTTCAGTGCTGACTACATCTGTACTTCCAGCTTATAAAGTCACTTTCTCAGGGACCTTCTTGCCTGTAGGCTGATACCTAATTAGTTCTAAGTGTGTAGTAATGATCTGAACACCACAGTATGCCTATCTTTTTCCTAACCCAATAGAAACATGTCATACATAGTTCCTGTATAAATATTGAACTGTATGAGTCTATGGTAAAGAATCCTTTGGACATATTTCTATTAATCCTCAGGTTTTTGAGATTTAAGATGATTTATGAAGGAGGTCTAGAGTTGTACCAATGCAATAAGTACCAGAAATCTTGCAGAACATATTCAAGGAAACATATCTTTAAAACAGATGGAAACTTTCCTAGAATAGAGCTGACTTTTTTTTGGGACAGAAATGCTGATTCAGATTCAGAGGGGAACTCTCAAAATCATGATCGTAATTTTTTTTTTCTCTCCTGTACAGTAATATCTTAAGGGAAGAGAGAAATTTCAGACTTTTGATTTTAGCAGGGCTCTATATGCAGCTCCTGTGATCCTTGTCTGTAGGCCTGTATAAATGTTTTCCTTTGAGATGCTGAGGAAGCAAAGTACAGAAGAGGGCCTCTAGGTCTTAACCACACATCCTGTACATAACAAATGAGCACTTAGGTTATTTCCATTTTGTCAGGAGGTCTGTCCTGCACCTGTGCAAATGATGGTTGGGAGGTGGAACTGGAGTAATGCACTGGGTCAGCACATGGCAGTGGATCAGGCTGGTATTACTGAGGCAGCATGTCTGGATGTTTTGCAGCACTTTTGTCTGCACTGATGGTTCCGTTTAGAGATATCAGTTCAAATTCTTTTCAGTGCTGAAAAGCTTTAAAAGTGACGAAAGTTTTGAGTAGTCCTGAGGGACCATATTGACTCCATGTATGGGACTCATACACTGGAATGTTTCACAGAATTCAGGAATAATACCCACAGCATGAATCACTAATGCCATTGCTGAGTTGCTGGGATCCAGCCATGATTCCTGCATTTCTTGAATGTCGCCACTACATCAGCTTCTCAGGACATTTTGTCCAAACACCAGGAGGTTGACAGATAGGTCCATGTTTGGCCTGCAGCATTACTTACACTCTGGTGCTGGCAGTGATGAAACTGTATAGCATGGACTCAGAGCTGACTATAGGTGACAGCAGGTGTTCCATTACTCACTGTCTGATAACCCTTTTCTTGCCTCAACCCCTGCTGACCAAGACAATGCAACATACCATTCCACTGCACCTCTGATTGAATCTGTTTGTGGCACTCAGATAATGCTCTCTAGGTGCCTGGAAAATGCTGGTGGGGCTTTTTACTGGCTCCTTGAAAGATCCATGAAGGTATTGTGATTTTCTGTTGTGCTAAAACTGGATTCCCGAGCATGGAGCAGCAGCTGATAATGAACTAGTCCTAGTTTGCTCTTTTGCAGTATGTTGATCGAATGTCTCAAGCTACTTTGTACACATCATATTTACCAGCATCATCCAGAGACTGTGATGGCTGTGCCTTGGGCCTGGAGAGGTTTTACAATCAGCCTAGAATCACAAAGAAAAAATCAAATAAGAATCTGGAATTGTCTCCTTCCATGATTTTGTGGCCTCCATTTGTGCCAACAGCCCATCACGTGGATGATCTGCAATGAAAACTTAATAAAGGTAGCCCACTTAGAAATTTTTAGGGCTTGTTGATGCTGCACTCTGCAGACATTTGCAAAGACAGAGGAAGCAGCTTCTTGTCTTATTGTGAACATCTCTCAGGTGAATTTAATGCCTGATAGTGTGACCCCTCTGAGCAGGATCTGTAGTGGAAAGTTACCCCTTTATGGTATTTAAAATATTCACAGTTTATATATGTGCTTACCTTTGGGATAACTGTTCGTAGTTAATTATATTTATAGAAACATACATATTTATTTCTAAAAAGATAATAACATAAAGTAATTTTCATGGGATTTTTTATATGACTGCACATTTTTTTTTTTCCTGTAAAATGTGCATCTGCTATGGTCTTGATATTTATGAACTTTTCAGCAGTGAATCATGTTTAAATGGTGGATTTTGGTTGGGATGGGAGGCACAGAGTGAATTCTTTCTTGTTCTTTAATCCAGGACTGCTTTCTAGACTACTCCATATAGGAGCTCTTCCCCATTTTGTGAACCAGACGATGCTGGATGAAGATGCTGTGTCTTTCACAGAATCGTGGAACCATTTTGGTTGAAAGGGAACTTTAAACGTCATCTGGTTGAACACCCCTGCCATTTGCAGGGATACCTTGCTAGAGCAAAGGACCTTGCACTTTTGCCCTTTTGAACCTCATGAGGTTCCCAAGGACCCACTTCACACGACGGTCCAGGTCCCTCTGGATGGCTTCCAATCTGTGTTACTGATGGAGACATTGCAACCAGCTACTAAATGTTACAGTCCTTTCGTCTTGTTGTACAAAGTATTTCAAACCCTGCTCAGAGACTGTAGGTTTAAGTATGTAAATGGGCAGTTGTATTTTATTTGTGGTACCTCAGGTACTGTATTTTATTGGTGTTGCATTAATAAGAGTAAGCCTTGGGAACACATCTTGAACTACACTGCATTCTGTGGTAGCTGAGTAACAAAAAGATATTTGGAAGCCAAAAGACTTCTTTCTGGTTGTGAATACAACTGGGAACTATTGCTGTGAATGACTTTCATCTAGCGTTTCAAATTTTAAAGGTCTTTTGCCCTAGTCGATGTAATATGTGATCTTTGATTTAATAAATGAAGTGAGATCCTATTGAGAGGCCTGTAAAACTTAATGTGCCATTCTACTTGCATGCTCCCATTGCTGTTTTGTTAAGAGAGCTGGCTGTTCATATCTTGATTTTCTCAAATATATTGCACTGTAATAGTCTGTAAGTTTGTTTAGCACCTGTTCAGGATAAAGTGCTGGCAGGGTGCACAATAGAAACTGCTTTATAATGTGACCTATGAAAAAGGCTATAGAAACACGTTACGGTGCTTTAAAATTGGCACAGTCCTGTGCCATTCCAGTTTGCTTCCAAGAAAAAAATACCATTGACTCGGGCAAGATAATGTGCCCAGATATGAAATCCATCACCTTAAACAATGAGAAGCTGACATAGCATTGTAATTGTACCAGTGTGGGCATTGTGCCCAGCTGCAGATGTCTTTAGAGTTCATTGCTTTAGACAGGAATGAAATCCCAGTCTGCACGTTTGCACGTGGCTGTTGTGGAGTTGGCATGAACTCCTGAAGAAGAGAACTGGCTAATAAGAAAATGGTTATGCCTCCTGTAGTGATAATGTTAAGTCACTGATGTGAAAACATGCAGAGCTATTTGGGATGATACAAACTATTGCTCTGGAGCAGGTGATGTTTAGATGTGGCCTTTGAAAGTTCTTGCACTGCGTGGTAAATGATCCCTCTTATTAGCACTAGTGAATTTTGAGAAGTAGATCTTGACATTAAAATATCCCCAAAATGTCTTTTAAAATATTTTAATGTTGAAAAAAGAAAACCTGCATATACTGGTTGTTTCTTTGTTTGTTTGATCGGCTGGTTTTTTGTTAACTTTGAGGGTTTTATTCTGATTTATTAAATACCAGTATGTATTTCTTAATCCTGTTGTTTTAATGGTAGATTTGAAGCACATCCTAGAGACTGCTGTGATAGGGTAGACACTGTACATTTTAATTTCAGAAGTTATTCTGAATACTCCTTCACATTACTGTGAGGAGATTAAGCATTTTCAGGCTTGAAATGTGGAGTAATGAGTGAGTAATACTATGAACATTCTAGATAATAGGTGTTGACCTTGCACTGACAGAAACAGTAATAAATGTAATAATGTAATATTATTCTCATACATGATAATCCTATTAAATAAACTTTCCAGATTCAGCTCATTATGATTTCTGAATACAAACCACTTAATCTCTTCCTTAATGTAATAATTTGGATATCAGGGGAAGTAGAGACAATCCACATGGGAAAACAGAGGGTAGGTTAGATGCTTTTATTGTTCTTGACTAAGATTTTGCAGTGGGTGGCTGATCAAGAGCTTATAATAAATCTCTTATCTCCATCTGCAAAGTATAGGAATTGTAAATACTGAGTGATGCACGTTCTAATTTGAGCTTTTAGCTTCTATATTTTTCCAATTAATGTGTTGATGACATGCCTGAGAGCCAAAATGAGTGACTCATGATAGAAGGAAAATAACAAATTACTGCAAAGACATTAGGGCTGCTGAAAAGTTTCGGAATATTCACACATGCAGCAGGATTCTAAATTAGACCGTTTTCAGTCTCCGTGTCTTTAGGCTTTGAAACTGCGTTTTTGTGTCTACTGAGAAGGTAGTTTGAACTTTATTTAAAGAATTTTTTGGTATATTCCTCTGAATGCTTTGTAACTGTGTTGATGTGAAGAGAACAAAGTAGCAGTTGTGTGCTTTTCAGATTTTCTTTAGTTTAATTAAAAAACCCAACAAGGAGCTACTAATTTCCAACACTACGTATTATATCCTTTAATAAAAAATTCCCATTCTTCTGGTAGGTATTAAATGAAGGAAGTTCTCAACATATGGTTTGGCAGTTGAGGAGGCAAATTGACAGTTGCTTGTGATGTTCTACAAAATGTGAACATGGGCTAAGAAGATTGCAACTCTCAATCTGACTTTTTTTGTAATTTACGTATGTGACCACATCTTGAGTTTGAAAAATTAATTATATAAAAAAGATTTGGTGCCTATGAACTTTACTGCTGTGGGATGTCATGACAATCTCATGCAAGGAAAATGTACTGAGATAACTGTAGTCAGCTGGCTAGCATTTTCATTGTGCAAGTGTGCTGTGAAGACTGTCCAGATGCCCTTAGTTCTTTCCTTAGGAAAGCAAAGAAGTATCTGGAAGATGGTTCTACACTGAGTAGCAAGCAAAAATGAGGTAGTACAGCAAAAAATGAGACTGATCATTACTATGACTAGGTGCTGGCTGCAGGGGGCTGTGATGACTGTTTGGATTTCAGGAAGAGGATGAAACAGAAAATACTTGCACTTTACTGTAATGAAAGAGCACTTTTTCCTCCTGTATACTGTTTTCTACCATGTTTTATATATATGGTGAAAAACTTCTTAGTGGAGGAATTATACTTTTGTAGTCATGACTGAAGTTTTCAGCTCTCTATGATGTCTGAAAAACATAATGATCTAAATTTTACATTGCATGCTGAGCAAATTACTTGGGTACCAGTTCTAATTCAGTGGATCTTGATTTTCTGTATGATAGATTCACTGTGTGGGAGAGCCACACAACAGCACTGAACAAACTGTTAAGAGTTGTTTATGCAATTTGGAAGACTTTGGAAGGTAATTTCATCAATCCCCTGCTGATCCTGCTACAAAAAAATCTGTATTAGCCAGAGAATATAAATACATGAAGACTTCCAAAAGCTCCATGCACCTGCAATTTTGCTAGTGCTAGGACAGTCTTCCATATTCAATCTGTTTCTTCAAGCAGAATTAATAACCTTGTTTTTCCTCAAGTATTTACATAGGTTGCATACACTTGCATACTTTAACATAAAAAAATTTGGAATGCATTACTTCCTGATTAGGAAGAAGAAGTAGTGACTTAATAGCCTTAACATCTATAGCAAAATGCTTCAGAGGAAATGAGTTTTTGCTATTGCATGGCAGTCTGATAAATGAGTCAGCTACTTAAGAATTTGTTGTCTCAGTGTTTTTTTTAGATCAAAGGTATCTATTTTTACTTTTTTTTTTTCATGTGTTGATTGGTGATAGTTACATTACTGTGCTTCAGAGCATGAATTCAGTCTTATTTAAGATGGGCATTGTACCCAGAACATGGACTCAGTCTTACTTAAGATGGACAGTGTCCCAGTGACACTGCTAGTAATGGTGCCAACAGCGACTGGGTTTTGCTTAAGCATTTTGTTCTCTAGATCTCAAGTGCTTTATAGAGGAAATTGTAATAGCCTGTGTGCTAAACATGTTTTTGTTGGGTTTTATTTTTAGAGGAAAGTTTGCTTACATCTTGTTGTACTTTAGAAGAAGTAAAACATCTTACTGAAAGCCTGAATAATTAGAATCAGTGTTTGATCATAAGTGTACTAGTTGCATTTACTGATGTATCATAAGTGAAGGAATAATCTGTTTTGTTGGCTATTGTGATAATGAGATCCCAAAAGGCATAAAGCTTCTCTCTCCCCTCCCTTTCCCCACCAAATGTTTCTTTTTAATAGGTAACAGCCACATGACTCAGTATCTGGGTGTTAAAGTACTCTTCAGGGTGAATTCAGCAGGAGTTTCAAGAGCTTAAGAATAAATAGGCCATGTCTATTAACTCCTGTTGAGCCTCTAAGTGACCCTGTTGCAGATTTCTGTCTTCTCATCTCTCCTCATCCAAAAGCAACTTTAATACTACGCGTCTGACATCACACCAGTAGCTGAGTGGATGTTCTTTTCTTCAGGAATTAGTAAAATTAATGCAATCTTTCAAAAGGATAGATCAATAGTTAAATGTCTGCCTTTATCTAATAAGTGAATGTTGCCCGAATTTTAAATTGTTCATACATTTGTTGCCTTTAAGATTTCTCAGGACAGTTTCTGAATCTGTCTGTCATCTAATTCAATCAAACTTGTTTGGACAAGAGACTTATATTCACTAATCAGGAAATTTGTTGAAGTTTTTTATTGTGTGGACACAGGAAGAGGCTGCCTCCCCTCAGCCTGCCAAACCTTGCTTCCTTTGCTGTGTGTGTTTGTGCACTCTAGCACTGTCTACTTCGTGGCTGTATTTGAAAGGCCACAGCTAACAAGTGGCTTTCTGTTGTCTTTTCAGATGGGCAGGCTTTTGCTGATTGAATTCACTATCACTATAACTAGGGTAGATACTGTAGTCTTAATGCAGCACTGATGTCTGGGCTTTGATATTCAGCAGATGGTCATGACCTTGTAGTAACATCTGAGAAGTATTGCCAGACCCCCTAGCATGCTTGCTCGTGAGTGGCATCAAGGAGTTAGTCTGTCTCTTTATCCAAGAGAAATTATTCCAATTGCTGTCTGGCTTGCCAAGTAGGTTTACATGCAAACTGTAACATGTTCCAAACATCATTGCCAAGGTAGTGTTTTGTTCTGGAACATATGAGTTCATGTCACTGATTTTGGGATCTAGGTAAAGCTGTAGCCATTTTTTTTTTTTTTTTTTCTGCCTGAGAGCTCTGCGCAGATGTTCTCCCAAGAAGAAGACTGGACACTTTTAGCAGGTCTGTGGCCCTTGCTAGGACATATCTATAGCTGTAAAGGGGGTATAAGGATGACTCACTTCCCGATTCAGTTCTTAAGTTTAAACTTTAAAAGAAGATTCTTTGATTACTGCTTAACCTTGACAGGGGTTACAAATAAAACTTCCCATTATATGATGAATATAGCATTTTCCTGCCTCTAGTAAAATGCAACACTTAGTCATAGCAAAGTGCTAATGTTTAGCTTCTTGTAAGTTGTACTCTCAGGACATTTAGGTACGGCACCATATAAATTTATTAACTCTGGACAGCATTTTAGATGTAATCCAGAGCCTAGTGCTTTTCAACATCCCCTTCTTTTAAGGCTGTGTTAAGTCATGCTGTCCAGTTTCACTAAGAAGGATGTTTGTAAAAAGTGGTTTATTCCTTTCGTGACACATTGCATATGTAACATCTGGGCAGGTTAAGACTGTAACTCTTGCTCAAACATCTGTACAAGGAACAGCCTTCTATTCTGGTCAGCTCCCCGAAGGTTCAGTTGTGATGCTGAGAGCCAGATTTTCAATAGTTTTGTACATGTCAGACCTATTGCAGCTTGACTTGCAGGTAAAAAGCCATGATCTCATTGTTTCCAAGCTTGTTATGTGTTATTGTAATTTCACTCCAAATGTTGTTGCAGCTAGCTGGTGGTGGAAAGCTGCTGTTATGTTTTGTAGGTAGAAGAGCAAGAGCAGATTGCCCTGTTTGCAGTGAGGTTAGCCACTTTGCAAGTGGCTTACACTCATCTCCACTCATGCATGGATACAATTTAGAAAAGCATGCTGCTATCTATAATTTGATTAACTTGACTGACTTCAGTCCCAGCTTTTACTCCGTGCTAGTAGTAGGTATGTAAAAACTTTGTTTATGTCTTTATTTTACTTTCTGAAAATACTGTGAGTAAATTTTGCACCTAATCTTCCTGCATAAATAATAAGTTACATGTAACTAGTGTGTTATTTATTATCTTATTTACAGAGCAGCATATGTAAATGATTATATGTTAGAGGATAGTTAGTTTTGCAATCTATTATGAAGAATATCCATGACATGATTTTTCTTTGAGACTTTGCCAAATCTCAAGATGCTTCTTTTAAATTCAGCGCTTGTCCAAGTGGAAGCCCCACAGCTCCAGGGGAAGATTTGCCTCTGTCAAAGCTGATAAGGCCCTCTGGAATTGCCTATAAAGTAGAAAGCTCTTCTGTGAGTGTACTTGACTCTGAATGTATATTTGTGTGTCTGGCAGTCTAAAATGATAGCTCAACTCCATGTGCTTTGCTTGAGGTGGAATTTTTTTTTTTTTACTTATTTATGCTGCTTCTTCATTTTCTTTGTACGAGTAAAGGATGGGCTATATAAATTAGTATGATCAGTCATTAGATTTTTGGAGTCTCTTATTATGTCACGAGAAGGATCTTGATAAAAGAAAAGGGCACAGGTTCCACCTGTGAAAAGGCAATAATAGGGTGGATTAAGTTCTTTGAGTTCAACGTGGGGTTACAGTTGGCTGACAAAGTTACAGCGCTGGATGGTTTCCAAGCTACCGTAGATACAGCTGGTCACAGAGAAGCAGCTGAGAGCATCCATTCTCTTGTGCTCCTTTCTGCAAGTTCTCCATGTGTGGGATGTGCACTAGGATTTACTTTTGTATTAGAAAACTTTTGAAACTTTAATGCATTTCAAAAAGATATGATGAAACAAATCACTATAGTGATATAAAAGACTTCTGTGCATTAATTTTTTAATTTTACTCTGAGCCTGACTTAGTACAACTTCCTTTGGTTATCCTCTTAAATTATGAAAGAGACCCGCACAGCAAGAATCATCCAAGTTCTGGTTGTTTTGGCATCTGCTGGAGTCTTCTTTTATTTTCATTATGCACTGCACTCATATCTCGATCTGAAGTAATGTCCAGTGGATGAAAGACAACCTGCTATATTTCATGAGTGGTCTCATGAGAGTGTTTAAAGCATGGGAGATTGCCCTTTCTTTGAAGGATTTTTTTGAGGGGAAAGTTTGCTCTTGGAAGTAATCGAGACTAAGGAGCAAGATGTAGCCCAGGATAATAAAAATATTTTACTGGTGTCTTTCAGGTTGAGTATGGATCTCCTTGGGAACCAAAGCCTATATCGCTGCTGAAGTTCACATACAGCTGTGAGATGTAGGCCAAAGTGAAAATATTGCTTCCCCTTTATAATTTTTGGTCTTTTTCAATTGTGTACCTCCTGTGTTGTTTCAGGCAAAATATTTGGATGCACTTGTCTGCGGTTTGTTGTTTTCCCTTTCTGTAGGTGAATGGTGCATCAAGAAAGGGAATTTTTGTTATGTTGTGCAGGAGAAACTGACATTTGTAGTTTAAGAGTAAGGCAATCCTAGCACAATTTTTATTTATGTATTTACTTTTGCTTGTAAGCAGTGATTGCGCTGCTTTGCTGCTGTTATGCAATAGAGACTTATTGAACCTTTTAAAACCACTTATTATTTTTTGTAATTAGAACTAACTTGTGCAGCTGTCACTAAGCTCCTCGTCAGATGATATATTTATTATGTTAGAAATGAGAGGAGGCACGTGAGTAAGACTTTGAAAGGAATATGCACTGCTCAGGGTAGGGTTTTATGTTTAAATGGGTGATCAGCATGTGTGTGAGACCAATATGACTGCAGTACCAGTGCCTGACTAGTTATGTGCTGCCTTTAATCCTGTGATATTGTGTTTCATTGTCTCCCAGTACACTACTGTCACATCTGAAATAAAAACCCTCTGAATTCAATGAACACTTTAATCTGTCATCATAATCACGGACTCTTGTCAATCATGGCTTAAAAGTTAAGCATGTGGATCAAATCTGCAGTAAGAGGAGACACCTGGACTCCACATTGTAAGTGGAGATAGTCTAGGATGCTAAAAATTGGTTTCATTTGCATTGTACAGTTTTAACTGAATACCATGTTGATGTTGTTGCTCTTCATCTTTAAAAACCTAGAAAGGTTACTCAGTGAGTTTTCAGGAGAAAAGTTTTAGAATAAAATGGAACTGATATGACAGATTATGTGATGGGAATTTTACTTGTTTATCTTGTTTATGGCAATACTTTGGATTTTAGGTTTGCTGTTGAGCTGAGAAGAAAAATCAGAATACATGGAAAAGTTGAGTACTTAATAAAAATATCCCGAGTTTTACAAATGCACTAAAATGGAAAGACTATAGTCACCATAGTCACTTAAAAGCACTTTTGTTAATTAAAATCTGTACTTGTTGAAAATTGTAGCGAAACTCCCATTTTATGATGAGCATTCCGAGCTATATGAATTGTGAGCCTTAAGTAATTTTGTTTACATTACTACCAATGAAAATAACATCACCAGTTGTGGTCAGGGTTATGAGGACCTGACATGTTGTTGTTAGCATTGCCTCTTCCCTGTCATTGTGAGACTGGGTTTTCAGTGGCTTACCTTTTTGCCAAAAAGCAGCTGCAGTCTGTTGTTGTCTCTTTGCAAGCAGGACCAGATGTTTAAGAATGAAAACTAAAAGAAACATATTCTGGCTTTACCTCTTCTTTGTGAATTAAGTCTCACATAGCTGTAATTTGGAGTGAAAGACTGGGATTTAACCTTGGCTGATATCAGGTCTATGTGACCTTCTGTCGTTGTCATGTGTGGTTAAAAGATGGCAACCCAGCTTTAACAAAGTCAGAAGCCTTGGAAAAATAATTCTTCTCGTATGCTAAACATATCCCATGTTTGCACTGAGGTGAGCTATCCCAACTGTTCCAAAGCAAAACTAGCAACCTGTGTTTCATCTACCAAGAGTATCAAGAGTGTGTCTAATCCTGGTGTGGGTGCTTGAGCTGGACTTTTTTCCAGCTGTTGCACCTAGCTTGCTGCTGTACTGGGCCTGGCAGCTGAGAGCCATATGGCCAGCAAGGAAAAAGAATGCAAAAAAAAGAGCAAAACAAGCAAACAAAATCAGATTGATGACATGTGAAGGGAAAAGGACACATGAGGAATGTGGTGGGAAGTTACAGCAGAAGGAATACATTTATATAGGATTTGAGAAGAAATAGAAAAAGCCTTTTTAAGTCTACCATGGTGTGGGGATTTCAGCCCTTGTATGGCCCCCACATCTAAGTTTATGATCATACTGCTGTGACATGGGAGAGGTGTACTTTTGTCTTCAGGAGAGATGTACACAGTTAGTTGGTTGGGGAAGCTTTTAGGCCATGGGTTTCTTCAGGTTAGAGTGAGCCTCCAGAGAAAGGAGACACCAAAGTCTCCCATGCAGATGCAAGGCCGTGAAAGGCTTAGATAAAAAATCACTCAGACACACAAGTAGCATTGAAGCCACAGCCAGGATGGATGGCTGCTCCCTGCTACTGCATGGAAGGGTACCTGCCATTCACTGGGATTGAGGGATCTGGGGCCACCGTGGGGAAGTCCCCATTTCACAACTAAACAACCTGGAATGCTGCAATCCTTCTCTGTCCTTGCCTGTAGCTGGGAAGGAATGATTGGTTCTTGGAGATTTTAATTGGACTCTCTACTTGAGACCTATTGCATCCAGAGTACTGCATTTGAGAAGGATAATATGCTTTGTGTTGTTGTTTTGTTCTAATTATTTGTCATTTTCCTGATGGCAGAATTTTGACACTGAGATATGACTTCCTAAAGGTAGATAGAGGATTAGCTTTTAAGGACTTCTAATTCTAAAGATTTTACTTTTATATTACTACAATTGTACCATGTAGTAAGTTTATCATCTGGCTGGCTTTTGTATCCTCAAAGTGTCTAAATTTGTTTCTAAAGTTAATTTAAACTCTCTTGAGGCTGAAGAATAATTTAATTCTGATACTTCATTTCTTATTTCATCCATGTTATTATCTGAAAAAGTTAAGTGAAGCTTAAATACATTTTCTCAATATGACATATGCTTTTTGCATCATAGAGCCAACTATTGATATGGCATGATAATAATACAATGGAATGGCCAGTTGAAATGATAATACTTTCATGCCTTGCTAGTATAGAATAGCTATCCCTACACGGTTCAGCTGTCCCTCAGCAATATTTGTCAGCCAGGTGATAGCAGCTATTTCTGTGTTTGCAAGATGACCATGTGTGCCTGGAGTGTTATATGTTCATTAAAATAGTTTAACAGTCTTACCAATAAAATTCAGTCTGTAAGAACCATCAAACTGTTCCAGCTCAGGCTACTGGGATCTATTTCAGATGACTTAGGCAAAATAGATCATAATTTTATCTGGATACAAATGCTGGGATCTGACGTGCATAATTTCATTGGTTGCCTTATTAATGTGAATCTTCTCCTCTGATAGTATTTTAACTATCATCAGTTACTTGTGTTCTGCCACAGCTCTGGTGGTGATGCAGTATATTTTAAAAAAATGCAAAGTTCAAGAACTGATTCTTTCTGCATTGTTAAGTCTTCCTAAAATGAGCTCACATAAGCAGCAGTGTTTCTTACCCCAGTCCTTCTACTATTGAACAAAAAAGAAAGAAAGAAAATGTCATTATGATTTAATTTTGGGACTGTAACACACTGTGAGATTTGGGTCATTCGGGGAAGTTTCGATGTATGTATGATGAGGTCAGTGAAGACACTCGTGAAACTACAGCTGTGGTCAAGGACATGGCCAAACTGTTGGCATGCATAGAGATAAAGTATAATGCAAAATGTGCTATAGCTCTCTTAGGTGAACCAGTGGTTCTGAATTTCCTGTTCCTACATGAAAATGACAATGACATAAAAATGCAGAGTTAGAAAAAAACCCAAAACAGTGGGGGGAGGATTTCTTGACAGAATAACTTGCTCTCTCTGTTTTGAGACTTGTTTATAAGGTCATATATGGTATCTGTAGAAACCAGATAACCCACCTTATATTGTGCTTTAAGAGGAGATATATGCACCTGATATTTTATGTAGTATTTAATGAACTCAGGCTTCAGGTTGGGATGGGAACTGGTAGCCAGCAGAGCACGTAAAAGGGAATATCCATTAAGAACTCAAGCGTCTAGTCCCAGGGAGCAGCACCAGAAACATTCACAAAGTTCTCAGGCAGTTTCAACCCAAAGAATTATCTAAGGGGTTGGCAAGGAAATCGTGGCTTCAGACACTCCAGTGCCTGGATCTGAATAGAACCAAACGGGTTATAATACATTAATGCCAGAAAATTGTATCTGTGAGGAGTGCAGCTAGAGGGAGAGAAAAGTGGAATTTGTGTGGTGTTTAGGGAATGCTCAAAACCTAGGATTACTGTGAACCCTCGGCTGTAACTGTTATAGAAGGAAAGCATCTTTGGATTCACAGGTGAGATGGAAACCAGCAGGTGACGAGTGGTGTCCCTCACAGCTCCGTCTTGGAGCTGGCGCGCTTTAATCTCTGTCAGAAGCATAGACAGCAAGATTGAGAGCACTGCTCCTCAGCAAGTTTGCAGATGACACGAACTGAGCAGTGCAGCTGACACAACAGAAGGACAGGATGCCATCCAGGAGGACGTGGACAAGCTGTAGAAGCGGGCCCAGGAGAACCACATGATGTTCCACAAGTCCAAGGGCAGGATGCTGTACCTGGGTCAGGGCAATCCCAGACGTGAGTTGAGACCAGAACTCACTGAGAGCAGCTCTATGGAGGACTTGGGGATTCTGGTGGGTGACAAGCTGGACATGAACTAACTGTGCACTCACAGCCAAGAAAGCCAACTGTATCGTGGGCTGCATCACGAGAAGTATGGCCAGCAGAGTGAGAGACCTGGAGTACTGTGTCCAGCTCTGAGATCCCCAGCATAAGGATGTGGATCTCTTGGGGTGAGTCCAGAAGAGGTCACCAAGATTGTTAGAGGGCTGGAAACCCTCTCCTGAGAGGACAGGCTGAGAAAATTGAGATTGTCCAACCTGGAGAAGACTCCGTGGACCCCCCATTGTAGCATTTCAGTACCTATAGGGGGCTTATAAAAAAAAGAGGGGGAGCAACTTTTTACGCAGATAGTCCTTGGACAAAGGCAACAGCTTTAAAGAAAAAGACCAGATTTAGATTAGATGTTAGGAAAAATTCTTTATTGTGAGGGTGGTGGAACAGGTTACCCAGAGAAGCTGCAGATGCTGCTTCTCTTAAATACATGTTCAAAGCCAGCTTAGATGGGGCCCTGTGCAGCTGATTTAGTGGGTTGCATTCCTTCCCATGGCAGGGGGGTTGGAACCAGATGATGTTTAAGGTTCCTTTCAAGTCCAGCCTTTCTATGATTCTGTGAATAGATACATCTGTGTGTGTGTGTGTGTGTCTGTATGTGTGTGCATGTCTCACTGCTTTGCAGGTGACAATAATGGGATTTTTCTTCAGTGGCATCTGGTACTAGTNTTGGAACCATATGATGTTTAAGGTTCCTTTCAAGTCCAACCTTTCTATGGTTCTGTGAATAGATATATCTCTGTGTGTGTGTGTGTCTGTATGTGTGTGCAGGTCTCACTGCTTTGCAGGTGACAATAATGGGATTTTTCTTCAGTGGCATCTGGGACTAGTGAAATTATGCTAGATGTCCCTAGTCAGGTGGTATTTAGCATGTACAGAAATGGTACAAATCTGACTTAGGGCAGTTGGGTTGCTTTGCTGTGGGGATCAGACAGACTAATTTTTGACATTGCCTCAGCCAAGTTGCTTAATAGCTTCTGACACGCATCCAAGCCCTGCAATGCAATGATACTTCATGATGAGCCAAATAGATGATGTACTGTGTGTGAAACAATGAATGTTATTTATCCAGCCAAGACTCAAAATGAGATAGATGATTTTATGAGGTAGGAAGTTCAGGCAGGCTGTCACAGAGAGACTGAGGTACAAAGAAGACTTGACACATCAGGTGGAGTGGTTATGCAGGGTGTGAGGAAAGAAGAGTCCAAGTTTTACATGCATTAAAAAAGCTGAGAAAAGAGGGGAGAGCAGAAAGGGCTGCTGAAGTAGCCTGGAATAGATCCATGCAGAGTTTATATGAACATGCTCGGGTTTGAAGATAGAAGTGTTTCCATTGATGGCAATGCTGTGAGAAGGTACCATGGCTGTGTCTCAAGTTGCCCATCAGACATCCCCTGGGTGTGTGCTCTGCCCACTGGGGTGTTTCAGTGCTGTTTGCTGGAGGTGGTGACCATCCTGGCAGGTGGAGGCTGGTAGCATGGGGCACTTAGCATTAGCTGGAGCTGCCACACTGCTTGTGACGTGTGTGTGTCCCAGGAGCTGGTGTCAGGCTCAGCTCTGCTCCCTGCCTGCAGTGCTGGCCTGCATTGTCAGCTGGTGCTCCCACAGCTCTGAGGAAGGGGTGCCAGTTTGCTGGGGAGGCTCTCCTCTCCCTGTGAGCCCTGAGGGGTTGGCTCTCTTCGATGCCCTCCTCCTTCCCGAGTCAGTTTGATAGGGAGAAATGTGAAATGGGATAAAATGATGGCAGCTGGGTTGTACTCTGGAAGCAGAAAGAGCTGGATCCATTTACAGCTTGGTGTGATGGAGCTTGAAATGAAACCAGTAGCAGTTATTTTACCAGTGTCAACGTTGCATCAGAAAGGATGGTTTGGTTGGTATAGTTCAGCTGATTTCTGGATATTTTAATGCAGATGATTTCAGTTTTATGCCTCAAGATGCTGAAGTAATTGTACTACTTTCAGCAAAGTTGCTCACATTTATTCTGATAATGTAGCTGTGTTAATTCATTGTTCTGACTTGACAGGCAAAAATTCTTTCTTGCTGTGGACTTCATGTGAAATGGATGTCCTTTTAAATAGCCAGGAAAATATTCTTCTTCTCATGTGCTTGTGGAACCCTCGTTACCTTTAATGAGTCTATGGATGAAACAACGTATGAGTGATGTGCTGGGCATCAGTAAAAGTGGGAACAGAATTCTCAACTCTTGTGTTATTCTTAGGCTGGTGCCTGGTTTGGCATAGCTCTTGCTTGCAACGACAATGAATAACTTCTGGAGTTTGTTATAACCAAAGATGTTTCTTTTGACTTGATAATGCCACTGTAATTCTTTCCAAAATTAGGACAAACTTGACTTTCTAGATCAGCTGGTGACCAAATGGCCAAGCATTTTAAGTTCCAGGCAGGTGCTGATACAGGAACTCTGTATCTCACCCACCAAATGGTGTTTTTTTCCTGTCTGCTGTTTCTGAAATGTAGAATTTGTTTGCTCTAAATACATCAATACATTTAAAGTGTACTGGTGTATTTGTCCATTTTGTGCGGGGTGGGAGGTGGTTTTTTTTTGTGGTTGTTTTTTTGTTTGTTTGACAGATTCTTATGGTAGGTAAGAGCTACTTTTTGAGTGGCTGACATTTTGTACTTGAAAAGATTAATATAGATAAATAATTGACCTTTAGTTTCAATTAGCTTTTAGTTTATTTCAATTCCAAAATTCTCTTCATAAATATGGAATAGCAGTGGCATTTTTATTTTTAATTGAATGAAAAGAAAATATTTCTAAATTTTCTGTTGATAAGAATTAGATTCATAAATGGTTTTGGAAGAATAAAATAATTTAAAATATTTTGAAACTAAGTTAAGTTAAAAATGAAAACCAGGTGGTCTGGCATTTTACTCTTACTCCCTACAGGTAGGTAAATGTACTCATCCTGGAAAAACAATGTTATGCCAAAATTGGCTACTATAAACAAGCTTTTGCTTATTGCTCAGTATCATTAGTGATTATTAACCCAATTCACTCCACTGAGATTCAAACTCCTATCTTCCTTCCTAATATTTATATATGAAAATATGTTTTAAAACAAAANTAGTGTTTATTAACCCAACTCACTCCACTGAGATTCAAACTCCTATCTTCTTCCTAATATTTATATATGAAAATATGTTTTAAAACAAAATACCCTTAAAATATTTTGAAATACATTCAGTTCAGCATAGACATTTCTGATACTCTTGAAGAGACTTTTTTTTACCCCAGGCAGGAAAGTTCAGAGTAGTTGTGTCATGTTGAGTGTTTTGTGCAAGCTCTAAAAATCTGTGGGCTTGATGTAAGCTGACATTGTCCATAATATAGCTTTATTCACTTCTCCTTCTGCTGTGATGAGTCTCCACCAAATCCTCCAATTAGTGCAAAGTTATGAAATTACAGACAGATGGAAAATTTATATTTATAGAAAAATGCCCAAGGTTTTGGTAGCTTGAAACTCTTGCAGCTACAGATGATATGTTAGCAGTTGAGATTTAGAGAAAGCAGCCTGTTCAGGAAAACAGGAAAGCTTGTGTACGTTCTGAAGCAGTAGGTCATCTAGTGATGACCATAAATTTCAGAGTTAGTTTTTTGTGAATTGAAACCATCTGTGGCAAACTGTTTAGAATGAATTAGTTTGTATTGGTAAGAAGTGAGTGGATAGATAAATATACAGAAACTGCTTCCTCAAATAGTCACCAAAACCTAGTAGAAATCTGCAAGATCCATCTATTATCTCACAGTTAATTAGAGTTTTGCAAATGCCACCACCCTGGCAGACTTGAACAGTGCACAAATCAAAAAAGTTTTAATGAGAGAAGAGATACATGTCACTCAGTGGCCCTTAAATACTGCTGGTCTGGTGGGCTGGGGCACTGGTATGGTTTCATTAATATTGGTCTAAGTCCAGAGTAATTTTCCTAACCTTGGCAGTGTGGTTACTTTGGAAACATAATAATTATAGTGATTTTTATGATTATTCTCACATTTAATAATCTTAGAATAACGTCTTAGAAGGGATCAGCATTTGATGTCAAAGGAAAGAGCTGAACTGGAGCCTGTAATTTGCTCTCCCTGTATACAGCTAAACTAGCACCATAATGCTCTATGAAAGTCTGGTTTTCTGGACAGATTTCATTCCTTCCTAAAATTCATAGCTTGAAGTGACCCTTAGGATTTTCTCTTACTGACTTTAATGTGTTTTACTGGTGTGTAGCCAAAATTTTTAGTTTCAAAGTGCTGTTCCTTTCTTAAAAGCAAACCTGATAGTAGACTTGTTTGTGTGTGTGCACACCTATATCACAATTAAAGTTTAATAATATAAAATATCACCACCCTGTTTAGGAGAATATTATTGCTATATGCACAATGACATGTCATTATCTGGACAAGAACATTCTTAAGTTTCTCTTGCCCATCCATGTTCATGTTGAGTCCAAATTGCTCTACATCTGTGTTGTGAGCTTGGGTACAGCCCAGGAAATCTCCACAGAGGGCCTCTGCAGGGCTGTGTGCATTCAGGGGGACTCTTAAGAAGTTTTGATGTTAGTTATGGGGGGAGGAAGAAAGGAGATGCGTATGGAAATTTACTGTGTCTGTAACATGCTGTTTCCTGTGTAAGAAGTCTCTGTAGATACCCCTTGCGGGAGGAAGTTGCAAGATTCTCCCACACTTAAATGACACTTTTACTATTTTTCATGAGGCCAAAGTATTTGTGCTATTGATTCTGAATGTTCTGTGCCATTATTACTTTGTATAATACTGTTGTCTGAAACTTTGGTTGCATCATGCCACTACTTTTAATTATTAGAACAGGCAAAAAGGATTTTAGTCAAATTTATAATGCTCTGATAGGAGTAAACATCTACATTCAAGACAAGAACTGCTTTTCTACTTTCTTTTTCTTCCTTTTTCTCCTCCCTTCTCCTTTGTCTTCTCCCTTCTTCCTTTTCCCTTCTTCCTTCTTCATTTCTCTTCAAATCAATAGTATTTTATTCACCTGTAGAACTACTGCTGTTTCATACGTACCTTGAAATTGTTCCACTAATGGTGCTTTTCAGCATCACAGTCTTTTAAGCCAGATTGCTGCAAATACATAAAGCAAAGCTGTTTAAAAGCTATGGCATGACGCTTCAGATGATGTGTAAAGTTTGAAGTAGCAGGAGTTTGCACAGAACCACCTGTGCATGCCTGTGTATCTGTTACAAATGGTGAGATACAGCCACAGCAGAGGGCCTTGTGCTCCTGCACGCATCGCTGCTTCTGGAAATCCCACCCGTGCGCTCGTCTCTCTTCAGCAGCCTTGAGAGTCCCACTTGTGGCTCTGTTTTCAGAGCAGCCAAGTTCCAGTGCTTGTGTCACCCCCACAGCTGCTGCTGCTTCTCCTCAAAGCTCTACACAGAGAAGTGTAAGGGTGCTTTCCTGGCATTCTCAGGAACAGTATGTCAAGGTCACCAAGAAAAGGGGGGAAGTGTCTGCAGTCTGACATCCAAGTTTTTGGAAAAGGATATTGAAGGTAGAAATGAGGGACAAAAGGGATTTTTCCTTTAATTTTTTTTTCAGAGGTGACAGAAGATGCTGGTTGTGTTATGTAAATATTTGTGGAGAAAGGACAATGGGAAGTAAAGATTTCTCAGCAAAAAGCATTCAGTGACTAAGCCATTGTGTTGGCTGACAAATAAACAAATATAAACTGGAGACAAAGCACCATACACTAGGTCTGATAACATGTACATTGTTGTTAAAGGTTTGGGGGATGGCAGGCCAGGTGATGATTTCTCCATCTCTTGCATGTTTTCAGATAGAGGCGGAAAGCAAATTCCAGAGGATTTACCCTTACAAATAAATACTGATCTTTTGGTTTTATACAGCAATAATTGAATAAAACTTAATGTCCCGCAATATATTTGGTTTAGGATGGTTGAAGGAGCAGTGCAGCAATTCTGAGGAATACAAAGATGTTTTTGAGAGAAGAAAAGGAACAATTTCTTCTATGGGGTTCATGGTGGAAAACATGAGAATTGATGGGCTTCAGTGCAGTGAGTTGGACATAAAGAAAAGTGTTCCGCTTGAGAGAACAGTGAAATATTGGAGGGGGAGAAAAAACCTGTGGAAGTTGCAATAAAAATTTAGATGTGGTTAACCTTTTCCTTGAAAAAGGGGTGTGAACTGGATGACCTTTAAAGTTTCTCCCAGCCTTTTTTCAGGGAGCCGATAGTGGGTGCCATATCTGTCAAATTTATCACAAACTTCATAAATCCTATTCGGGTTATCTTTTACCCCTGCTCAGCCAAAGTCTCTGAACTTCATGTAGTACCTCAGTCTAGTGCCCTTACATCCAAAAAAATTATATTCTACATGTAATTTCAAGGGGAAAAGTTACAATCCACCGTCTTCTTTTTAGGTCCTCCAGGGAAAAGAGGTAAGCGGGGAAGAAGAGGAGAGACTGGTAAGTTTTCAATTTCATGAGATCTGTTGTCATTTGATGTCAGTTTTTGTGAGGATGCATACCCAGCATGCCTTGATTTTTAGTTTTATTGCATGTGTGCTCTGAAAAAGAAAATGTCTCTCTTAAAATGTTGTGACCCTTGGCATGTATCTGGTGGCCTTCCTGATATTTCTCTAGTCTTGGGCATCCTGAATTTGTGGGCACACTCATAGTGCTCGACGTGGTGCCTTTGGTAACACATCTGTAACTGTCAAGCCCATCAGGGGTGTTCTCACACGTGCACAAGTTAGAACAACTACATGTAAGTCAGTAGTTGGAATGCTGTGTCAGTGTTAAATCAGGCCCCTTTGGTTTGAGAAGAACAATTTTATAAGGAAATAAAGAAGGAAATAAAACTCCTTATGTCAGGAATGTTGATAATCAGGGACATAATGTGATAAGTAGACTACTCCGTGTGAGAGAAGTTGTTTTATAAAAATGAGCAGTTAAGTCCTAACAGAAATAAGAAAAACATTTGTTGGTTCATTACCCTGTACCAGGGAGGCTGCTGTTGATAGAAACCTGCTGGTGGTGTGTAGCTTGAAATTTCATTTGAGGCAGAGTTGTGAGATGCTGAGCACCTCTTGCTGTTGACATTCACAGGAATTGAATCAATTACCTTGTGGGATTGAGTTTTTCATCAAGGTGAACTTTGTGAAGGCGATGCAGTAGAAAATGAGTGTTTCTATTTTCCTTGGCTGTCTTGTCTAATCTGCCAGCTAGGAAAGTCTTTCAATCAACTTGATCTCTGTAAATCTCCTCTAGCCTTTCTTATCTATGAAAATGATAATTTATCTGGCTCTTAAAAACTATTTCCAATATCTTCCTGAATCACAAAATTAAAACCAAGCCCTGCCAAAACTTGATACAAATCACCTTTGTGTTTCCATTCAGTGTTGTCTTGGTACTTACTTCAGAGAAAGAGGCTATGATACAGAGGGAAATTCTGTGGTGGAAGATTGAGTTACAAATGATCCTGGAAATGACTTTGTGGGATGCTCATTGATTCATTTTACATCTCAAATAAACACATGGTAAACTATTAATAAAGGAAATGGATCCCTCATTTAAAAACAGACTTGCACCTTAAAATGCTGTTTAAGAATGTTTGCCAGAATAAAGAAATTACCTTAGTTGGTGGACAATAAAAGTTGCATTGTTAAAACCAAAAGGCTGTCAATATTAAAACAATCTCAAAGTACAGCTGCTGCTGTTTTATACTCCTTTTGCACTTCACTTTATTCAGAAATTAGAGAGAGGCATAAAAGCTTAATGAAATGCTATTGATTTGGGAGCTGCAGCTGCTCAACTTAATAAGACTGAAATAGTAGATTTGATTTGTGGCTCTTTGATAATGTTTCCAGGAACTGCTACACAAAAGTCTTTGAGGTCTAAATAATTGAAAAAATGTGCAAATATCACTTCACAAAGTGTGACATTTTAATAGGGAGCATTTTATATGTGTGCCTTGAGAGAGGAAGGCGATGAAAAGAAAGTTCAGCACTGTCAGGTGGCCACTGAAACCTCCCCTCACAGGCAAAGTTGGAAGTCTGGAAGATACTGGTACACGTTTTCTTGACAAAGATGCCCAGGTTAAATGCCAAGGGTGCTTTGTGCAATTCCACGGCCAAGCTGTGATCATGTGCTCACTGTGTGGTTAGCTGACACTGGTGATGTGGTTACATATGCTTTATGTGGAGCCTGGCAAAATGAATTGTAGTCCATGGCTGGTATTTTTGGACTGGCATGAAATTGCATGGAAATAAATGGAGAAGCAATTTTCATAAGGTTGCATGACTGTAATTGAAGATTTGTTAAGGTAAGTGCATGCATTTAGGCAGTAGTCATATTTACAAGTTTCAGAGTGCTACCAAAGCTCAAGATTACTTAGGTGGGAAAATGTGTGCCCTGTACTACCAGTGCTGCTCACTGACAATCCCAAGGCCTTGTGCTTGACTGTGTGTGTCTTTTTTCAGTAAATTCATAAGCTTATGTGTTCTTTTTTCTCTTTTTTTTTTACCCTTTTTCCCCTCTTCCCCACCCCACAGGACCTCCTGTAAGTACAGTGATACATTGTTGGTTCTTCCAGAATCAGGGGGAAATCTTAGATCCTGTTAAGTTATCAGCGTGATAAAATGATCATGTATACTCAAGAGGGAATACATATGTATGTTTATACATACAGAGTATCTTGGAGCTGAATAATGTAATCAGAAAGTTCATTAAGAAAAAAGTCTCTAAACCAGTAAAGCTTTATGTTCAGCACTCCAGATTGCCATTTGGATTCACAACTCCATGTAAGTATGTTATGTTCATTTTGCCTTTGAATTCATAACAGGTATTTTATTGAAGTATAAAAACGTGTGAGTATCTTATCCTAAGCCCAGACTTGGCTCCTTTTGCTGGGTAATAGCTTCCTCTGCATTTATCACAAAGTCATGGGGTACGAGCTCTGTGTTCTTTGGAGGCATACAGGCTCTCCAGCTCATTTCACTGTAATTGCCACTGAGGCAAGTAAGTGCTTGTGTAAAATTATTTTTAAATAGTACTATTCGATAAATAGTACTATAAAATTTAGTAAGTCAATTAATCTTGTGCTAATTCTTCTTGTGAGGAAACATTTTCTCTCTTCTGAGGTTTTGAAGTTGTTTTGGTTTTTGCTTGTGGTTTTATTTATGTCTTTTTTTTGCTTTTTGGTATGTTGCCAGAGTAGGTCAAAAGTCTGACTTGAAGGACAGGACTAAGCAAATATGTGACAAACCTTTTTATCTGCCATGCCATCCATGTGCATCATATGGTGTAGGAATGTGACTGTTAAAACAGTATTTTTTTACAATTTGAAGACTTATGTTTTTTTCTTTAATAGATGCAATATTTCCACAATATTTTCAAGACCCTATCATCTATTCTATGCTACATGCATCTCTAAGAATATTTAATTAATATGTTGAATTCCTAATGTGACCTTAAGATTTTACTGCTATTAAACTGCTTATATTGAGTCATGATATTACTTGTTCTTGTAAGAATTTGACCATGTGCTCAGCAATTCATAGTGGCAAATTCATTTCAATGAAAAGCCAGGCTTAATGCATAAAGGTGCTGTTTATTTGACAGAAACAGTTTTCCCCAATTTCTTCTGCAGTCCTATGAAACACAAAGAGCAAACATAAATCATGATCATCTTGATCATGATCAAGCTATTTTCCTGTACCAAGGCAATGTGGCAAGAGTTCACCGTATGCCTCATTAAGAATGTCTCTGACTTCAGCTTCCCACTGTTTCAGTATAGGTACATTAAGGTACATTAAAAAACCCCAAACAATCAAACAAGCAAACCAACCCTCCCCGCCCCAAAAAAAAAAAAAAAAAGAAGAAGTAATTTTGGCAATATTAGCACNGTAGCAGTAATCTTGGCAATATTAGCACAAACATGAAATAGGTTCTGAAACGGAATAATTTTGAGAAGAATCAGACTTTAAATTTCAAGTTTCAGACTTGAAACCTACAAGACTCCATCTTGCTGACAGGCAGCAAAGGTTTAGGTTGTTACAAGGCATAAAAGTTTAGTTTCTGTCCTAATTCATTTCTATATTTACATAGACACTAGCTAATGACAACTGATGTGAACTTAAGTATTATTTTCACCTGGGAGACTGTGGTAATAGTTTTAAATTAAAACATGAAATATTTGTATGTCCCGCATGAAACTGGATGGAATTAGATTATGTTGTAATTTCAAAGGCTGCCACAGTGTTCTGTTTATTTTCCTTGTACATGACTGCTGAGTGGCACATGTAATAGCAGTCAGAGGCTAGAGATTTTGAATTTTTTTATGATCTTTTACAGCAATCTCAATTTTCTTCTCTCCACCTATGTTCGAGTGGAATCTAAAACTTTACTGCCTAAACGCTAAACTTTTTTTTTTTTTAAACTAACTGCGTATTTCCTGTCAGTTTACATGAATAAGTTTCTTCATAAAAACAGAATTTAACTGGGCATCAGAATTAGCCAGTAGCTTTTTAATCAGAGGGTTTATCTAAGTTGAAACACAAAATTTCCATTGTCAAAGCCTAGTTTCTTCACTGTGTAGTGCCTGTCTCATACTTCTTGGTTTGGAATATCATCACAAAAAAATTTAAAAAAATCAAGCAATTTACACAACACAAATTACAATTTCCTTTCTATGTACTCTGCATGTTTGTTATGTCATATGTCATGACTGTGTTGTTAATGTGTCGTACCATTTCATCTCATTCAACCAGGGTCTACCAGGGCGAAATGGCTATCCGGTAACTCATCAGATATTTACGATAGCAATTTATGATTACTCTAAAATCCTGTTGGTATATTTTGGTTTCTCTTTATTACTATCTAAAGGACCCTTTATTGTTTGTTTGTTTGTTTTGTTCTGTTTCTCAGATGCCTAGAAAATGTAGTATTTTCCTTTAAAAACAAAGCAAAATAAAAAAAAAAAACTGTGACAAGTTTCTGAAAACAACTAGGTTATTTACAATGCATTAATGAGATGCACTGATTGTTTGATGTTGTACATATTTTGTGTTGTTTCTTCATTCTTGCATACAAAATTAATAATTAATTAATTTAAAAACTTATTAAGATACTGCATCTCAATTTTCCATATTAGAAAGCTGTAGTATTGCCATATGGGACCTCTGAGTCCTTTCTTCTAATTCTCTGCTGTTTCACTTGACTGTGTTGTTCAATGCATTTTGAGCAAAGTAAAGTGTTATGACAGAGGTCCAAGCAATTGGCTGCAGTGACTATCACAGAGTAATTTTTGATAATGGATAAAATTCATTTTTGTGTCAGTTTCTTTCATATCTTTAGAATTTATTGCCTGGAAAAAAATATATGAAATAATGCATCTTTCTAAAATCTATTAATAATACATTTATTTCTAGTAGTCAGGCAAACTGTCTGCAGTGTGCCATTCTTTGGAAGAAGTATATGCCTGCTGTCACACGGCTATTGGAAACCAAGTGACTAAATGTGATAATATATAAAAATATATATAAATTTCATAATATATACTGTTGAAATATAGTAAGGATCGTATTTATAGCACTTGATAGTGTAGCTTAAGGGACCCTCCCAGATTCATTTGCCTATGTTTTTCAGACAAAATGTATATAATTTTTCAGTGAGTTTGAAAATGTTTCCATTTGTAAAATACAAATTGTATACCTTGAGCACCTGCAATTAGAGGAGAATTTTGTAGAATCACAGACTCTCAAAATGGTTTGGGTGAGAAAGGAAATGATTGGATCATTTAGTTCCAATCCCTCTGCCATGGGCAGGGACACCTTCCACTAGACCAGGTTGCTAGAAGCCCCATCCAGCCTGGCCTTGAACACTTGAACAGGGATTGAGAATACTTCTAGGGATAAGTCATCCGTAGCCTCTCTGGACAATCTGTTCCAGTATTTTACCTCTCTCATAATTAAAAAATTCTTTCTTATATCCACATACAAACTTTTTTTCAGTTAAAAGTCATTACCCCTTGTCCTGTCACTACAGGCCTTGGTAAAAAAAAGGTATATTTCTCCACACCTTTTTTGCAGGGCGCCTTTCAGTATTGAAAGGCTGCAATAAAGTCTCCCTGGAGCCTTTACTGAAGAACCCCAGCTTTCTCAGCCTGTCTGCATAGAAGAGTTTCTCCATCCCTCTGATCGTCTCTGTGGTCCTCTGGACTTGCTCCAGCAGGTCCATGTGTTTTCTTACACTTTAGGCCCCAGAGATGGATGCAGTACTCCAGATGGGTTCTCATGAGAGTGGAGCAGAGAGAGAGAATCGCCTCCCTTGACCTGCTGGCAGCACTGCATTTGATGCAGCCTATTTCAATGCTTTTATCTGGGCAGGTTCTGTAATTGCAGAGTGGTGTCACCAATGGATCATCATCCAGTGTCCACCTTTACAATTACTAGTAGTTGGAAGTCAGTTGGTGAGGAGCTGATCATCAGTATCAAGAAACCTGCTTGGGTGTACTAAAACCATTATCAGGTTTCCAACTTCACATTCCAATTTCCCGTAGAGTGGTTAATCTGTGTAGATGGGTACAAGTTTGTTTTCTTGAAGAGATTTGTTGTGGGATCTGAAAACAATGAAGGTACTTCAGAGCCATGGTATTGAAATCGATGGGTCTAATGGTGTTGTTATGGGCAAACTTAGTCTGAGTGTAGTTCTCCTCTGATGTTAGCTCTCAGTAGTGCTTAGCACTTGATTGAGTGTTGCTTCTTCCCGCTTGAAAATTACTGGGAATAAAATTTGGGTTTGCTTCCTGATAATTGTCACGTGGCTGAATGTTTCAGTCTTTTCACTTACAGTCATACCCTCCTGCTTTGAATGGGAAATATGTAACTGCAAGTGCCATGTACTTTAAAAGTACTTTTATGGCCCTGTAGAGGTCTGTGAGAAGGCTATTAGTGTTCTAAGTTATTTCTCTAGAGTCTTACTTAACTCCTGTAGAAGCCTTTTGCGTAAATCTGTATTGGATTTTATGGGATATTCTCTGAGGATAGTGAGGTATATGTGCCACATATAACCTGAACCTGGTGTAGCTCTCGCGCAAAAGCAAGCGGCTGTTTTCTCCAAGGCTTAAGTTTTCTTTACCTGTGTTCATTCTAGTTTTTAAAGATACTTAAAGAATAATTGTAACAGTGAAAGGAATTACAGTGAGAAGTCTAAGTTCCCAGGAACATAGAGACAGCATCAAAAATCAGTAAAATATGTGGGGTTTACTGCTAATGAGTAACACAGTTATTAAGGGGTTTATAAACCTACTTAAGGCACCAGGAAGAGTAAAGAAGTGTACACTGGTACAGCTCTTTTTTCCCCATAACAAGCTTTGTATAACAGGCAGTGACCAAATTTAGACTTGTGACTCTTTCAGCTTGAGTTTAAAATTGAAATAGACTATCACATCTACTCAAATGAAAGAGGGAGAAGAGTACACAAGCATTGGAGAATGAGATGACAGGCAGTTTTTGCAGGCATTTTTAATGACAATGTCCCTTTGGAAATAATGCTAGAACTTGGAAAAAAGTACACACACACACACACAAAAACAAACCCCACACCAAAACCTCTACCCCAAAATTACCCAGCTGCTAAAAAAAATATATGATCTTGTGAATGCAGTGAGAAGGCCAAATATATAAACTGTGGGGTTTTGTAAACCTCTGTGGGTTAAATGAGTAGCAGATTTTTTCTGTTTTCCATGGAAAATTGAAGCAAACAGAACTTTTTTCCCTACCATTTTTCCCAAGCTAGGGCACAGATCAAGCTCAACACCCAAGTAAACAATCCTGGAAGCTGGCACGTGTGTGGTGGTGAAGCTTCACTTCTTCAGAATTAAGTTTCAGAATATGGAAATACCCACATACCCACAGAGCATTTCTTCATAAAAAGAGAAGTAGAGAAAGCTCTCCTTTGTGTCTCCATGATAATCAGTCTGCAGAGCACTTCATGCATTTACAAGACTTTCAGGAGCCGTGGAGGGTCATGGCTGCTCCAGGTGACCATGTGCCTTGTATTAAATCTGATTTCTTCTAACATCCTTGTTTCATCTTCAAGAGATACAGACAGATTCCTCACTTGAAGAAAAAAAAGTGTTGAAATTGGAGATTATTCTTCTGTAAGTGTCAAATATCATCACTTGGTAAAACCTGAAATGTCGATCTTTGAAATTTCACCTGTCAATTAATATTAAATTTTCCTAGCTCTCAAAAGGCTTGCCTCAAGATAACAAAGGGGCAAAGCTTAGGACTGCAGGTAAAGATTTTAAATTATTCTTTAGCCTGATATAATTCCTTCGAGATTACAAAATGTCTTTGTCATCCCACTTCTGATTTCTGCACCCGTAAAAACTTGTCCCAATGTACGATGAGAAAAGCTGTTATCCTGATCTGTAAGGAATTTCAGGTTGCTATTATAGGTCTCATTTTTCCTCACCTCATTTTCTGTTCCTATATCACAAAAGGCAAAGAGAATTCCAGGTAGAACAGCAAAGGGCAATTGAGTTGGAAAAAATAGGCCTGATGGGGAAGAACATGAAAACCACCCTTGTGAGAAATTGGTAAAAGACTTTTTTCTATCCTGCTGTGTTGCATTGTCTTTGATGGTGCATCATATTTTTTCTTCAGTGTCTCCAGTTAGAGATTGGGGCTGCCTAGGCAAATGTGTGATAAATAACAGTGTCTCTGGATATACATAAAATTAATCTCATCCAAGTGCAATTTTTTCAACCTCAGATAGAATGGCAACTCAGTTGCTGTAAAACAGAGTTGGAATACTCAGAAGAAATGAGCAAAGATTGTGCGTTTTTCATCTGTGATTAAACATAGTCTATGGCAATGTTAAGCATTTTTGCAGCAGTTATTGTGTTTCTAGTAGCTGGTCAGGTCTTCTCTTTCTCAGAATTGTACAAAAATATAAATGTCTAAGCTCAAGGAGCAGCTATCTCAATTCCTAACCTAAACCTGAGGATTTGGCTTGGTGATCCTTTAGAAATTTCCCACTTTACAACAATTTTTTTCTGTCTCAACAGGTGTCTTCACACTGGCCACCTTTTATTTTTGGCATTTGCCCAAAGTAACTTTTAGGCATATGGCAGCAAAACTTTTGCAATAAATTTCAGGTTTGGTAGTGAAACACTGATAACCATTTCAGGTTTTAATTTTTTTTCTTCCTTTTAAATGAACAGAAAATTCAAAACATATGGAGTCTCAACAGCTTCTTTGTACTGTGATTTTAGTATGTGTTTTCTCAGTTTATATGCTTTACCCTTGTATTCAGTCACCTCAGAACAGAGGTGATTGGCTTAGGAGACATGAGGTTTTCAGTTGATCCATTTGCCTCAGACTCCTTGCTTGTTCTCAGGGAGTGGAAAGAGATACAAGTGGTCAACTGCCCATCTTAAAAGATACCTGGGTTTACAGATTTCTATGTCTGGAACCATATACAATAACAGTATCCTCAAAAAACCTCAACACTGTTCCCAGATAGATGCTTCAGGTTAAATGAGTGCCCTGTTAAACTTGTTGCCATGCCAGTTAACTTTGTAGTATTTCTGTGCCATGAGAACCAGAGGAAGTTGTAAAAATGGGGTAATTTTTGTAAACATATTGTGGCTGAGGACATACTGATAATACTCTCTCGCTGTGGGACATGCAAGGACACACATGGATCCTCTTTGATGAGAAGGCTAAAAACTTTTATTGAAACATCTGACTCCAAATTTATAGTATTCCCACACAGACCAGGGATTGGAGGAGAAGCTGGACTCTTCTCTCATCCCGTTGGTCGAGACAACTGCCCATCAGTTGTTTTTCACACCAAGAGAAAGTATGTAAACAACCTCGTTTTAACATAAACATGTTCTAATTATGACACCCGTGTCTGAGAAAGAACTAAGAACTATTAAAAAATTAAGTTAGAAAGTGCATCAGAAAAGCTTGAAAATCGGGGTGACAATACTCAGCAAATTGACTTCCAGTTCTGCCTACAAGTAGATTAGAGGATCTCTAAATCTGCCTGGCTGGGTACTACCTGTGGCCTTTGTAATCACATCAGTCACGTTCATACAATAATGGGTTTTTATGACCTTTGGTTCTATAAATAATATGCATTGTGATTCGTGAGTTTAATTTTTTTGTTTGCCAATATTTTCACAGTGATTGAAGATAATGAAAGATGATTGTAACAGAAAATTTTGTGACCTCTTTAAATTATGGTTGCTTTTAATTCCATATCACAGGAGTGAAGCTAGACATCAGAACACATTTATTAGGCACTTACAATGCAGTTGCCATTTTGAATGAACTATGGGCTGATTCTTCTCATTCGTTACATTTGTGTAATGCTGACTGCATAAGTAAGGGCAGGCAGTGTTTATTTCTGCAGCTCCCTGGAGGAAACTCAGAGAGCCCCAAGCTATTCCTTTTCTGTTACTATGAGAGTGAGCAACAACTGCCTCATCTGCAAAAGCCAGCAGTATAAAAAGATATCTCTACCCATTTCTTCACTCAAAATTATAAAAGTAAATTGCCATAGATAAGCTAAAGGAGAAAATCCACATGGTGATTTAAGAAAATTATTTGAGCTGCGGTAAATGCCTGCCTACACAGTATGTCCTGGTTTAAACACATTTAACTTTCTAAATTGAGTCCATTTTATACATAGCATTACAAATAAAGATGTAGAAAAATAATACAAAAATAAAACAACATTATAATAAATAACCTCAGTGAATGATTAGTAATACAGACAATTGTTGCCATATGCTGGATCCACCAGGACCCCCTTTGAATTAGCAGTTTCCATTTCAGATGCACGGACTCCAGTATTGTAAAATCCACATCTCTGCATGGGACTTTCTAGATGTCAGTGTGTGATTAAAAACTGAGCACAAAATGCTAGGATACTGAAGCCTAGTGTGAGTCAGTAAAGTTTTGATTCACAGCTGATGTCAATTCAAAATGACACAAACCCATATATCTATCAGATAAATAAAGATTTATAGCTGATGGTAGATAGATAGAGGGTAGGTGTAATTTAAGAATTAAATGTCTTTTCTCAGTACTTTCCTCTGCAGACTTAGAAATTGCCCTCTTTCATAGTAAAGCATGTGTAGGTAGAGAAAAAAATTAAGCTGGTTTGTCATTTTTTTGACAGCATACATACATTTCTGGTCTCTCTGGGCTACTCCACGGAGTTCAGCTTGGCAGCTTAGCAGGTGCCATGTAGAAGGCTGTGGTTAATATCTTCACATTTATGCTTTGATAGGCTTAATTAATGCTGGAACTGTACCTAAAATCATTCATACTTGCTTTTCGTCAGGCCTGCCACTTGAAATTTTCCAGTCATTTTCTCCCAGTGCAAAATGTAGCTCTCTGGTATAACAGAGCAAGCTTTATTTGTGAAATAAACTACCTTGGAGCAAAATTTTGTGTTCCAAAAGATTTTTAATTCTATGTCTCGTTTTTCTATTTGTGTTTGACAGTTGCATGTGAATGTAGAGTGATGAACCAGTGCTGATTAAAAATGCCTCTTTGAATTTGTCTGAAGAGTCACTTTCTCACAAGAAGCTTAGAAATTCAAAGACAAGGTTAAATCAATTACAGTAGAAATGCTGTATTTAATTACTTAGTAGTTGAGCTTGATGATCTTAAAGGTCTTTACCAACCTAAGTGATGCTATGATTCGGGTTATATCTGTCACAAACGCAAAGCAAAATCCTGAGCTACCCTTTAAGAATTTTCAAGTCATCAGTTCCTTCCCTGGATGGGGGGTTACACAGATGATTCTGAGCTTTTCTTCCATGCTGGATTTTTAATTTTGATTTATGATGCTCTGAATGATGTGTAAAATTGTATTACCCATAAAGCTCCCAAATGACTAATCCTATGTGGGAGTTTAAGTGCATTGTTAATCCTAGCTGTGGTCAAGGGGTGTAAAATTTCGTTGCAGAAACTTGTTCCTGAATTACTAGACTAGGTGGCTGGATTCTGTGATTTCCAGAAAGTGCAGGGAGAGGTGTTACCTTGAAGCACTTCTGCTTTCCCCTGCAGCCAGTGTTCAGATTCCATTTAAGAGAGAGGTGATATGAGGAGAGGAACATCTGGAGCAGGCAGTCACCTGGCTCTTCTTTACCGAGCTGAGTGGGGAACTACTTCCCTACTGGCAATCAAATTATTGTCTGATACACCTGTACTGGCACCTCCACTGGTTAGCATCATTCAGTAATCACACAAAAATTATTTGGCTGGTGTTTGTCAAGTTTAATAGGATTCTCAGCTCTATGGTTTTGGATTCCTTTGTCAAGACCAGGAGTTGGCTGGTAGATAAAAGCCTTTAGGTACTTTTTCCTCCATTACAGAGATCTTGAGATGGGCACATTTAGTGTGTAACTTTGCCTCTTGAACCACAGGGAAAATTGTAGACTGTTTCTTGGACTGTTCTTACTTTCATTTTTTTCACCTTTCTAGCTGTGCATATTGAAATCAAGATTAGCTAATGACCTTTCTGAAAGCAGACATATTTGTATGGAAGGAAATATGTATACAAGTAGTGTGGAATGTCAGTTGGAAGGTTTTTCCATGACTGTGTAGNCTGAGCCGAGCTGCAGCCCACGGGAGAGAGAGACTCTGGGAATTTCTCATCTCTGCAGAGCAGAGAGAGGGTTTGTTGTTAGGTATTGCTCATTTGTTGTGCTGGGGAGTGCTTTGTATGTTAAATAAACAACTTTTTTCCACTTTCCTCCAAGGAATAATTCTTTTTCCTGTCTCTAACCAGTTGGGAGGAGGGGTGGTTCGGATTTGTTTTCTGGAGGGACTCCTCCTGGAGGTTTCTCCACAAGTAGTGTGGAATGTCAGTTGGAAGGTTTTTCCATGACTGTGTAGGATACAGATCATAAATCACCCTTAGAAAATAGTTTTGAGATTTTGTTGTTGTTTTTATTTTGCTGGTTCCCTCTCTGTGCCCTCCTAGTTTGGCTTTAGGTAAAGCAGTTAAAATGTATTCTTTTTGCTAATATTGAAATCTAAAAAGTACTGAAATCTAACAGAAAACTATTGAGTTAAAAATTCTTTTTGGATTATTTTGTTCCTTTTCATGGTGGCTACTCCCAGTGTAAATGAGAGGAATGTAACTCTTCACTGCTTTGACTCATGAATAACCATCATGTGCGTAAGCACTCATGGATTTGATGTAAAAATCAATTTCTTTCTGCAGCATGATATTCTAATGAAAATAAACTGCTGTTGGAAGGCTGAAATTCTAGCAAGTGACTAAGGCTAGGAAAAATTTGGAAGTTTTCAAAATTTACACTTTATCTGTAACAGGTCTTAATTTTATAGATCAATTGCAACTACCATAAGCCAAGTTTTAAGGGTAGATTCTTCTACTCCTTGGTGCACAGATTTTTGTGAAACAGGAGTTGTATCACTATACTGGACTTAAGCATACATTCAATTTCATATTTTAGTTCAGTAGCATTAGATATGTACACAAAGGTTGTGGATTCCAGCAATTGGAATGATCTTAGTTTGCCACTTGCAGTTAGTTTCACAGGATGATATTAATAATGGTACAGTTTTCCATGGGTGAGAGAGAACACTGAAAGACAGTACTCCAAAAGAACCAAGAGTAACATACTGCACTTCAGTAACTTTTATTATGCATAATGTAGTATTTGCATTCCTAGTCATTGAGAAAGTGCAACTGTAGCTTCCTTTTTTTAATAGGAAAAAGGCATGAGTCAGGCCTGTGGTTTTCATTCAGGTACTCTAACTGATTAGCCAGTCTCCAAAGAAAAATTACCTCAACATTTCCACTTCCAGCTGTGTGGATCAATTATCCTGATTTTTTCTAATCCACTCTGAATACTAAGTCTCTGCCCTTAGGGTATGTTAAGTGTAATCTGGTATTGCCATCACATCCAAATTTTTTCTCCATAGACGGGAATGCAAATAACCACTTTTTTTTTACTTCTTCTTTATGGTGTCACCAGCTTCTGCCAAAATCCTTTTATATTCAGTTATGTCAGAAGAAAGTAATGAAATTTTTTTATTTGGAGGTATTCATGTGTGGATCCACAAATCGTAACAGAATAGTCTAGGGAATTTGAGATTAAATGAACTGATGAGTTTGGTAAATGCTTGGAGGTTTCAAGTTGTTACACTGAACTATATTCTGCCTTTGAATTCTCCTGTTCAGCTCTGGTGGACTTCAATTTAACTTGCATAATTTGACTGAAACTAGGAAATAGCCGAGAGGAGTGCATGATTTGCTGGAGTATGGCTCAGAAAGGCACAGGTATAACATACTTGACTTTTCAAATTTTCTTTGCTGGAGGGTAGCCCATGTTCTGTTGTAGGTCGGATATCAGTAACTTTTGCTTCCTTGGTTAAGTGTTTTGTTGGTTGAATTTGCTTGTTCTGCACAGCAGTTGTCAAGGAAGGAAGGAAGTTTTCTCTTTGGGCAATGAGGCTGTACGTGGAGTTTAAAGGGAATTTAGAATCAACGTAGTCCAGTGTTTTGTGTGACAGGCCATTAGGACTGAGGTCTTAGATTGATGGCACAGGGTATTAAGATGGTAAGTGAAGTACTATGCAGCTCCCCAGTTAATATATCTAATGAAAGCACAGACTTGGGAATAAAGTTGCTGTATACCTGTCTGGGCACTTCACAGGCTTAATGATTGTGTTTTCGAAGTCGCAGTAATAGAAGTTCCTTCTGGAAAGTGGTGGTGATTAGTGTGAAATGTCTTTTTTCAAAAACCAGACATAATATTTTCTTGAAATACAAATTCTTTTCGTTGCTACATCCCTCTTTCCTTGTTAAATTGGGGAAATAGAACAGGTGGCACATCATTAAAAAATATATAGGGAATTGTTTCAGGAAGAAAGAGTGAAAAAAGTAGTATTGCATCCCTGAATTCTACTTTATTTCTGTGATTGAAATAATATTTTTAAGTGTGCTTCCTATGTTTTTTTCCCATTATGCTTTATGCTTTTTGAGAATTTACTGATTCTAAGGAATTTTGGAGGCGGCATAGTTGTATACAGCACCAACCATTGACAGGTGATTTTGGGCTATAATGTGTTTAGAACAATGGGAGTGTCTCTCCATTAGCTGCATGCATATTTGTGTCTTTTAAATCTCATAGGTATGTGCCAGAAGTATCTGAATGGACTTGCATGTACAGAATTTTGTGTTCCAGTATTTGACCGCCTATGGGAGCCCAGAGTTGGAAGCACTTAAGTTTAAATGTAGTGTATCTGCACAAGCTTTTTTCCCTTGTCCTGGAATTCTTCAAACAAAGCTTTCTTCAACCTCATGACAGCTGAAAGAGATTGGGATTTTATCTTTGGTGTGTTTATTCTTCAGTACCTTGGCTCTTAGTTTTATTCTCTTTTAAACCCTTTGTTGTAACTGTTGTCTTTTATGGAGCTGTATCTGCTCTGGTTGATGTTCTTCATTGCAACTCAAATGAGAAGTAGTTCTATGACAGCTGTATATTTTCTTAATTCCCTGGGAGACTCATTCAGAGTATTTGCCTCTGTGGGCAGATGAAAGGAGCATGATGGTAGGATTCTTTTATCCTAGTGGAGCAGAAATTTTTTTATGTTCCTGCTCCTGAGTTTGTCAATCTTCAAAAGCTGATGTTTCCATTGAGGCAAGGTGAAAAAATTGGTCTCTGAAGATTGTGTCCATTTGATACTGTGTTATGTATGCACTATATTTTTATTTTTCCTTAATAGACCTTGCTTCCCCTAAAAAGAAAGTATAGGAGCCAAAAAACAGGTTGACTGAAAGAAGTTAAATGGATTATTTTTTTTCCCACATTCTGTAAAGCCATCAAAACACAGGTGGAATGAGAAAGATTGTTCTTTAACAGGGTCTCAGTGAGAAAATGGATTTGCTTCCATGGTGGTGTGAGGAAACACATTCTTCAGAATTATTTCAGAAGAACAAAAATCTAATTCGTCAAAGTCATCATGCCACAGCTGTTACAACAATCTATCTCCTACTGAATGCTAGCCAGCTAACTTTTGAGAAGTGACATTTTTCACAGTTTATTGTTTTCTCATCAACGTGGCACCAACCACATCAAATATAATCACCCAGTGATGTTGGCATTGATGAATTAGCCGTGTGCTTTCTATTTAGAGATACAGGAGTTTCAATTTCTTTGGGTAAAAAGAGAGGTAGAAAGTAGGAGTTTTCTCTTTGGTCCGTGTGAATGTTTTCCATGTTCAAGTACTTGCTAAGCTATGCTGGAATTCAGTAGCATAACTGAGTATTTTTACAGAAACACATAGTTCTGCAAAACTTCACTGGGATATTTCAATGGATTATGGATGGGTGAAGCGTTTTGGCTCCGTTCTTTACCATTGCTTGAACTATGTTGCTCTTATTCTTTCTGGGGTCAACAGTAGTTTCCCTCTGCAGTAATTTGTCATACAGATATGACTGTACAAATGTAGTAGGTGCTGGTAAGAGGCATAGGCTACAAGGAGGAAAACTGTCTGGAAATAATCTTGCTAGTCTGATGTATGAAGACAACACAGGTACTCCACAGTTTGGGATTCACAGTCATACAGGGCCCTTTTTTTTGTATATATTTGCAACATATATAATGTTGGCCATGAGAAACAGAAGCATGTCCAGCCACAGTCTTTGAGAAGAGAAGTTTCCTTCCAACTTGGATCTGTCCAGCTCTTTCTCACTGTTCTTTTACCTATGAATTTCAGCAGCAAGAGCAGCCATAGTGCTGAGATACTAAAAAAAATGCATCTGCACCACAAGAAACTGCCTTTCAGATCTCCTGCATAAACTATAAAAATAAAAAGTATCTTGGCAATTATTTTTCAGCTGTGAAACATGCTTTTGTAAAGCTGTGACTATAATTTTTCTTGCACAGAATTCTTTGTACTCCCTTATTGTTACCATATGCCAAGCTTTTTTGTAGTTCAGCCACTCCCTGAATAGCCAAACTCTGAACTATTTTTTTCTTCCTTAAATTGCTTACTTCTAGACATAAGTCCATCTTATAATTGCAAAGGAGCTAGTAGAGCTCTCAGCTAAGAGTCTTGCAATGTAGAGTGATGTTGCTCCAAGAAAAAAAGTTTTGGAAACAGTACCTGACACTTCTGGTTTACTTTGGAATATTTAAAACTGTTCCTCATCTTACATCTTATTCCTTATTGATAATTTTCATTATCTAATTTAGGTTAATATGGACACTAGAGCCACTTCATGAAATTCATAGGTCACATGTCCATTTATTCCTTTAAATTCAAAGTAACTAAAAAGTATGGAAAAACACATTCTCTCTTCTGTCACAAGATCAGCAAAATATGTGTTAGCTTCCACTTTTGCTCAGCAGATAAACATTAACATTGGCTTATTGCTTTACATGTTCATGCTGCATATTTCTCTGCACTAAAGGCACTACACTTGACAGGAGTGTTAAAATACACATTTTAATAATTTCTGATTACCTTTATGTTCAGGAGCTGAAGTCTCAATATTTAGAACCTAGTTTAGGCCTGATGTAACTTTTCTGGCTGATGGAGCCTTAATCATGGTGCTGCAATTCATCACTCTCCAGATTTTATCAGGACCTGACTTCCAGGACTCTTCTGTGCTTCCACGGTATGCTTTGAGAAACTCTTCGGTCTGATAAGGGTCATCTTGTAGGAATCTTTTTATGAGAGAGTTGATACATGGCTTGCAGACAAGTGGGAGATGGCTGAGGTTACAGGATAATTCTACCAAGGTATTAAGAAAGCCTTTCCACGAGAATTAAATCAGTGAGGTGTTTTCGGGAGAAATTGTAGTTCAGATCTTGAGTGATTAATTTTGCACCAGTGTTTTGAATGAGTCTAGGAAAAAACAAGATGTTCCTGAAGACTGAATGTGATCAAGTCTTTAATAGTTAAGATGGGATATGTAAGTTTCTGGTCAAGAAAATCAAGCAGCCTAGCAGCACTGTCAACTTTGTTTTCAAAGAAACCCATTTCATTTAAACCTCTACCTCTCTGCCTCAGAACACATTTATACTTTGCAATCTCCAGGTGATGATCCATCTAGCTGAAGTTTATGTCTCAGGTAGTAACTGATACAAACTGCTTGAGGGAAGAATTCAGGAAATTCTGAAATTGACTTTTTGAGAGAGCCTTTTGGTGCTTCATTTGTCATCATCAGTAATTTTGCTTTTTGCAGTAAAAGGGTTTTAGAGAGGCTCAGCTCATCTTTCTTGTATCCTTTTAGTCTGTTCTTTTTACAGTAAATTTTTCTCCTGCCCAAACAATCTGGATTATTTGGTTTTGGTTTGGTTGGGTTTTGTTTCAGTAATATCCTTATGCTGGCCAGAGAGACTTGTTGCAGGTAGATTTAGTGCATTTTTCTCCTTCCAGACATGGAGCAAGTGACTTCTGTACGTGGGCTGTTGTTTCCCACTGATCTTAGCAGTAATCATTTTCAGTCATTGAAAAAGAAGCACTAATATTTCATCAGTAGAAGAGATTTAGCTTGTTGATTATCTTAACCGTGCTCATTGTTCACATCAGCTCTGAAGCAAAACTTCACTAAAAAGGAATTTCATCAGACTTGCTAGGAATTATATATCCTTCATAGGAACACTATATTAAAACTAATTAAGTCAGTCCTGATAAACCTGTAATTAAACAAAGGGGAGAAAAATAAAGAAATATATCATTTATAGAAAGAAATTAATTATTTTAATAATATCATGATGAGGAAACCACAGTGGTGGATTATTTTTTTAAAATCAGTCTAAAACAGAAATAGGTGTTTTGAAAAGGCAATGTGTCATTTTTCACCTCACCAGAACTTAGGGGAATGATGTGCAAACCTGCAGTTTGAGACAGATTTTCTTTTTTTTTTTTTTCCCTC
>VYXF01011024.1:1400371-1538621 GCA_013397295.1 Polioptila caerulea
TCCCTCTACATAGGTGTTTTTAATATCTCAGTCTGACACAGTAACTGGATGCAGCTCATGAAATTGCTGTGAAGCTGATTTGTGCTCTCTACCTGAATCTCCAATTGTGCATGTATTAACGTGAAAGATTTTTAGGCACCTGCAAGGAACAATCTTAACAATCGAATTTATAGTATATTGTTTATAAATGTGGAAAAATTTAGTCACATAATTTTGTCAGGATAAGTTTTCTGATTTCTGAAAAAAACAAAACAAAAAAAATCAAACAAAAAAACCTCCTTTATTTAAGGTGTGGGATTTTAGCATATAAAGAAGGAATCATATCTGTTTTCTGTTTATTATTTGTCCTGGTTCACAACTCAGTGTTCTGATGAGCATTCCTTAACTGAAAAAGATCACTGAGATGAAAAGTTACGAGTAAGAAGATAATCCGTATACCTTCTTCTTTTTCTTTGCTTGGAGGATTCTTTTATCACGTAGTATGATATCTTTATTTACCTTTTCAGTGAGAAATTTCTGAAGAAATTATTATCACATTAAAGCTGCCTTAAATAATAACATTTGCCATCTAGTTGACAGAAACTCTCCAAAGGTTTCTGATGCCCTTGCTTACATAGTCACTTTTTAACAAAATCTCCTAAAATCCTTAAAGCATTTACCTGCAGAGTAACAAAAAAGAAAAAAGGTATTGCTGAAATGGAAAACAACAGATTTTGTGAAGCATTGAAGATATGCATAAAAGTCTTTTTCTTTGAGAGACATCCTATTTTCAATATTCTTGAGAAGTGGAAACTGCTTTGTTTAAAACCAGACTGAAATGCCACTCATATCCTACCTCTCATGTGTTGTCTCTGTCCGTAATAGGGTTATTAGACAGGTAGTTAAGTGATAAGTAAATAGCTGGGTACTCTTTGAAAAAAAAAAACAGAAATCTACTGTACAAACAACTTTTGAGGATTCTGGGAAGAAAAAAAAGAGAAAAAAAGAAACGTGTATGTAACAGCGCAAGTAAATAGTGTCATGGTTTAAACCCAGCTGGCAACTCAGCACCCACACAGCTGCTTACTCAAACTGTCCTGGTGGGACGGGCAGAGATTTGGAAGACTGCAAGTGAGAAAATGCGTGGGCTGAGGTAAGGCCAGTTCAATAGCTAAAGCAAAAGGTGTGCATGCAAGCCAAGCAAAACAGGGAATTAACTCACTGCTTCCCCTGGGCAGGCAGGCATTCTGCCATCTCCAGGACAGCACAGCTCCATCACACCTAGCGGTTATCTGGGAAGACAGAGGCCATCACTCTGCATGTAAGCATCCTTCCTTTTTCTTCCTCCAGCTTTACACACTGAGCATGATGCACCATGGTATGGAATATCCCTTGGATCAGTTGGGATCAGCTGTCCCTGCTGTGTTCTCTCCCAACTCCTTGTGCACCCCCAGTCCCCTCTCTGTTGGGGTGGGCTGAGAGGCTGAAAAGTCTTTGATGCTGCATAAGCACTTCTCAGCAGTCACTGGAACATCTCTATACTATCAACACCCTTTTCAGCAGAGATACAAAACATTGCCCCACATGAGCTACTGCAAAGAGATTTAGCTGTTCCAGTGAAACCCACTGCATGCAGCTGTAGCATACATGTAAATAGTGGAAACCTAGAGGGGAAATGCACAGTCCAGAAGAAACACTTTCAATACCATCTGTACTATCTACAGTAAATGAAAAAATATTTAGTGTACATGTCTTGTCTAAACCTCCTCATCCAGTTCTTCTTCATGGTTCATTGTCTTGCCTACTTTTCCAAACTGCACTGCAGGGATTGTGTTAGGGAAGACCATGTATTTGGTGCTTCCTGTCAAAAATAACTTGCAAATCTGTAGTGGCACTTATTTTATAGAACAGATCAGAAAGTAGTTTCATCTACACAGCATGGCTCTGAAGACATTCAGGTTTCAGTCAAAGACAGGCAATGGCTTGAATTCTTTCTCTAAAAATGAATGAAAAAAATCAAACTGTCCTTATCTCAAGAAAATTACTTGGAATTCCAGTGTGATCTTGTAATGAATTTCAATAAATATTGGCATATATAGGATTTTTCTCAGTGCATCCTGAAGCAACATCATGTACTATTTCAGCTCATCTTTCTCATCCAGCCTGTGTTTGTTGTGGAGATTCTAATCTTTTTTATTTTTTAAAAAGTAATTTCTCTCTCTTTCTAATCCTAGAAAGAAGTAATTGAGGAAGGAAGGAAATTTCCATGTTTGGCTGTTAAAGAGTCAGTATTCTTATAATAAAGGAATAGTATTCTTTTTCACAGTGATTTTTTCTTCTGGAAGGCAGTGTGTCTCAAGACAGTTTTACTTTCTTCCTGTATTCTACAAAGCAAATCCCAGAAGACATTTTGAGATGGCAGACCAAATAGCCCTGATACAAAAGGAGTCTTGGGAGAAATTCCTATTATTTTCCATTCCTGTAGAGAAGCAGATGTTTCTCTGCAGTCTGCTGGGAATTTCTGAATCTTCTTTCAGAGTCTCTTCAAGATGCTACATACAGTCCTTTAATTCAAGTACAGGAGCTATGTAGCTTGGATTTAGAGCAGGCAAAAATCCAATAGTAGTTTTAAAACACCTGTCAATGTAAAGGAGCACAAATAATATCTTTTTCCTATGATAAAGAAACGTTCCCTAAAAACAGTACTTATATTCACAGTACAAGCACTGATACAGGTGCAAGAGCTGTTCAGTGGTCCCTGTGAACCAGTTTAACCCCGTAATCTTCCTTCTACAAATGCTTGCATAATAATTTTCTGTATTCATTCATCATAAGAGCAATTTACTCTTTTGGGCTAAGCTTGCACACGACCTAACAGTTGAACTTATCTGCTGCCCCACAAAACCCTGTGGGGAACTTTATATACTTACCATGACCTCGCTGTTGAGTGTTTTAACTGGTAATATCTCTAGCTTGTTTTCAAGAAATAAAGTTATTCATAGCCAGAGTTCAGCTCAGCCTTCATTTCTTTCCCTGCAGCAGACTGTGTGTGTAAATATTACTAGGTAAACATCCTGTAGTACCCAATGCTAGAAAAAAATCTAGGATAACTAATAACTTGGAAATGCCTTAATTTTTGGGGTGTATAGAACCATATTTAGAAATTTGCTAAATAAATATGAGAAAATGAGTAAGTGTTGTATGTGTGCCACATGTGTGGAATCAAGAGGCACAGAGGAAACATAATGATTAAAGCTCTACCGTTTTAATGCATTGGACAGTGTTGCTTTCTTCCTCCTTGCTGCCAGGGAAGGACTGTTGAGAGATAACACCTGTAACATACTGTAGGTCATCCCAGCAGTCACAAACTTCCCTAGGATGCCAGCACATAAATAAGGTGGTGGTCATGCAGACAGCCAGGGTAGTGATGACCTGTTTCACACTCTCAGCCTGTCATCCACTCATGATGTGACAGGAAACCACAGCAAGGGCTGGCGGGAAAGTGAGGTAAGGCATTCTGTTCCCACAGGGCTTCCCAGACACAGCAACTTGTTATTGGATCTGACAAGTAGGTTAGTGCACGGGCTTCTTACAAAGCAAACAATGTACCAAAAATAATGAGTTTGACAATGTGCCCATCCAACTGATGTCCCTGTTCATGTAAAGAATGTCTGGAATTTTTGGCATAGTCCGGGATCTAGGGTAGGAGAAGACAGATACATAGGGAACTCACTAGATGGTATGACAGCAGTTTTTCATAGTGCTTATTGTTTTCTTGATAGCTTGTTGAACTACCTCAATATATGTCTACCTCTATGTAGTACATATTAGTCATGTGCAGAAGGTATGAGCATATATTCCTGCATGAAGCAGTCACCAGAACCCCTGCAGACCTGATTTAGACTAAACTTTTACACTGATTGTTAGCTCACAAGCCAAAGTAGTGCTTAGGAAGGGGGCTAAATGCAGCAAGGATGAAACAAATCGATATAAAACCAGCAATATGTTTTGTGCTCTCTTCTCAGCAGCAGTGATCCAAATCTAGCAGTGTGAGCAGTCAGCCCTGTGTGCTTAGGAGGGACAGACTGGAGAGGGGTGCCTGTGACGCTCCAGGGCAAAGTCTGGATGCATTTAAGAGAAAGCTTCTCTTCAGACGACACAAAGTAGTGTCCCATTTGCATAGGACAAATACCTGAGAGCTCACAATTTCAGCCTAAAATGTTAATTTAATGGCAGAAAAATCCTACTCTGCCTGCTCTTATTCCATTCCCAGTGAAAGTTAACCTGATTGCTCATTGTCAGAAGATGCAGGAAATAAGCATCACATATAAAATTAATCCAACTTTCTTTAGCCCTCTTCTCTGTCCTGTGATCACCTAAATAGGCAGTTAATACAAGACCAATTACTCAGTTACAGCAGTATACATCTACTCTAAATTCTTTATATAATTTGCATTCATATAACTGCAACCAACTTCTGGACTCTTAAGAAAATAAGTAACTTGCAAGGTACTAGTGAGGAAAATTCTCTGTTTCCCAAGGGAAAAAAGAGAAAGTGGAGTAAGCCACAGGACTTCTAAGACAAGGTGGGGGTGGAAAGAAATCTTTAGTACCCCTGTGAAGGGCATGAGCTAAAGTTTCTTAATACCAATCATTTCTAGAATGGTAATTTAAATATAGATTAGTTATGAGATTTTATATTGCAACCACATAAATAAATAGGCTAAGTAAGTAGCTGTTTTCTGTTATTTAAACAAACATACACAAGCAAGATGCATTATTTCATATGTTTGGTTATGTTGGACCACTGTGATCTGCCAGACTAACAATTCCTTCGTTGCATGTTGAACCTGTCTTTTGTTAAACACCAGCTATTGCCTGACTACTTCCCACCATGCTGTTCTTTTTAATTCTGTCTTAGTTCTGCTTCTTTTGTTGTTGCTTTTCTGTGCCTTCATTCTCAAAATGTATTGCATTTAGCTGCTGACACAGAGTTACCCTGCTGACACAGAATTACTCATCTTCTAAAGTCCACAGTATTTCCCAAGTCTGTTTTTTCCCCCTCATTTTCAGTGTTCCTCTGATTTAACTGTTCCATTTTGTTTTGACTTTTGATTATCCCAGGGTCCGATTGGTATGGATGGAAAGCTGGTAGGTGATTTGTTCAAAACCAGTGTAATTTAGGTCTTTCACATATTCCTCTTTTTGCTTTTAAAATTACTTATGCTGAAATGTATATTAGCCAAATACTGTCTTCCTTCGGCATAATTTAGTTCAACTCCAGTAGCATGAATTTTTAAGAGGTTGCTGAAAATCTTTTTCAGTCTTTTGTGCCCATGCAAGGAAACGGAGGTCAGCTCTGCTCCTCCTGTTCACTCATTTTCTATCTGAATTAGATTGGAAGGCAGATGTTCCTCCTTGGTGTTTCTCCTTGGTCCAAGTAGTTTGGTGGTGCCTTTCAAACAGCAGGATATCACTTCTGACTACATTTCTTCCTTCTTGCACAAATTCTTAATTTTTGTGTTTTAATTTCTGTGCCTGGATTGTGTTGGCTGATTAAACCTGAACAGCCTCATGTCCCATAATAATTGCATTCCAGATATTCGTTAGGAATATGCTGGTGGAATGGTTAGATTAATTTTATGCAATGCATTTATTAATGCATTTGTACTTGTGTGTATATTTGTATAGTTTTATGTTTAAATGTATGAGCCTGGAAGTTTATGTTCCCAGCTCTTTAAAAATTAACACCATGGCAAAGGTGTGAAAATCCAGTTTTGGCACTTTCTCATGCTGTTCCTTTTGCTCTCTCTCATTTCTCCCTTCCCAGGGCAGCCCTTTTCACTGATACCCTGGATACCTATTTTCTTTTCTATCCTTTTACTTACTACAGGCTCATTTCCTTTGCAAGCTCAACTTGTTAATTTGCAGTGTCAGCTTGCATTTTCTCCTCTTTCCTGTGCTCCTTGAGGTTTTTCTACTGTTAAGTAACTTGTCTGTAAAGTTTGCAACATGCAGTCAATAAGCTTTTTCTTTATTTTAGGGCATTGATAACTTATCTGTTTAGTTACACCATGGATATTTTTTTTTGTTTGTTTTAATACAATTTATATATCACCAGCTAATATTAGGTTCAATTGCTAAGAAGGTATTAACTGACAACAGTAGAAGACCTTCCACCATGACAATTAGAATAGGTTGCCAAATCCCTTTGTTGGCCTCAAAATTGTGCATTAAGCTAGTAAATAGGAATATAGAAGGGAAAATTGTTCTGGAGATTTTACTGAAATGATGACATATTATGCAGCTATACCTACTGTAGTAATTTAGATTAAAAAAAAAAAAAAAAAGCATTCATGTGCAATTCAAGTACATGAGCAATAATCCAGGGTTCAAAGCAGCAGTCACCAAAATGCAGCTAATCAGTCAGTGGTGTTGGGACTGATCCCTAAATGCACACAAAGACAGCAATTAGCTGGTAGCTAAAATCAATGAATCAATTTTAGGGTATTTAACAGATTTGAATAAAGAGATATTCATTAGACAAAATCAGATTAATGTTGACTTTACAGTCTTGAACAGTATTTTCTCCCTGTTGGTTATCTAAAATTTAGAGAAAGACTTGCAGCTAAAACATTTTAATCCACAAGTAACATGAACTGGGAGCGATTTATGCAGCAATGAACCAGACTGATTTCAGCAGTCCTGGGGCCATTTTGGGAACACAAGCAGCTAAATTGAGACTGAGCTTGCTCCAATGAATTATAGTATCAGATGGAATTCATGTTAGAGGGTTTTTTAATGAACATCAGAGTAATTCAAGGAACTTTATTCCTGACCCTTTCACAACATGCAAAAATGAGAGGAGGCAAGATTAACAGCCCCTTTTTGTGTCCCACACTTTGAATTGCTATTGTGTGACAATGATCCTTTACAATTTAAAATGTCACTGTTGGAATGCTTTTCTACCTATACCTTTATAAGAAGAGCTGATGAGTTCCATGATTCAGTGCTTGCTGCACCCTCTGGGTAGTGTCACTGACTGGATCAGTTGTGAGAAGGGAAAATTCTACTGTAACTGCAGTGGAAAGTAGGGCAAGAAGTAGATAAGATCACTCAGAAATATTGAAGGATTGGGAAGAATTGTAAAAACCACAAAATAATTACCTTCACTAATGCAAATTTCCTTCACTGCTGAAGGGGCTAATAGCCAAGGGGTTAAAATCGTCCTGCTTTGAGTACTTTTATATTCAGCATCTGCATTTATAACTAAATGCAGGATAATTGTAGTATTGGCAGCATATATAAACTAAGAGTAATGAAGCTGTTATATTCCCCAATATCTCATAGAGTTTTCTGTCTATCTGAAAAACCATTGTCCTATAAAAATTCATTTTCCAGTTTTTTCTGTATTGGTGACATGAAAAAGAGTAATTATAAATGCTCAGTACCAGAAAGGCAAAGTAGTGATGCTGTTGAGATTGAGAGCAGAAAATGCTTTAGTGGGAGCATGATTGCAACCCTCACCTCATATTCAAGTCAGGATATGTTTGTCTTATGTGTATATGTGTGTTTGTGTTATATGTGCATGATATTTTGTATCATACATATAGCATGTACCATGTGGACACTTAGCAGTCTCTATGTCTTAGATGAAGGAAAAAAGCCAGATTTTCATATCTCATTGTTAAAATAGATATATGCATATATTCTGCTTATTTGCTTTCTACTGCTTTAAATCAACTCTTTGTTAAAACATTTTGGTAATTTCAGACCTTCATTTAAGTTTTGGATTTTTTAATATATATATATATGTGTTGGAGACAGCCTTTAATGATTTGGTCAAAATCTGTTGCAATTTTAGATATTCTTGTGAGCAAATGTTTTCTGAATTTTATTTATTATGTTTGCAGGCACAGACCTTGATTTAAATAATTTATACAATTTTATTGTACCAGCTGCCCACTACTGCATCAATAAGAAATTCCTGATGATTTTAAGATCAGGTATAACATAAAATAGGTTAAAACCTGCTGTGAGGGGAAGATGGAGGTAAAATATGAGAGCTGAGGAGTCTCAAACATATTCATTAACCCAGTGTGATGTGTAACTTCATAGAGCTCACCAGCTCAGAGAGTTTTACCTAATATTTGAGCTTAGAAACCTCAGCCAGTAAGTTATTTTTTTCATATCCTCTATGGTGCAGTTTTGTTCTAAGGAACAAGTAGAAAACTGCAGCATCCATAACAAGGAATGCTTTATGCTGCATTCAGTGTAAAGGTTAGATAGCCACAATAATTCTGTATTTTACCATTATTCCTCTATAATGTGATTCCATATATTTAAATTTTTTTGTAAAACCTTTGTGTGAATTTAAATACCACTTTATTAAGGTTTTTAATGGGCACAGAAGGTTTTATTAGTTACTATAAAACACATTTCTCCATTTGCTTTTCTTGTTGACAGTGGTTCCCAGTTGAAATGCTTTTGTCCCCCACCCCATCTAAAATCACCCAGGATGGTTGAAGTTGGGAGGGGTCTCTGGAGGTCATCTGGTGTAACCTCTCTGCTCAAGTAGAGCTATCTCGAGCAGTTTGCCCAGATCATGTCTAGATGGTTTTTGGGTGTCTTCAAGAATGGAAACTTCAGAATCTCCCATGGTCCTGTGCTTGGTTAACAGTAAAAAAAAATAAGTTTCCTAATGTTCAGACAGAAAAGTTTCAACTCTCTCTAGAAGTACTTTCCACTTGAAGTGATTTTATGGAATTTGAAAGAAGGCTCCATGCTCAGTTTCTGTCAACAAAAGGAAACACCGTTTCAGTTTAACTGAAGTATTATTTTAATTTTCGTAAAACACCAGAAGCTAAGCTAGCCCTAGGCATTTAAAGGAATTTTCTCTAAGGAGAGATATGTAATAACTTTTTTCTGTCTTACAGTGTGAGCTGAATGTCTGGGTCATGTTGTTTATAGTCACAGCTACTGTACTGTTCGCTAAAATAATTCTGCTTCATTCAACTAATTTCTGTTAAGGACATTAAAATAATTCATGGATTTAACTGACTTTTCTGGTCTAGGGAAATTAGAGATAGAACTTCTACTCTGTAAGGGCTTGCAGCAAGAAGAAATACAGTTCCTCAGTGTACAAAGGGTGCCTCTCCACTTGCCCAGGGTGATTTAAAGGGGATGTTGATAAATACAAGAGAGGAAATGTATCAGCTGTCTTCTTGGATTGATTGACAGAGGCTCATCTCAAACCTTTCACAATTGCTGGTTTAAATACTGGTTTATACTTGCTTAAAACTGTGGTGCCTCTAGTAATGACAAAAAGACTGTTGTTTGTCCTGCAGTGTGTTCCTCCAGTTTTGAGACATCATTCATTCAATAAGCAGTAATAGTAAATAATTAGCATTTCCTTAAAGCATAGAGGTGAACCATAATAGGGAAATGAAAGAGAAAAAAAACCCCATAATACCTGCTTCTGAATCAGGTCAGGACCTCTTGCTTTTTTCTCACTTGAGAACTGTCAATTAGGTCTTCCTATCATTTCCAAACTATTATGAATATCTAAACCAAGAAGTTTCTCAAATGCAATTTTGATATGTTATTGTAATTTATTTCTAAAATCAGTTAGTTGCAAGTTCATCAGTTTGAATTAAAATTCAATATCAACTTAAGAGTCCAAAATCTGACTTCTATGCAGTCACTGTTTATTTTGTTAGCTCCTTATTAGAGAGCACTGTAACTATTTTCTACTATTTTAAGGAGTTCATCCTTGTCATAACTTTCCCTAATATTTTTTTTTTCTTGTTTTTTTTCAGGGTCAACCTGGTCCTCAAGTAAGTGCCATCTTATTTTCATACATAAGTAACAGTTAAATACAGGGCCCGCTGAGCTCAGGTTGTCTACAAAGTATTTTGCTGTATTTTTTGATCCCACTGTAATAAGGTAGAAACTGGTAACCATTGCATAATTCTATAAGAAAAATATTTCCCAAGAGAGAAATATGCCCCCCACATATGGTTAAGTTCCCTCAGCTGTCTGACCAGATGGTGGGGTTAACAACATAATACTGAATAGAGCAAATCTCCTAACTATGGCTTGAAACTTTGCCACCAAACTTTAAAGCGAGATAAAATAACTTAGCAAATGTGTAGCAAATGTAATGCTTCAACTGCTTATTAATCACATGCTAATAATATTGCTATAATCCAGGCAGCCCTCAGTTATTTTAAATATTGCTCTGCTAGCTGTTTTGATTAATTAGATACGCTGCTTTGAATTAGTTCTGCTTTATTTAAGAATAGTAGAACTTTGTCTTGTGAGCTGTAATTGAAGACGTGGAAATCTAGAGACCTACCTTCAGTTCTAAGGGAGAAATAGATCAGCAAAAAGGAAACATTACATATAGCAAAAATTAAATGTGAATTATTTGAGTGCTATAAAAATATGGAAGAGCAAGGAAATATGAAAAAAAAAAAACAAACAACAAACTACAAAGCCAGTACCAATGCTGTACTTACTGAAATCAGGTGAGATTTCAACTCAGCCTTTTTGTATGCTCCATATACTTTGTGGGAAGCAAGCTTTGGTCTGTGGAACTGTCTTAGCGCAAGTTAGTTGCCTGAACCAGGATTTCTATGAGGGCCTTTTATATTTCAGAATCGTAATTGAGAGTTAAAGCTTTACCACCTTATTGACTTGCAAGTTTTTTAAGTTAAAATTTTCATTATGAGAAGCAAGCCTTTCTTCTAGATCTTTCAGTTTCTAAACATAATTTTCTGTTGAAAGACAGATTGATTTACAAACCCTCAAACCACTTGGCCCGAATGCACAGTATCCTCACAGTGCCAGGCTCTGTTTAATGGAATTGTGTAAGAAGTCCATGTGATACTGGAGGTGACCACTGCCCATGGCACTTAGGTTTCACAATAGACTCTTGATGCGTGGACTACACAGAGAGGTATCTGCAGCCTCTGTGAAGAGATGAAGAGACAGATTGTAATTCTGTGTGGCACTGTAGCTCTGAACAAGCTCTGTTGAGGACTTGAGGCTGATTCTTGAGCCTGTGGGCTGCCCTCTAGTTGATGTTAACTTGTGCTGCCACCCATGTCCTTTCCTTCTGGGTTTGGACCCCCACCTCCCGCATTTCAGTTGCTTAGAGAGTGTCTCTTGCCTCATGCTTGTAAACAGCTGCTCAGTCTTTGGAGCTCACATCTCTACATGAAATGCCCTGGGGTTGCTGTAGGCAAGGAGCCCCCATGGAGATGGCAGCATTCAGTGCTGTTTCAAGGGCAGAAAGGCAGAGAAATCTCATCATGGATGTAAGAGAAGTGAGGTGTAAACCAAAGAAAAAGCCTAAAAACTGTTCCCCAAATTATTTTAAGAGAAAATTCTTACATGTTAACTTCAGTAATTCCTCCCAGTGGAAATGCTCACCTCTGGGTCATCGCCATTGTCCTCAGCAACACGTGCCATTATTCTTAATCATGCTTTTTCCTTTTTTTCAGCTCACGATGCTCTTACTGTGTCAGGAGGATATGTGTGCACTCAGTCATTTCGACTGGCTGATTGAGTTCAGGAATAATTCTTTCGAGAGCACTGGTGGGGAAAACATAAGGGCATGAAACAGTCAGAGTTGTGTTCAGCTTAGTGTTCAGGTGCCTAAACCCAGAAGCTTGTGTTGTGCAGATGTTGACCTATGAGGTGTCTAAAAACCCCTTGCAGTCAGTGAAGGTTAAGTCAATACTCAGTGCACCTAGAAACCTGTTCAGCTCATGGTAAACTCCTAGGGCTCAGTTAGATTGTCTGCATTCAGGCCTTTGTTGCTGTGAGAATTGATCCAGCGTCTCCAGCCCTGGCCGCTGGCTGTTTCGCGCACGCGGGCTGGAGCCTGTGTTGGACTGTGCTTGTAGCTGTCAGTCACAGGCAGCTGTCTTGGATACCTAGGGAAGCTCTCACATGACACTAGCTGCACACATTCGTGCCTCCTAATTCCAAATTCTGACTGTAGGCACTACTGAATCAGATAACCATTCTGCAGAATTGCTCTCTAGCCAGTGTTGGCATCTACGTGTCACAGGCAACTAGATGGAGGCTGTACATTTAGAAGTTTATCCCCTTAAACTGAAACTCAGATCCATATAACTTGGTGAGACAGCCTTTTTTAAATATTAAAAGCGGTGTCTTTTAAATATTGGAAGCTGTGGTTGAAAATCTCAAGACTTTTAAAAATTAGAAGTATCCACAGAAACCAGAATCTGTTCGCATACAGATGAAATAATTCAAAACCATTTGGAATGTCATTAAGTAATGCAGAAATTCCAGCCTGTTATGATTGTCAGCAATTTCCCTGGTCTTAATTGCATCCCAAATCCAAAATTTAAAGTATTGATCAGTTTGGTTAGTAAGTAAGGGCTTCCTGGCTTCAAAGAACAAAATTGTTATGCTGATTGGAGAAGCATTTAGAAAGTTTCTGACGTCCTTGCCATGCAAATCCATGCTGAGATCAGGGATAAATTCTAATTGTTTCTATACTCACTGTTTTATTAACCTCTCTTTTTTTTTGCTATGGTTTTATAAAGTACCCACTAAATTCACCTAACACACACCTAATTACTGGGCAAAACCTCCTATAATTTTAATTTTTTACTGCTTATTTTCTTCAAAAATAGATGACAAAAGATAATTTTGCTCCACATTTTCCCATTTTAAATAGCAAGAAGATTTATTACAACTTACAGATGCCTTTCTTTCTCTTCTAGAAAAAGTTTATGGTTCTGCTGTATCTCTGAAAATTAAAGACCACTAAAAACAATCTAAAGAATTTCTAGCATAATCTTTAAAAGAATAAAGTTCCTGCTTAAGATTTTGATTTTCTGTTAAAAAGAAAGCTACTTTAAATACCATATAAGCTGTGTTCTTCTGTAGAAGAGCAAGTAATAAAATATTTAATATTTTTGCTGAAATTAAATTCTGACTCTTGAGTGACCCAAAAAAATCTGCTTTTTCTTATCTGCAATATAAATATGTATTTAGATTAGTTTGAACCAGAAAGGGTTCTTCTCCCAGTAAATCTATACAACCAAATTCTGCCCATACATTCTCTTTTATAAATAATGGAAATATTACTGCTTGTCAGGGAACAAAGTTTAGCTTCTAGTCTAATGCTAATTCTGTAAGAAATGTACTATCTGGGTAGAGAGAAGGCTGGCTATTTTAAACTTTTTTTGTTGTTTAGAGGTAAGGTTCATGTAAATACAAGAAGCTATGCTTCTAATATTAGGGTGAAGGAAAACAAAAAAAAATCCTTTAAAAAAAATCTTGCTGAACTAAAACTATTAAAGACTGAGTGTGGGGCAGGGTGGTGTTTTGGTGTGATTTCTTCTTGTCCAGCCGACTGTTTCTTTCCTTGGGGCAATATCCTCTCCCTGGCCTGTCTCTAGCTAGCACAGCATACTTGGTCTCTCATGTCAGCATACATGAGCATTCTGTGTGGGACTTTGAGATACAGCAGCCTCACAGATGCTTCTCCTTTCTCTTTGGCAGCTGTCCAAGCCTGCATTAGAAATGGACAAAGTAGTAATGATTGATATTTGTTTTCATGAGGTTCTTGTTTTCCTTTGTGTGACACGTCTATGGACGTGATGTTGTAGCAGCCTGAAATTTTCCAGTGTCTGGTGCATGATAAAGGGTTTCCATGGAGATTCTGGTGACAAATATATGTGTGTCTTTTTTTTTCACCATCAAGCATCAGGGTATGTGGCTGGAATATTTTTAATTTCTGATGACAGAGATTCTGATTCGTGGTTAACTGACTTCTACTGGCTCGTGCTGTCAACAGTGCTGGTGGGAACTATTTTAACTTTTTGTTTTCTGGTTTCTGTCAAAGGACAGAGAAACACAGCAGGCCACAGGCCCTAGTTTTGAGTGGGTTTGGAAGGCAGCAGTCTAGGGAAGATATTTACCACTTCCTAGAGAACACTGTGATGGTAGGGAGACTCCTAGATCTTAGAAAAGTGTATCTGACCGTAAGAATAGTGGGAAAGAGGGTTTATAAATAAAAGGTATTTTAATTCCTGCTGAGCTTCCCTTTCAGTTTTGGTAGTTTGGATAGCCATCTGCATTCCACAACCTGTTAAATATTGCTCTCAATGCATGCCATTCAGTAGTGGGACAGTTGATAGCATCAAGTGGTCGTGTATGTGTTTTTATGGCTTTTGAAGCTATGGGCAAGGTACATAATGTCCTATTGGCCAGTGCTGCAGAGGGGGCTCTACCTGTCAGATCATTTGAGTTGGACATGTTTCTTTTGTTCTGATCACTATAAATTCAGGTGTAAACTCTACATTCCTTTTTTCCTAGCAGTTTGCTCTCATTAATGCCTCAAGACTCCTTACTTGTGTGGGGAGTGGGGGAAGGAGACAGGAAATACACTTATGAAGGACAAAATCAGCCAAAGACTGAGGATATAGTTCACTTTCAGATACACAGTGCAGTAAAGTTACTGCTCCTGGGAGAATCCCAGTGGTTGTACCCAGGCCATCATCTATTCTCACTGTTGAGAATGATCTTGTGGGGTAATTCTCCTATGAACTCATACCCTATGAGTAATCAGAAGTTTTTAAACTTTTGATCCAGCTTAAGAATTGTATGACTCAGTCTGATTATACAAATGCTAACCTGCTTTTGAATTACAAGTTGCAGGTCAGATTTTGCTGTCAAATTTGGACAATTAGTTTATTAACATTAGGTAGCAGACTTGAAAAAGTCTGTTTCTTACTTTCTTTGTACAAATAACAAAGATAAATCCTTGATGCCTTTGCTGCTAATAACAATTTACTGTAAATGATGAGATTAGAAATTAATCTGAGGGCATCACATAAATAAACAAGCTTGTTTCATATGTGTTTAAGCAGGGAGAACTTTAGTTTGACATCAACCTTTAGGTGCCATTCTCCTTTCTTAAATGGTAATAGCATTTATGAACACTATTGAAATTGTGAGACCTATTCAGGAAACAGCCCATATTGGTTTTTGGACAAGAAGAAACAAATGCCATGTTCATGGCTTTTCATTTAATGTTAGTTGCTAAAATGAACCATATCAGAGAATGTTAAGAGAAGAAATCATGCTTAAAACTTCATTTACTGTATATGTGTTTATGACAGAAGAGAAGCCAGAAATGTGTCTTCTCAGAAGGACATTGTGCATTTAATTGTTTTTAAGTGTGATGCTTTCTCAGCTTCGTATGTAATAAAATAGAAGCTGATTTTGTTAAAAGGCATTGACAACAACAATGAGCACTTTCAAGTATAAAAACACTTCAGTTTCCCCTGGTAGACTTATGCACATGTGTAAACCAGAAGAGCCATGCATATTGAATGTTTTTCTTGGCTAAGCAGACAGTATTAGTGCAAGTAAGGGGATTCTTTGCTCTGTAAGGAAGAGAGCACACAATTGGAGATTTAGGGGCAAATTGTTCTGAACTATCTGTTGTACCAAGACTATGGAAACACCACACATAAAAGGCAGAGGAGAGTAGAAGTTCCAAGAATCAACAAGCAAAATTCTTGTTCAATTTGATACTATGCTCTGCTTTCAACATATTTTTTACTTGTCTTTTCCCAGCCTTTTGTCAGGAATTGTAAAGGAGCCTCTAATGGCAGATTGATGACTATCCCTGCTAAGTGAACTTAGCTGGGGATAATAAGACTTTTTAGATCTCTGCTCATCAGGCTGTGTCAGACACCAAGAGGAGGCCAGACTCCCACCCCAACTGTGCTTGTGTTCTTTTACTTACCTTGGTAGGCAAGCTTTTGAGTTACAATTTCAGTAACTATCTGGTGCTGAAATAGCAAGATGTTCAGGTATTCCACAGCATTTCCTGGAACAGATAATTTATTTCTTATTTTATTGCTTTATTCAGAAAGTATCAGACTTGAATTCTGTTTATTTTACAATTACAGATTCAGTATAGGTTTTCATTGTTTACCAACAGAAAAATAAGAATGTTCATTGTACAGAATTCTGTGAAAAGGGCTCTTCATGCAACATGATTATCAGCTCTGGATGTGCTTGTAAAATAAATTCTGCTCCTATGAAGGTGGCTTCTTTTACTGAATCTGAAGATCTCCTTCAGGAGTAGCTGTATGCAATAGATAAAGAAAGCTTTGAAGATGGGCTTTGAGAATTTTGACCCAAAAATTTTAGAAATTGATCTCCTCATCTCAGAGTTCACATAGCAACAATTTATGATACTGTTATTCTGAAAAAACAAGCCATAAAATTATACAATACATAAACCTAGTATTTCAAACTCTGAGAAAAAATATGCACAACAGCTTTCTATTTGTAGGATTTTACCAACTTTTCTTCATGGTGGCATCATTCATTTTTTAAAAGAATTAGGTTTGTTTTCATAAAATAAACATGAAGATCTAATTCACTGGTTACATATGCCAGTATAAATGTGATGGGGAATCACACATTAGCATTCCATCTATTCATCTAGAAGTTCCAGCTGTCACCAGGGCATAGTAGGTCTTCTAACAGCAAGTGAGAAACTGTGAAGCAAAAATTACTTGCAAGCCTTAATTTGGTAAAGCATTGCTTAGCTTAACAGAGTACATATGAGTACCAAAAAGCAATTGCAAACTTAGTATTGTGGCTCCATTATGACATTACAAAGGGTTGTCAAAATATAATTAAGGGCTCAGAAATATTTCTTGTATTCCTAAATCATTTCTTTATCAAATGACTTTAGTATTTTCTTCCTCTTATTCTACATATGGCTGAAATACACTAGTGTGTTCTGTGTTCTATTAGGGATTATGTCAAAGCAATGTATTGCACTGTGTTCAGGAATATTATATAGTATTTTACTATCCTGCTGCACATGTTTTTAATTTGATATTAAACTCATGCTGGCTTATTGTTTTTAGTGATCTTCATGCAATATTTTAGCTTTGAATTCCAGTTCGATTTATTGCAGATCCCAGTAGTTTCACTAGCTTTAACTTAAAAAAATAAAAAAATAAATTAGGGGTTATAAAAATTTGTATTTCATCAAACTTATTGTGATTTGAAGATAATGCTGTGATGTTTAAGACATTAGCCTTTCACAAGGTTTTCAAAATATCAGAGTTCCTTTGAAAGTAATTTTTTTTCTAGACTGGTAATGTTTTCTGCTAAGTGCTTGAAAGTCCCGTAAACTTGAGCTGGCCTTGGAAATTTGTATCTCGGGCTGGTTAAGGAAACCTTCAAAATTTATATTTCCCTTTATAAAGTGACACTTCTGTGAACTGAAATTTTACTTCAAGCAAATTTATGTGTTAGTAGAAGTGCTTTAGGTTTTTTTTATAATGAATTGATGCTGGCATGAAGAGCTGTGCTGATATGTTATTCTTTCCTGTAAGTATGAGTCAAGTTTGAGAAGGAAGAAAAAGGCAGAAAATGCAGCAGTTGCTTTCATTGGAGTGTTTTGTGTACTGCCAGTAATATTACTAATGAGCACAGCATGGAAGCGTCCACTGTGTGAGCTTTAATCCAGATTGCCAATTTCAAAAATGCTTTGTCTGTCCCAACAATACTGCAGGATTTCCTAATATAGTTTTTTACTGAGATCCATCAGTACTATTCAAGAGCTGTGAGCTGCTGAGAAACATGTAAGAGAATCACGTATTTTCAGACATACAATCCAGCTATATTGCCCAGTATGTCTGCTAGTGATCATTTGCCAGAAAGAATAAATATACATTTAAGTATAAATATACATATGTGTTTAATTTCCCCTGAAGATGTTCTGAATTTTGTAGTCTGTACTCTTAGTCTTGAGGAGAAAACATTTTGTTTTTAATAAACTTTATGTTGTCTTAAATCGATTCCTGTATAGAGATGTTTCCAGCCTTATAGGTTACAAAAATATATTCAGTCATCTCACTTTTACATATGTCTGCATATAAAAGTATTTTTATGTTTGTAGTTGATATAAAAATTCATCGGCATTTATCTGGTGTTCCATCTCAAACTTCACAAATCTTAACAATTCTCTAAACAACTCTGTGAAATTGTAGATTTCCCCTTTACAGATAAGGATGTTGGTGGTGATAAATGAAAGATTTAGCTCTTGAACTGACATTTGTTTGTCTTATTGTAACATAAAATTGTTTTTTGTTATTTTATAGGCTATTTTTTGTGCTTTTCTTTCTGTATACTATTTGACATGAAATAAATTAATCTGACTAAGGGTTGACACATCCCCATCAAGACTAGAGTTATGACTTAGAGTGTCAAGCTTTGCCTCTTTCAGCAATGTTCAGCAATGCCTTGTACCTGGGATAGTTCAGAAACATTTGCAGTAACCTAATACTTGCAGGTCACTCCAGGTGGATTTGTGCAGTGTAGCTTTTATCATGACATTTGTCAGACAGTTCTTGTGAAAAGGCTGGTTTGGGTACCAATGGAGCCCATGAACAGGAACAATTTAAGGGACTACAGAACTTGAAAGGGGTCCTAGGAAAGACAGAAGAATAAGATTCTTGGAGGAATGTATCATGCTGAAATAGATTCTTCCCAAGCTTTAGCATACCCTGAAGTTTAAAAAGTTGCCTAGTTTCTGAAATAATTCCATTGCTTTTAATCTGTGGATGTCTCAGAAGCCTTTCTACCCCTGGTGCTATTTTTCACATGGCTGGGGCTTTATACTACTATTTTAATGCCATTTTCTTTTAACTATTGATGATTTAAGTAATCTAGCATACACATCTTTCACAGTAGCATTTTACAGTAGCATTTGCAGACAACACTAAAGGACTGTCTAAATCCTTCTTTGACATTCTACTACCCTGAATGAGAAGATATCTCCTGTACTGAGTAGCAAAATTTGGAAAAGGAAAAATGGTGTATACACACCATGTTACTGGTTTTAAACTAAGTATGCCTTGCCTTTGAAATACTGAGTGAAACTCGGAGCATTGCTACTGAAACTGGTGTGGAGTCACCACAGTAAATGGAAGAATGGGATTTGTCTTCCTTATTTCAAAGTCTGTGTTAAAATCCTCTCCCTGAAAATAAGTATAATGTTAAAATACAGCAAATACGTGTTAAGCTAGAAAACCTTATTCAGATGTGAGCTTTTCAGGTTTGCTTGTTTATACAAGTTCAGCCTTTATTACTTTATAAATTTGCCTTGATATGATAGCAGATACAGGCCAAAATTCTTCAAAAACCAACCTGGTTTTGAAACTAGCCACTATTTCAAATAGATGAACAGAGAGGGGGTTTTTTTTTTGAATTTCAGTCATCTGTTTCTGTGTAGTTACTACTTTTTTTTTTTAGAGCTGGACCCTGTGCAGCATCTGTTAATGAAGTACATATATCTCCTAGACTCAGCTGCTGGCCAGAGGAGGATCTGCCTGGTAGATATCTGGATGCTATTTCATCACACAGTAGTAATGCAGACAGCAAAGCTGAAATATCCAGAAGGCTAGGGAGCTTGGAAGATGTATTTCAATGCCCATAGGTACTTCTCCTGTAGGTAGTGAGTGGCAGTGGTGAATCTCCTTTGCTCTGAAACTCCCCCCTTCCCTTGCTTTCATCCTTTGTCTGCTTCCTTCAAAATATCTGAAGTTCAGCCTGCTATCCTCATCAAAAAGATTCTTATAAGTCAAACAAAAAAAAGATTAAATGAGCAAAGGGCACTGACATTTCACCTGAATTATCTACCAGGCTAGTAAACAATCAGGGAAGCACCAGAGGTGTTTGAATTACAGAAGCCACCATTCAAGTTTTAGGTTAAAAATAGCTGAAACATTGGAATTTGAACAACTGTTTCTGAAAATAAAGGAATTTATTAACCCCCAGTGAGGAGCTTTTTTCTTAGTAAGCTTTTAGGAACAAATGAGAGAACTGGCCTATGGATAAAAATCTACCAAAGAAAGTATAAAAAAAAAAATTAATGGTGAATTTTTAATCTCAAAAATCTGGAAGAAGGATTTAATGAGTTTGATTGGCAAAAATTGTATTCTTTGTCTTTTCAATTTCTATTTTGTTAGAAAAGAAAGCCAGAGTGTAATTTCATAATTTTCATAATCCCAATGCAGTTTTATAAGCTCTAAGTTTCACTCTATTGGTCTTTCCCTCGAATTCTTATTTGATTTGGGTGTCTATTAATTGCTTCCATAAAGTAGAATGTTTTGATTGGATTCAAGGCATCAATGCCCAAAGAGTCTCCTTAGACCAGGGTGCCAGAAATAGACGAGTATTTTTGGACAAAATAGCTCTGTATTTGTACATTCTGCTTACTGGCTGCTCATGGGTGCAGTTCTCACTGGCTAGTACAGAAAACTACTCTGGAGTGGTTACTGTGGCGCTGTTATTTTAATAAATTGAGATAATCAGGACTTTAGGGAGTGCTAATTAACTTTTTCTCATTTGTTTCATATCCCTTTCAAGGTTCAATGCAAAATAAAATACATGAAATCTGTAGAAATAAAAACAGTTTAGAGCTGTAAACTTTTTCCTGTAGTAAAACTTTTTCAGTAGTTTGACACAAAATAATGCAGTTCTCCTAAATGAAAGGTGAAGCAATCAATGTTGAAAAATCTTGTTATTGTAAAATTTGAAATTTAATTTAATTCTTGTCTTCCTGTTTACCAAGCATTATTTTTAATAGATTTTTAATTCATTTAATTCCTGTGGCATCATTGCTGTTGAATGTAGTGAATACTTATTAACAAAGGTACAAGACTAAATCAGCTACACTTTCTTTTATTATTGAATCTTACAAACTATTGAATCTTATCAAGATTCCCATGACTTAAAATATTTTCTTCTATTGACAGCAGACTCATTCTTGTCTTTTCCATAGCTATCATGCTATATATTAACTTTTCAACTACTGAGTGAACGCTGATATAGAAATGCAGTATTGTTTTTTAAGTTCCACCACCAGCATGCTCTCACACACACACACACACACACACAAGTATGTATTTTCCTATTGGAAAAGGGATGGAAACCACATTTTACTGTATGGTCATTTAGTGTAGGATCAATTGGGACTAAAGGAAGAGGAGGAAGAAGTAGGGAGGCTCTGTGAAGGTAGGGTTGTGCAGAACAGCCTACCTGAGATACCAGAGGATGAGGAGTTAGTCTTGGTCATACTACACTTTTTAGCAGGGCCTGTTATGGTAGTTCAAGGGTTACTGGTTTTAAACTAAAAGGGAGTAGATTGAGACTAGGTACTTAGAGAAGAAATTTTTTACGATGAGGATGTTAAAACACTGGCACAGGTTGCCCAGAGAGGTGGTGGGTGCCTCATCCCTGGGAACACTTAAGGTCAGGTTGGTTGGGCAGGTTGTTGCACACTGGTCAAGTTGAAGAGGCTCCTGCTCATTGCAGGGGGGATGGACTAAATGCCCTTTAAAACCTTCCAGCCTGAACTGTTTGGTGATTCTGTGTTAGCATGTGATGCCTTTTTAAGTCTCAGGTGGGCATCTGGTGAGACAAGGGTCTGCTGGAGGATGGGTAGAAGAGTAGAAAGCCTCACCCAGTCTGTATCAAAAACATCTCATTTTTGAAATGTTTTAAAAACCAAATACTGAACACTGAAGCTGATACTATGTTGTAATTAAAAATATTGTTAAAAGTCATAGCTTGAACTCAGAAAAAGTCCTGAGACTGCAGTGGAAATAGCAAATATAATAGTAAAAAAACCCTCCCAGTTCAGTCTTATTTCTGAATTTTGATTATGTAGGGCCCACATCAGTGGTGTTTTATTATGCCTTCTGAGTGCCAGCAAAAAATTTGTGTTCTGTGATTTTGAAGTAAAGATTTTGTTTATATCTTTCTCACAATCTTCCTTCCTTCCTGTTATTGAAATGAGAAGCTCTGGTTGTTTTCTGATAACATGAGAGATACAGCAGTATTAGGTTTTCTCATCTATATTTTTATGTCCTGTTTTACCAGTTTACAGGGTGTTTTTTTGTTGATTTTCTTTTTTTACAGTATTGCATCAAATCTCTAACATCATCAGTGAATTTCTGCTTATCTGACAAGTAGAACAGGAAGGTGAATTGTGGAAAAAGCAATGAGGAATGAGGGCTGTGATTTAGGAAATACATGTATTACAGTGCATTGAGCAGTAAGTGAAAGTCAGAAGGCTTTTGACTTTACCAGAAACCATTTTCTTTTTAAGAATGCCATTTTTTTCTGCTGCCATATAATTGGTCTTACTGTCACATCCAGCAGCTACTTGACTCACAAGGAACTTAGCAGAATCAAATGATAATGTTTACTTAAAATAATTTGTGGAAATAGTAAAGCTGATCCTTGTTTTTTCATGCTCAAGCAATGGGTACATAATCATATACCCTCTGTACCATAGAATCTTTGTAGGACTGTTTGTGTTGTTCTGTAGGCTTTCAACGAAAAATGTTAGGATTGTCTGTTGAAGGAAGGGAAAGGGGAGGAGAAGATGACTGTCTTACTGATAATCAAAGAAAGAAAGAATGTCAGGGAAAGGGAGATCCTCTTTAGCAGGTTCTTGCTTGGGACGCTGGGCCTTGTGCTTTTTCCTGGGTACTGGAGTAGGGAGTTAGCAGCAACCCTTCTGCAGCTTCTAATGTGAGCTGGTGATTTTTGTGAGCAGCATTATAAATTTCAAAAAAAAGCACCCCATCCCAACTCTGCAAGAGTCCTGCATGAGAAATGAATGTCTAAATTACAGTCTAAATGGTTTCTTGACCCATTTTGGGTAGACTGTGTCTCCTGCCTGTAGTTTATAAACTTGTCTGATTTATATATTGCTATAAATCACTGACTTGTGAATACGGTTGTATGAATTTACATCAGGAGTCATTTATAATTTGCTTGTTGTGAATGTTAACAGAGCTGTTTATCTAGATTGCTGTATAAATCAGTTTTATGTCTCTCAGCTTAAATCATTTACATAATGTTGTTTAAGACAGTCACCATTATTGTGTCAAAAATTCAGGTTTCTTTTTCTCTGCCTTAGGACTTTTAACAAAAACTTTGGAATATAAGGGGAGGAAATGAGATATTAGTAAGAGTCTTTTAAGAGGTGGTTGGTTGAAGTCTTCACCATAAGTGAAGGAGAAGAATGTAAAAAGGAAGGCAGTAGAAACTTCAGCAGTAGAAACTGTTCAGATTCACTGAAAATTCTTCTGAGTACCTGTAAAATTGTTGCAAGGTGAAATGTTGGCATTGTAAACAAGCATATGAAAACACTGGCTGAAAACATGGCCAGGCTCAGCAGATAACAAAACCACATTGCCTCAGTAGTTAAGGGTTTGCATAATGGACACAAGACTGAAATGAGTTGTAGGAACTTTGAAATAGTTGTAAAACACAGCAGTGTCCATTTCATAGTGCTCTGTGTAACCTGTTATGATTCTGCATATCTGATCCTAGTATTTTGCAGCAATTATGGGATGCACTGGGGACTGTTTTTCCAGTTAGATTCTTGTAATATGACGAAGTCATGAGTCAAGTTTCAAAGAATGAAAGTTCAGCTTTTGTATCTGATTATTTTGTTGTTATGTGCTAATCTTTTACCCTTAAAGTAATCTGCAGAATTGAATTATCTTAGGCAAGGTATGGCATGCTATTTAGTTGTGAAAACATGATTACACTAAGCTGACAAATTAATTCCCTTTTTGGTTTTGTCTGGGTGACTTTGGAATAGCTGGTTCACTTTTCTGTTTGTTTCTGCAAGGCTGCTGTTGCCTTAGGCTGGCAGTCATACTGTGGGTGCTGCAGCTGCTGGTAGGGGTGACTGCATGTATGCCCCTCTATCCCAAACGAAAATGAAGGCTGAACCTTGCCAACAACATTCAGTCTTCCAGCTGCCAGCTTGCCTTAGCCTATGGCTGCTGTGGTGAGCCTGCAGGAAAGCAGTGACTGTGTCTGAGAGGTTGTTACCACCCATGTCTGCTGCAGTAGCTCTGTCTGATGGGAGCTGTCAAGCTTGACATGTGTTCCTTAGGAGCTGTGAGGGGGTGGAGGATCCCAATGGGACCTGGGACTGTCACAGTCCAACTGATTCTATTGATTGGTTGAGTGGTTGTCACCAATTTGGGCTGGGGACTGGCTGGTCCTTTGTACAGAGGCATCATATGGGCTGTCTAGAAGTCCAGAAAAATCTGCACTCCTCTGTACTGACTGTGGAGATTTTTAGCCAACCTTCAACATTGCTGTTTCTTTGTGCTCTGTACTGAGAATCCCTTGCTATTTTCAGTTCTACTATCCCATCAATGCTTGGAGAGTTTTGGGTACATTTGCAGCAGAACTCACTCTATTACGCCTGAAGGCAGATTTGTAGTAATATGTATGTGGAGAGAATAAATCTGTAAGAGAATTTTGGTAATTATGAATGTTTGTAAAACCAATATAAGTCAACTAATGGCTTCTTAAGAGGTTTCTGGATGTAACTTTTGCAAAACTATGTAGGTGGCAGTGGCCTGAAGGGTGGAATACAAAATTAGTATCTTTCAGGGAATGAGATATAAAATTTCAACTGTGTGAAAAAAATCATGCTGATCATACTCCGTTAATTCTAAGGGAATGTTGTCTGATGAAGACTGCAAGGATCACTGTCCTGTTTTCTAGTATTGCACTCTCTTGCATTTCTAATCCTATCACATATTTATAATAACGTAAAATTTCATCAGCATCACCTGTCAGTAATCCTGACATTTATTATTTATGGCTGGTTTATGGATTTGACCCTGATTTCAGCTTTGTTCTTGGCTGGCAGGTGCCTGGAGGCCTTTCAGTCTGCTTTAGGAGACCTTGTTTTAAAAACAGTAGTATTTTTTGCCTAATTATGAATGCAGATTTTGCATGTGTTTGAGATTTACAAGGCCTTGCTTATGTGAAACAGGCTATAAACTCTCCTTAGAAATGTGTAGTAGTCTGGAGTAGATAATTACACTTTGAGAAAAGAGCCTCTGTTTCCAGTGAAAACACTGTAAAGTTATTTCAGAAATGCTCTGACCTCAGACGTTTCATATAACTTACACAAAATGCTTTCACGTTTGTTCGGCAGCTCGCAGCTTGATCTCTGCCATCTCAAACCGAAGCACAGAGGTCCCCCTGGGAAAAAAGCAGCAAGTCTGTGCTGTGGCCTACAAAACTAGTGTTATTTTACTCACTCTGTGCTTTGTGTCTGTACCCTTAAACAGAAGAAACCTTGCCCTCCTTTAAACAAATCTGTCTCCTAATCACACCCCACCCCCACAAACCCAACTTTCAGATTTTTCTTCCTCCCTGCCTCCACTCAGTGTACACGCACTAATAAACTCTGCTGTAAAAACCTTGGGAGAATTTCTCAGCACAAATGGAAAGAAGATGTCAAAGGCTGAGGATAGGAATTTTCTGTTTAAAGTTGCAAAAACAATAGAGGACAATTGAAACAGTGGGGGAAAAGCCAGAGATGGATGAATAAGCCATGAAAGTATTCCATTAATTTTTATTTTGATGAAACCGCACTGGCTCTCTTCTCTTGCCATTTTTATTTGCAGTTGTTTATTTGTTTTTCAAGGCGCTTCTGGAAAAGAAAGGCATTGCAAATGCAAGTGAAGAGACTTGTGAGAATGTTCACACCAGAAGTGCTTCTGTGGGCTTTTGAAAAGTTCTTTTAAACTCCTGGTACAATAAAATTGTCTGACATTTATGAAGACTTTTATGAAAAATTTGTGTGCTGGAAAGGTGACTCAATAGAGATGACAGTGTATGTCACTAAGGGAGAGAAAACACCAAGCAATAAAAACGAAAACAAATTCTGATTATGATGTGCACAGGTCATTTTCAGAAAGTCCTGCACATAAAAAGGAGGAAAAAAAAGAGAGAGATGAGTCAGTCTTATTAAAAAGCATGTTTGGGCATAGACTGAACTCTTAGTAGAGGAAAATATACAGGGTAGGGGAAGGGGCCACTTGGGCACTGGAGATGGCTGAATATATTGTCAGCACTTGTACAGGGAGACAGTGCAGTAGCCCTGCAGATCTGTGGCTGAACCCCTCATGTGAGCTCTGACTTTTTTCTGTTGCAGTGAGCCAGCTTAGTTCAGGTAGCTGATGTGATCTCTCCTGGGTTAGTTTCTACCAGCTGGCAGAGCTGTGGCAAGCATGGTTCAGAAAAGTTATGAGCCAAAACCCATCAGAAGCAGGGCCACTCCTGAGCATAAGAGGAGTGCTGAGATCTAATTGAAGGCAGCAACAGCTCCCACAAGACAGCATCTGTTTACAGTCTCAGTTGTGTCATGTTATCTATAATTTCATGCCTAAGGCCCGAGAAATAGGATTCTGACTGTAGCAGATAGGGGTCATGCTATTTGCACTTTGCAGCTCGTTAGATATTCAGAACCATTAATGGCTTGATAACTCAAGGAGGTAGAACACATGAGCACAAGACCTTTGTGCTTTGTCTTCAGTGTGGAGAAGGCAGCAAGAGCCTGCACTGACTGATTTTAGTTCTTCCCATCTTGCAATTACAGTGTTACTGATGGTGTGAGTTTACAAATTCACAGGCTCAGGGGCATGTGTGTGTAAGTTTTAAAACAGACCTGCTCTACTGTAATGTCATGTCACAGTACATGTATGTGGAGACTGTAGCTAAAAGTAGACAGTGCTGCACTTTGTGTGTATTTATGTGAACTGGGAAAGGACAGTAGGGGTTAAAGTGTATTTAAAAAAAAAATACATGGAGAGACCTTAAAGGTGCAGCCAGATTGTATCTATTCTTGAAATTATTTTGTTTAATTTGTGTTTAAAGAGACCAAGTGCTTGCAGGGCAACACAAAGTGGACAGGGGTCGTAGTTGATTGAGCAGATAGTTTCTACTCAACTGGCAGTGAGTACTGTCCTTCCTGAAGGAGACATGGGAACATCAGGAAGCAGACTTGTTTCTGTGTCCTCTGCAGCAGACAGAAGAGATGGCAGGCCATGGAAAGAGAGGCATATGCTTTAATTCCTTGAAAGATGTAGCAGCAGATGCTCTTCTCTGGCATGCATCAGAAGCCTTAAAACTAAGCAGAAAATTGGCTACAACAGGGATTCTCAAAAACTTGCCTGTGGTTGATCACGTCTTTAATACACAGCAGACTGACCTCCATTCCATTGCATTTATGTGAACCACATGAATTTTTACCACTGCCGTTAGTGACGATCTTTTCTTGTTCTTCATACACCCTCACAAGCACATACACACTGCCACACACTCTCTTTGTGTTCTCACAGTGAACCATGCTGGCTTGAATGCCTCCTCCTCTGTTTACAGCTGCTTTCATATGTATCTCAGATCCTTCTTTGTAATGAAACACCTTCATATCTCTCAGAAAGCTGGAGGTAGAGTCTGCACTGTGTAAGCAGACAGTTTTTTGCAGTCTGGTAGCATTTTTATTCACAAGATACTAACCTGAAAAACTGGTGATTTTGAAACCTGCTGCTAGCTTTCTGGAAAGTGCTCAATAAAAAATTGAATAGGAAAGGACCTCCTATTTGTGATTCTGTCACCTTACTGTTTGTTGGGTGGTAAGTAACAAAAAGTAATACTGCAAAATCATGTTACGCAAAGAGTTCATTTTGCCTAAACAATCTGCTTGAGACTAAACATCAGTATAGCCAAAGAAAGGAATGAAACCCCTACTTTTAGAATTTCAAATCAATTTCTCTTTGGCAATCTAAGACAAGGAGGGTGCCAAAATACATGACAGATTTATATATATTTGAATTTATTAAGTGCACTTGCAAAGAACTTTTACAGTTTAAGAAAACTTTTATTATCTGAAAGGAGATAAACTATTGTCCCTAAGTGAAATCTGTGGATATTTTGCCATTTCAGGCATAGTTTTGCTTGTCTAAGTAGACTGATTCAACACACAGGATTAGCAAACTATTTAAGAAATAATATGCAGTTTCTGTTATTAGTACAGTGAAGAAGCCATCTCTGAAATAGCACCAGCATTTGGAGTTAAAAATTATAAGGAAATACGTAGTTGGGAAGAAATAGCAGATTGGCGCAGACCTATTTCTTGCTGTGTCCCAGAGCTTCATCTGCATCAGTAATTAATCTTTGCCTTTGTTTCTTTCAGGGCCCTCCTGGTCCAAAAGGCGAGAAGGTGAGTTGGTGTTCGGGTGATTCTTACAAGGTGACTGGAAAGCCCTCCCAGCATGAACTCGAGACTGTTTGTAATGATGCAGTGAAATGTTAGATTATATAAGAGAGCTGGGTAGCACACAGATGCTGTGTTAAACCTATCATCTCATCTTTCCACTTTGCAGGGAGATCAAGGTGATCAGGGCCCTCGGGTAAGCATCTTAAAAAAAATGTTACACTTCCCCTTCGCTGAGTAGGCAATTAGTCTTTAGTGCAAAACTAAATTAAAATACACTGTCTGAGCTAATTACGCTTATTAGCTGCATTTACGCTGCATGTTGAAGTGTCTGCAGGACAGTAATACTGAACATGAGCAGGAAGTGTCTGAGAAGATTAGAGTGACTCCATAGTACAGTTTCCATGGGTGGAAGCAGGTTCCACAGTGATTTTGCTCTGCTGTATAAAACTGGCTTTCCTAACCAAACCATTCCGTTTCCCCAGCAATGTGTTCACGCCATGCATGGGCTTCCACAATGCAGAGGGCCAGTGGGTTTCTAATAAATGTACTTCTGGATTTCATGTAAAATGTAGCTAATATTTAGTGAATTATAAACAAATGTAATGTATGCATGTATTAGCTTTTTTTCTGACGTACATGTATTTAATATTTTTAATAATAACAATATTATCACCTTGTAGTTACAACCCGGACAGTTAGAAGATGGTTTATTTAGGAAATTGGGAGATTCTTTTAATTTCTAAATGTCATGTTTATTTTAACAGAGGAATAGAGGAATACAGGAGTGTAAATTCAAATGGATTGGCTGTACTAGTTCACTCTTTACATCTGTGCTTCATTAGAAAATGCTTGGTTACATTGTTTGGATGATATAGTAACTCTCTTCAGTTACATGTTTATAATTTTTCCCATAACAGTATGTTCCATGGATTATTTTCTTCTGTTAACTATGTTAAATATTTTGAATTTGCAGCTTTATTTCATTCTACTGTTTTGTTTCATATAATTTGATTTAATTGGATTTTACATTTTTTTGAGCCAATAAGATTATCTAAAGTCACAACATGCTTTTACATCTGATTTTGATGTTCCCTTAACTACCAGGGTGTCCTGTTATGCTTTGTGCTAGGACTGCACATCATAAAGGCAGCAGCCTGAGAGTGAACAGCTTTAAATATTATTTCAGTTGAAACTCAGTAAGGGTTGGAAAACTACTTGAATAAATAAAAGAAAGTAGAGAGTAACGAGAGCAGCGTGCATATTTTCTAGGTAACTAACACACAGACTAAATGTTCTGAATAATGCAAAAATTTCCTTTTAACTTCAAGGCAAATTTAGTGTCTCTCAGAGGCCATACTGGGCTGTGTATTTTGTCTGGTTCTGTGCTACAGAGCTTCACGGGGAATGTGAGGAGAGAGATGCAGGGGAGGAGAGCTGTGCAGTGCCTGTGGCTTGGGAGAGGATGCTCCATTCAGGTGTAAGACAGGCTCAAGTGTAAGTGCTTGCACTAAGTGGCCTTACATGCAGAAGAGTGTGTGTTCTTACATTCACAGCTGTGGCTTTGGATTCAAAAGAACAGGTGATCAAATTTGATGGAAGTATCCGAGAGGAATGCAACAACAAATATGGAAAAGCAGTCTTGTGAAGGGCATTACATAGCTGAGGATAAGAATCTGGACTTAAGACTGTCAGAGAAGTTTGCAGGGAAAGACCCAGAGATCTGAATGCTGGAGAACAAATTAAGTGGTATCAACACAAGGGAATGATGATGCAGGAATCCTGGCAAAATTTTGAGAAGATGTAAGAACTATTAAGTGTATTAAGCATATTAAGCATATGTGGCTTTCAGTCCCTGGTCTGGAAATTTTGGCAATGCCCAAAAGGAAGATGCAGGTTACTGCAATGGGACCTCTGCTACGCAGAGATTGTTGTGTCCTACTTTGCCAAGACAATATCTGTGTACAGGAAGACAGTAGAGTCCTTACTGAGCCATGCAATTTGTGGTTATGACTATTTGTGGGTTTGGTAAATTAAGTGCAGTTAAATATCCAACCTGAGGAATTAATATATAAGGACATCACAAAGTTGTATCTGCAGCAGGAGCTGGCACTTGAGACTGAATTCTCTATCTGATTACAGGAAAGGAGTTCAATAAGGTCAGCAGTGGGGAGGAAGAGGTGGTGACTAGCATCTTGTGGACAAGCTGAAACTTTACTGTTGGAGTCTAAAAATACAGAGAGCTCTCAAAATACTGGGACTGTAGGCCAAAGCTAAAAATTAAATACAAGGTTTGAGACCTATGAAAAAGCTTCCAAATGTAGATATTAGAAGCGAAGATGTAGGTTTGTAGTTTAAGTAGAAACATAAGCTAGTAGTGGAAAGTTTAGAGTTTAAAGTTTGAGATATAGAAGTAGTTATAAAGTTAATGAGAATTTTTAAGGTGTAATACTGTTAATTTGTGTCATTAGATGATTGGTTAAGAAAGTCCGCACAGGGGCAAAACAAATAAAAGATGAAAACTGATTATTGGGTTAAAAACGTCAGTATTCTTGGTGACAGGGTTTTATTGGTTAATAAATCTTTAAAAGGTCTTGTAACTAGAGGTCTTGTGACCTCCTGAACCACGAGTAGAGATGTGAGCAGAACTCAGCCTCCCTGTCTGTGTAGAAGATAAGAAGAAAATAAGTTTCTACATCTAAAGCAGCTCAAAAGTCTCATCTCTAATTTCTGCTGTTCATAAATTGCCCAAGACTTTACCAACTCTTTAGTCAATGCAGGTTGTAGTAACATACCTCCTTTTTAAGTATATGGGCAAAACTTGGGAAATTCGCCCAATGTTGCTGGTTTTCCCTTAATCTATTTTGAATGTGTTCTACAGCCTCCTCTCCTTTTTTCCCATCCATATTTCACAAGTACTGTGAAGCCTCTGCCCATTTTATGTTTCATGGTACAGCAGTTATCTCTTCTGATGACTGTCTTCAGGGTGAGTCTGCTCAACCTGCTGTGCCAGGGGATTTACAATATAATTAATAGAATTTTTATGTGTAAGCCACTCATGCACCAAATGAAACGAAACCCATTTAGTCCTGGTTGGTTACCCTTGCACATTTCCATCACTGTGTGTGTAAAATAAATGGGTTTGGAGGTAATGGCATACAATATTATTTTCAAGAAATATTGTACCTGAAAGGAACTGGGGCATGACATTAACACTTGGATTTGATAAGTTTGCGGACAGATTGGATATAATATCTAAGAGGAGTGAACATTTTCATGCTAATTCATCTTTTACAGGTAAGAAGCCTGAAGTTTCTTTGGGTTTATGTGGTTTTTTTAACATACTGGCTTGAAACAAGCATTTAACTTAGCAAAAACTGTTAGTGTTCCAAGCTATGACTGAAATTTCAAAATGGCCCTTTTTCTTTAGAAAAGCTGCTTTCTTTCCTCCAAGCATTTTTGTAAAAGAAATCAAAATAAAATGTAAAGACTGTCCAAGTCAAGATCATGCCTTAAATTTCCAAAAATTTGCTGAAAAGAAAATAGAAAAATATTTGTGAAAACATTTTGTTTGCAAGAAGCAAAGATATTGCTGTTTTCTGCCCCACCTAAGATTTTTTATCATGAGATTTTTGAGTGATCCTTCTTTCTGGAGTAATTTCAGAAATGTAAAAAAAGTAATCAGTTATCTCAAAATGTTCACAGTCACTGGACATGTAGAATACATACTGAAGTGCTTTGAAGTTCAGGTTTTCTTAAAAATACCTTCAATAAAGTCGTACACTAAGAACTCAGCTCTGCAAATACTGCCCAGAGGTCAGGCACTTGCATTTTCAGAATAATGTGGCTGGGATTTTGTGTTTGTTCATATGTTTGTTTGTTTTTAAGAATCTGAGGAGTTTTCTCAAGTATTCAGAAGTAATCTGTGGCTCAGTCTCCTTCATTGTGCAGAGATGGCATAAAGGTTCCAGTTCATAATGCCATGTGGCTTGGTCTGCCAGTGTCCATACTGTGTAGAAAAAATCAGCCAAAACACATTCTAGTAGCTTGATTGATATAGAAATTCATACCCTGAGTGTGAGTTTGAGCAGCAAGTTAATATAGCTTTTAATAACGTGAGACCACCAATAAAGTAGTGATGGTAAGTCTTAATCATATTTGGAAAAGTTTCTTTTTTTATTTCTTTATGTATTTTTATAACAGATCTCTAATTATTCTAAGTTATTAAAGTTCTGGTTGACTAAACATTTAGGTCAAATGCAGAACTAGCTTTCCTTGATACCATTGTAAGAAATGGTAATATTAGTATATCTTTTGGATGCTCTTCTTTTTGCAGAGGGCATGGCTTCATGAAATGTCCATGGAGATTTGCTTTACTGTACTGAGCCATGAGAAAATTAAAAATGATGGAGTTTAGCCTGTGGATTGTTAGAATAAGTGGTGATACCAGGCTGCTCAGTTCCAGTTGTTCAGCTCTAGTCCAGTTTAAGAAGAGCCTTTGAAATTTCATCATGGTAGGATTTCAAAGGATATATTGTCCAAGTAGAGACTGCATCTTGATAATGGAAATAGGTCTTCAGAGGTGAATGTTTGGGAACAGAACAGCTAGTACGGATTGCCTTGTTGGATATGGAGGGGAACTTTGTCATCAAGGATGAGGAAAAGGCCAAGCTACTTAATGCCTTCTTTTTCTCAGTCTTCAACAAAATGACTGGTTGTTCCAAGGGCAACCAGCCCCCTGATCTGGTAGACAGGGATAGGGAGCTCAGCAGAGCCCCTGCAATCCAGGAGGAAGTAGTCAGACCTGCTGCAGCACTTAGAGACTCACAACTCTGGGGGCAGATGGGGCTCACATGAAGGTACTGAGGGAGCTGGTGGAGGAGCTCACCAAGCCACTCTCCATCATTTATCATCAGTCCTGGCAAACTGTGGGGGTCCCAGACGACTGGAGATCAGCCAATGTGCTGCACATCTAAAAGAATGGTCACACAGAGGATCTGGGGAGCTACAGGCCTGTCGGTGCCAGGAAAAGTTATGGAACAGATCATGTTGAATAAGGTAACACAGCATGTACAGGACATACAGGGGATGAGGCCCAGGCAGCGTGGATTTAGGAAAAGCAGGTCCTACTTGGCCAACCTGATCTCCTATCATGACCGCGTGAACTGCTTAGTGGATGAGGGTGGTGTTTAGTTGAAAGTTAGACTTGATGATCTTGGAGGTATTTTCCAGCTTTAGTGACTCTGTGATTCTTAGTCTTTTCTCATCCTTCTGTAAATGACATAATAAATATCTTTTGTCTTTTAATTCAGATACATGAGAGATTTCTTGCTTATCTGGGCTAGAAATCATTAACTAGAAGCTACATTAATTTGTTTTTGGTCTAGAAGAAATGAGATACCACCCAGAAGCCATACTTAAGTATTTTTATAAATAATTTTCTACTTCTGGTATGTTTAAGTAAATTTTCCTGTTGGCTGGGTGGCACAGAACTGATAATATCTCTACAATATCTTAAGCAGGAAAGATGAAGTTCTAGAAGAGACAGGAACTTAGAAATTTATTTTGTTAACATTTATTGACTTGAAGATTGAAAACATTCCTGGAGTCCTGTTAAAACAGTTAGGTTCAGATAGAGATATGATGTTCTTCTCTAGGTAATCCTTACTCTTTACTTTTTATATATTTGCTACTTTTTTGTTGCCTGGAGAGAGAAACCATTGCTTTGCAAGTTCTGCTCTTCTGTGCTGAAAGACTATTTCAAAATTACCTAATATTGACAAAAGTAGTCCTGGAAGCAGTCTGTTTACTGAAATAACTAAATACAAGTATGTATGTATATATAGACACAAACTCTCTTTTAAAATTGAAATACTGCTTCACTTGGTCTGTTATAAACACAACATTTATAAACTATGTCATATTAAAGGGAAATTAAAGGTGTGTAAGCAGTACATTTTGATCCAATTTTTTTTTAAATGAAAATTTGGAAAAGCCTTTTTTAAATATATGTGCATTATTAATAGTTAATACATTTCTAGGAAATATATAATAAGTACTTTGAGCCTTTTCCTGCTCCTAGTGACAATGCATGGAAAAACTGTATTCATGTCCTTAGAATCAGTACCTCAATCATAAATTAGAACATACTAGTTACTGAATGATGATTAAACCATGACCATTAACTTTTCACCCCCCTTTAAAGCCATCCTATTTTTTACTATATATGGGGGATTTTGGTTTTGATTTGTTTGTTTGTTGTTGTTTGGGGTTTTTTAAAGAAAGGAACAGGTTTGCTTCACAAAATGAATAGTAGTATACAAACTAAACTAATTTCTTGTGTTCCCCAAAAGCAAAATCTAGTTTTTTGGAGTGAGGTTGACATTGCTGGCTGTAATGAATGTAGGTAAATCAGTTACATTACAGGAAGATTTGTTCCCAAATATTTCATGCTGATAATTTTTATCCTCATTCCACATCTTGTCAAAGCAAAAATGTATAGTATTAGAGTGAAAGTCTTATGTTAATTAAATACAGTTTTGCATAATTTAAATTCTAACTAATGCTATGAATTTCTTCTGCTCTTGATTCTTATTTATGTCTAAAAGAATATTTTCTGTTTTATTGTATGTTACTTCTAACATATAGCAGGCACAGAGTGCTGCTTCAATTTCATACTTTGCCAGTATGATTACAGTCATGGTTGTTTCTTCTGTTGTTAATTGACCTGTGTAAAGCAAATTCTAGATCAAGTTATAAGCTATATCTAGCTACTGTTTCAAACTGCACTCTTGGTGTGCCCCAATAAGAATATTAAAAAAGAATTGGTGATTCTTTCTGTTAACATAATTTTCACTGAAGTAGAATCATTGACAAAACCACTGGATATCCGGTTTAATGCCAGTTTTGTCTGTGAGCAGTTAATTTAACTTCTAAGACTTTGTTTCCTTTTCTGCCAGAAGGCACCAGGCATATTTACCTACTCCATTCCTGGGATTAATTATCTGCACTTCAGTGACGTTGGGCTGTTGTGGCTCCCCTGTTTTCCATTAAGGCAAAACTAGGGTAACAAATTGGAGCCAGGTAACTTGGTGCTCTGTAACTAGGAGGGGCTAGGGCAGAACTCTGATGGTGTTGGCTGCCAACTTTGTCTAAAGCATTGAGACACTCAGACTTGAGAGTCAGAGTTCACAAGAGTGTCCTTTTGGCTGTGAATGACTCTCTAGGGCCGAGCTATGCCTTTGATGTTCAGCTCCTGAGGTTCCCTTGGGGAATGCAGAACAGCTGTGACACTCCAGAGAGTGCCACATACCTGCTCCCAGACGAGGATGTTGTCATTCCTGTCTTCAGAGCTGGGCAGTGCATGTCTTCACCCTCCACCCGTTGGTTTGCATCTTGCCCCTTTTTAGTAATGCCAGAGGAATGGTGAGGAAGGAAGTCTCTGTACATCCTGTTCCTTTTTCTACTGCCCTGTCCTGTGGCTGAAAATACACCATGTAGTTGTTGTATCTCAAACTACAGCTGTCACACAGAAGTGCTGCAGCACAGAACATCTGAATTAGACAAATTTGATTGAAAATAACTCTTAAAAAAATTGATCCAGTCCTAATTAATCCAGTCCCAAAGAAGCTTGAACCACTTACCTGCATCACATAACTGCAGCAGGTGAAAAGTTTTAAGATAAGCATAAGCTAGGACAAAAGATTTTTATTTTGAGAACCAACTGTTATGGACCAGCCCATCTTTCAGTTAAGTGGATGTCCACCACCACTTTCAGTGAGAGTAGCAGGTTTGCCTTCAGGAAGGACATTTTATGGAGGTCAGATATATGATCACTCATCAGAACACATAATTGACTTGTCTAATAAAGACATTGGCCTCACTGAAAAGTCATCTAATTATAGGACAAAAGTAGAGAAGTGTTGGCTTTTTCCAGTTTTATTCAGTTTGAATGCAATGTCATATTTCACAGATTTCATTGTAGGAAATAATGCTTTTACAGTGATCTATTTATGCTAGATCTTAAACACTGCATTTTTACTATTTCTTTACAAAGTCTGAATCATTAGATAATGTATTCAAATCAAAACTCTTAGCTGAATGTTTACCTAATTGAAAAGAAATTTCTGGATTCTTGTCTTGTTGTGGTGTACTGTTTTTGTTAGCAGATTTGCTGCTGGAGAAAGCAGCAGTTATGATAAAAGGGATTATATAAAAGAGCTCCTGCTGAGAGCCCTGTGCAGGGTGATACCAAACACTATATTCCCCAGGGCAGGTACAGTAATTAGCCACAGGACTGGCACTCAGTCTGAGGGACTAATTAGAACTGGAGGTGGTGTTGGAGAGAGGCAGAGCAGCCATAAAGAGTGTCAGGATCACTCTGGCCTGAAGCCTGTGTGATTTGATGTGAAATAGCAGCAGCTGGCTGTAACCTTAGGAAGTGCAAGAGAACAGCAGGTGGTAATTCCTGTCTCATTTACCATGTCTTCACAGGAACATGCAAGCTTGTGCAGCTTGGGTTTATTGGCAGGTCAGAAGGAAAATCCTAGAGAGGACTGTGACATTTACTATGCTGAGCAAATGCAGTAGTCAGACTGGAGTGTATGCAGCACAGTGTCAAACCAGAAATGCTGTTGCTCAACGTTATCATACTTGCCTCTGACAAGGTTATGATGACCTTATAATGTTGACCTCATGTGGACCAATGGACAAAGCTGGGACTACTGGGAAAAACCTAGCACAGCTAGTGGGAATTACATCCTTCAAGGCTGTGATGAATGTAAAAGGAGAATTCTTTCATCCAAGTAAAAAAATCACATGGGGGGAATGATGCGATGTTGCAGCATCTCTCACTTTTCTCAGTAGCCAGCGTATGGGGCAGCAGGCTTTACCTACGCTTCCAGGTGGGTAATGTTGTCCCATGGCTGTTGGCCTCCATCAAGCATGGTGTTTTGCTTGGCATTTGGGCAAAAATGGCAGTGAGGCATGGAGCAACTGTGCTAATTTAGAAATTGTAACCAGCTAGCCGTTCAGGGTGAGCTTGAGTAGCTGTCAGCAAAGGAATTTAGTAGACCAGTGGTCGCTGTTGATGACTGTAGTGTTTTGTATTCTGTTGGGGCCTCCCGGGGTGTAGAACAAGAACCCTTCCTATGTGCAGTTCAAGAATCAAACCAAATAAAGAGAAAATTGAGTAACTTTGAATCCGTTGTTCAGAACAGCTTCTGATAGGGAAAAAATAAAACAGATCCAGGGGATATTTGTGACTATATTTATAGCAGAGTGACAGGAAAGGAAGAGAACTCATTTTGTGGGAAGGATAGCTCTTTTTATGCCTTTTTAGAAGCTCATTTTGTGCCAACATTATCTTTCATGGATGCCAGAGGGTGCAATGCCTTCTAAAGCCTCCCACACATGCCAAAACTATGAACCTATTGTAGTGTCTTTGCTGGGTTCCATTTAGTGTTCCCATGTTTCTGCCTCTCTCCAAAGATAAGTGTTACTCATGGAGAGATGATCCAGGTCCAAACTGACATGGCATGTATCTGATTGTTAGGTCTGAGATTATGACCACTGTGGGCAAAGGAAGGAAAGCTTTGTCCTCCTTTGGAGCAAGCTGGAAGAAGTAACTAAGCTGCAGATGGAAGAATGGGATTGACTCTTTTCTCACGTGCTGTTTATGTAGGCAGAAAAATGCAGTGCTGATAGCTAATCCTGAACTTGCTTGTGTGGTGTTGGGAAGCTTTGGGGATGCTGGGGCTGGACAGTGAAAAGCTGAGTGTAAATGGTTCTGTGTACAGCTACACAAACCTTTCCAAAGTCTTTCGTTTCTTCTCAAGGAAAAAGAAAAACTTTCATGAAAAACCACTATATTTTCTGAATAAGCACCTTTCTTAATTAATTTGCAGTTCTCTTTCATGTTGAAATAAAATTAATACGAGTTTAAAACATCCAGTTGTCAGTGTGCTAATTTAGAGGTAACTAAAAATTACTGTCATAATTCTAAAGGCTGATGAGTAAAAATGAAACTGTTTAAAAATTTTCTGTTTATCTATTTTTTCAATAAATATCATTTATTGCCTGTTATTCAGATTTTACTTCTTATGTAGGTTTCTTGTTTGTACTCATTTCCATTACGTGGGTATGGTAGTTTTATCTAGAGGAGAAACGGATCATCTGCACAGCAGGGCTAATGAGTCACAGATGTAAAGATTCTGACACATTACTATCTAATAACTTCTTCAACTTATATTCCATAATAAGATAAATGCAAACTTGATACATCTGTTTCCTAAATGATGTATCATTCCAGTCTTATCAGTGTCTCAGGAGTGAGTCCCTTTATATATGTTGTGAGTTTTAGCCTTTTTTTTGTTTTGGTTTCTGTTTATTTGTTTCTAAAGAGGAGATTTCAGGTCACTGAGCAAAGCAGTTAGCCACACTGCAGTTCATCCCAATAAAGTGGGAAAGCTGCATCTAGCCACTGGCTTTGTGGGATTGACTTACAGGCTCTCAGCTTCATCTCGTGGATGTACAGCAGGAACAGAGATGCTAACTGGAACTCTGAGATGCTAGTGAAGAACATGTATGCATCAAAAAGCTACTCTGCCTTTTTTGTAAAGACTGGTGCAGTCTTTGTGATCCACAGGCTCTCTGGTGTGATGAACAGAGCGAGTATTTGCCACATTAAAAGAATCTGCTGCAGCTGAGGGATGTTGCAGCCTGCCCTGGCCTGTTGGTGCTCCCTGCCTGGCCAGCTGGGCTGCAGAGAGTTCGTGTGCCACAGCAGCACGGGCTGCAGCAGCAGAGCCTTCTTGTGGGGCTCCTTGGAAGGACCCTTGCCCAGCTATTGCTGCCAGGCACAGCCTTCCCTTTAGGAGGTGCTGAGCTGGCAGGGTGCAGCTGTTTGCTCCAGGAGGAGCCCCCAGAGGGGCTGTGCTACCAACTGTACCTCATGAAGGTGGTCTGTGGGCGTGTAAGGGGCTTCAAGCTCCCTGGCTGTATTTTATTTAATGTTCCTTAGCCTCATGTGTCTCTGCCATTGAGCAAGCCTTTGCTTCTGACAGTGTGCTATGCTAAAGGCAAGGAGAGGACTTAGGGATTTCCTCCTCTTTAGGAATTCACTGCTCAACTGCATAAGGTTTTGGATTTATCAGAAGGTTTAATTCATACCCTCCAGGGCAGCTCAAGAAAGGTGGTGAACTGAGAGCAAAATTCACCCCCTTATATTGTGACAGCAGGCCACAATCACCATACTCGTCCCTTTTTGTGCCAGTACAGTACAAGTTCTGCACATGTTGGTAGAGTAGAATAGGAAAAATCGTATGTGGCATACAGCAATTGAGGGGTAAAAATGGATGTGAAAATGCTGCTATGTATGTCTTGGAAACTTTGACCATGGCCATTATGGACTACCCAAGATCTAGCAGTAGATTTATGTTCAGTGTTTATAGTTATGTATGTGCTACCAGTTTCTGTGCTGAATGTCATATGTTAAACAGAATGTGAGTAGCAGGACATTAGCTATGCAAAGCACTTCAGAGTATACTGTCATTGCGGCCGAGTTCTGCAGCAATCCAGAGTCAAGGCTTTCTACATAGATCTCTTGAAGTGCTGTAGTACATCTCAATTGAAAGTGGCTCAATCCTCTGCTGGCTGATAGTCTTAAGAATTTTCAAATTATCATAACAATTTATTGTAATTTTAAGGAAAGTCACCTTCATGAGATTACTCCTTCTAAAATCTCTTGATATTCTCGTTGTGAAGTTCAACTTGTACCTGCAGTGCAGTGCAGACCTAACTCTGTTTCCCATATGACAGAGAGGCTGTTTCCTGTCCATCAGCAGTGTGGGGTGTACTAAACGTAGTGTTTGTCCTGTTTGTCTGTTAGTAAATTGTCTCTGTGATGTTTGTGTCGTGCTGTTCTCGTACCATGTTATGCTGTGTCCCTAGGGTCTGCCAGGCTTCCCCACAGTTGCTGCTCTGCACAGTAATCAGATCCTCACCGTCAAGGTTTGTGGCTGACATGTACCTGTTCAGTCAGGTCTCTCTGTATCAGCATAAAAGTGCACATGAAAAATTGTTTTTAACATGGAATACCAGTGAATTCTTGCGGTAGACCTAAGCCAACCCTCACTGCCTTTGCATTGATCTAAGTACACCTGATGCAGAGCGTGGAATCAAATCTGTAACTGTGTACCCCTGGAAATTCCTACATTCCCTGTGGTCTTGGTCAATATTTTATTTTCAGATGGGTTTTTTCTGTTGTTCAGCTTCCCTGAGGCATGAATGTGGAAAATGTCGGTGAACTCTATACTGGTTACATGTAGAGTCAGATATTTGTGTTAGATATCAGAGGTTTAATCTGTACATCCAGATTTTTTCGAAGTGGATTTGCAAATTAAGCAGGAAGCAATCTGGTCAAGTTGGAATCAGACCTTACAAAAATAACACCATTCTTCATGGCACACTATGCTGGTTAGAAAATCTGACTGAAAGTTGAACTGGTGCTTTGTCTCTAGAAGCTTTGCTAAAAGAACAACATATGAAAATACTGATATTTAGGATCTGGGTAATGAAAAAACTAATACACATGCAAAATTCTCATGCAAAATCCGGGGAGGAAATAGTTACACATTTAAGTCATTGTATGTGGTTTAAATCATAGCAGTATATCCTGTACAGTAGAGGTAATCTTTTTCCAAAAGAAAATGCACAGTTTCTTTCAGGCGGAAGCACCAGTTCGTATTATATTGGCTATTACAAATCTAATGAATATGTCTTTATTTCTTTCTCGGGCCTTCTGATGTCTATTCTTCAATTCTCTCATCTCTGATCTTCAACCTTTGACCTCACCTGCCTGATCAGATGGTGTTTCCTAAAATCAATCATGGGTTTCTCTCTGCTGATCAGCAGCTCATTAAACGCCGCCTCATTAAGGTAGTGCTTCATCTCACTGGAGTCTGGTTCTTCTTTACATTCAGTTTACTCTTTGCTGTACCTTTTTGTCAGATGCCTTCTTATAGCAGGTTGTTCACTTGAAAATGCTTTGAAATGAAGCGACTGTTAATGGTTGTTAATGGTTAACAGTTAAAAGACTGCGGGAGGCTTTGCTAAGTGATCCACATTTGAGATGCCAGCAGCTTTTTCCAGCGGTTTGCAGTGATGTGCTGGAAATAACTAAAGCACCATTTTGGGGTGTCTTTTCTTTTTTAGAGGGGAAGGTAATTTGATGACTCTCTTGAAAATTGACTTTTACAAATTAATAGGTAAAAATGAAGAGAGTTAGCTAATTGTCACTATAAAACAGCCTCCCGAAACAGATGGAAAATGATGTACAAATTCATGAAGAAGCAGTTATTTTCCATACTCAGTTTTGAAATCAATCCATATATCATTCATGGGCTTGGAAAATTGCTGTGCAAATCTATATATTCTCAGACAAGACTTTTCTTTTTCACCTAACCTTTTTATGATTATGCAAACCATGAAGCAAACAGATGCTTATTGAAAACAGTCACTTGCTCTGAAGATCCAGATGAGTGAAATATTTCAAGACCATCCCAAATTTTGGCCTATGTACTGTGGTAAAATAGGCAGTTCAGAATCTGAACCTTCTGCTCTATGGCTGATTGTACCAGGGAGATACAAACTTGGTCTTCAAGGCAAAGTGCTGTTTCTGCCATAAGCAGTGAAGAAGCCACTGTCCAGTTCATGGCAGCTTCTTCCAGCCTGTCTTGCACTCTTTGTGGGTGAATTAATGTGTTTTTATCCGGTTTATGCCTCTAAAGCAAATTTGTGATGAGTTTTTTATTGGTTTAGGGGGACCAAGGACAAGCTGGACCCCCTGGACCTCCAGGGCCACCAGGACCCAGAGGTCCCCCAGGAGATACTGGCAAAGATGGTCCTCGTGGAATGCCTGGCTTAACGGTGAGTTGCTCTGTTGCTGCTTTGGAGTGTGAATTTCTCTCAAGTGTGTATGTATTTCTCACTGTGTGTATGCCAGCTCAGTGCCAAAGACATTTTCCGAGGTGAGACTGGAAAGTAAGATATGCAGAAGCTGAACCACAGGCAGGTTTGAAGGTGTACCTGGAGTCACACACACACAGAACAAGTGTATAGCAGGGCCAGAAGAACAACAAAGTTCCTTGCCTCCTACCCCTGGCGGTTTCCCTATACTTTCTAAGGTTTCTCAGTTGCTCACTGGTGTTTAATAGCTCTGTGAGGAAAGTCTGCCCCTTTCCATGAGTAGTAAATGTTTCTGTTCAAACTTCAAGATAAAACTGGATTTGAGGCCTCGTAGCATGGATGTGCTTGACTTCTCACTTCTTAATGGTTTAACCTCAGAAGTCATGGAATAAAGTAATAAACTGCTAAAGCTGCCTAAGGTATGATGAAGTTTGGAGTTAGATTCTACCATCTTTAAACAAGAACAGTACCATTTTCTTTGGCTCAGCCCCTGTACTTCATTAGGACAAGCAGCAGAATCCACTATATTGTGTATTGTTTGTTTTAGGCACAGGATCAATCCCACACTTTTTATACAGATGCCTAAACACATGAATTTTTAGAAAAGTATATGTTTGATTTTAGTTTTATATTCTCTGGCCTCCTTAATTTTTATTCCTTTGAAAGAATTATCTCTCCTTTCACCATGCATGCCACTGTGTTATCAGTGTGGAAATGGAATCACAGACAGGAGAGAGTAATGAAAAATAAAATGATACATGTACAGATTCACACACATGTTCACATCCACGAAAAGTGAAGATTGTGGCCAAAGAGACATGTGGGGAACCAGCAAGGTGAGGACCAGCACTGGAAACAGAAACTGGTTTCTTCAATAAAAAACATCTCTTGTTACATGAGGCCAGAACAGCATAAATTTTTCCTGCAGGGTCTTTTTACCTAAACCAAGAAAGAAAATATCTACACTCCTGTTCTAACCCTATTCAGGTGTTAGCTGTCTAAATGTAATATAGCATGCTAATAGTAAGATGCTGCTAAAATTTCCTGTGAAAATCCAAAAAAGCTGGCCAGTTGAGACCTGTAGGGCTGCTGCTGATGCTGTTGTTGTGGCTTGGTATTTTTACCACTCCTGCCCTCATAAGTTCTAGCTCAAGGTTATGAAATTACATTAAAAGTCTGTAGCTATCATGATGCCTGACTTTGGCAACCTTCTCATTTCTTGTTAGTCCTGTGGCATGTCAGACTCTGTGCCTCTTCTGGTTCTCTCTTGTGTTCGGTTATTGTGGTTAAATGGACAGTGGTCAGCAGAGTTGGTGCTGGTTTGATCTAGTAAGGGCAAGACTGAAACCAGAATCCATTTCTTACTGCAGCTATAGTGTTTTAATAATTTCCATACATAGATGGGGGTGGCAGAATCAGCTGGCCTTGCTGATTACAGTGTGGCTGCATGTTGCTTTGTGCTTTTTAGCAAAGGGATCATTAGTGTATCTCATAACAGGAAAGTCATGCATTTTATGCAATGAGGTCATTCCATTTTATAATAGTTCTGTAGGGATTTTGACTTTAAATGGCAAGAGAGAGTTTCTTTTTTTAGTTTTTAAGCTGTGGCTATCTTAAGCCCTATAACATTATGGAAAATAAGTTCATAATACTGCTTTAGAATCAGATACAAACAAGCACTCAGGTGGAAACCATCCAGCTTGCTGCCCCTCACTAGTGTTCTGTACCCTCAAGTTAATGTTCCTGATCCTCAGAAGGTTTGTTCCTCCATGGCTGTGTGGTACAGGAGAGCTGTGAAAGGAAGACTTAGCTGAGAGGGAAGGACAGCTTTGCTTTTGAGATAAAGACTTGTGTGGACCTTTGAGCTCGTGAGCTGGAAACAGCAGCTACACAATGCTATGGGCTGGGGCATTGCAGCACCACACAGCTGTAGGAAAATGTCCTTAGAGTGACCAATGACCATTAGGCAGTCATTGACTCTTTTGCAGGGTTAGACAAAGCAGGGCTTCTCTTCCAGCCTGTCCTTCTCAAGCAAGAAGGTTTACAATTGCCACAGCTACGAGATTTGGTGTTTTGGGGCAGTGACTGGCCAGAAAACTGTGCCTTCATGGCTTCTTCCTCCCAGCTGTCCTTGGTGTGTTTGCAGATGCTTTGTGATTGCTTCTGAGTGCAATGCACACATGCCCAGAGAAGCAGTTCTGATTCTTCTCAGTTGCCAGGACCAACAACATCAGAACAGTACTCATCAATTTTATGACTGGCTTTCTTTTATGACAAAGCTGCTAAAGAAGACCCTGCGGCTGTGTTGATTCCATAGTGCATGGACTGCCCTGTGCTGAGTTGGGTTTTCAAGGGAGTGATGTATAAACCAGACCACTAAAATGATAGGAGCTCTGGTTTTTTTGGATGGGTATTTTTAATTTAGTGGTATGTTTCACTGTCTCTTCAGACAGATGTATGTGTTCATATGGGAAGAAAGGGGAGAAGATAGATTTTGACTGTATGTAGAGTTGTGCCCACAGAAAGAGAATACATTGGAAAAATGATGGGTTACCATTTTGAAAGCTGATCTAGGTATTTAACAGCTGAGTAATTATTTCATGGCTTCAAAACATCAATATTCATGGTTTTATGGAACATAGTAATTGACAACAGTAAGTTATGCCTGCTGACTGAGATGATAACACAGACCAGTAGTGTTGGGATACACTGTGGGATACAGCACATACGTGAAAATAACCTTTCTCTGTGTCCTTCAGCACAGTGGAATGGAATATTATGTTTGGAACCAAGGGACAAATTCAGAACACCAGTACTTAAATCCTGTCTTGAGAACTATACCATTACATGAGTGTGAAATAGTACTTATTAAGATATCTGTGGTTTGGACTACCAGGTTAAAAACCAAAAAAGTGATATGTTTAATGTGCAGTTAGCTGCCATACCTGTTTAAGAACTAAATTTTTAAGATACTTTATTACTAAATAGAAAACTGGATTCAAGATATGTTGCTGAAATTATTCACTCCTTTTTTTATTTGAAGGGTGAGCCAGGAAAACCAGGAGAACAAGGATTGACAGTAAGTATTCTTCCAGTTTTCTAAGAAAGTGTAACATAACATATACCTTTTAAAATGGGAAATTCCATAAAGCTTTATGGCTGTGTATTTCCTGACCTTCCTTTGTCATAGGCTATACGAGGCCTTATGAAGAAAATGCAAGAAAGAAAACATCCTCTGTTTAAACACAGTCAGCTGTAACATAAGGCCAACTTCTTTAAGCTTGGAGAAACAGAAGGAAATAAAACAGCTAAGGGAATAGTAAAACAAAAAAGAACCAAGCCAGGGGCTCCCAGTTCCTGGCCTCCTCTTAATACTGTCTCTGAAGCTGAGCTGTTTCTGCCTGGAGACCATTGAGCAGCACAGGAGCCATCTACCTGTTTTACAGGATAAAATTCAAGCTGTCTCTGTGGCAAGGGCTCTGGACCTTTGCCTGACAGAAGAGTGAAGAGACAGCGCAGAAACTCTCAGAAAGTTCTTCTGTTCTGAGGCATCAGTTTCTTTCCTCTGTGCGTGTCAAATACTTCTGATTCATTTGGAATTAAATTGAAGCTCCACTGGTTGTAAATCAGCTGTAGCCACAGGTTAAGGCATCATAAGTCCCTGCCTGTCACATATTCCCAGAATGGTGGAACATGCGGTGCTTTTTCTCCCTTAAGATCTCTCTAAAGACGGTCATTTTTATTTTTATGAGAGATGACAGATTGTAGTTCGGGGCATGTGTTTCTGATTCCTGAGTGCTTCTGAGGAGGAAGATTATCAGTAATAATCAGCTCAACAATCAGTGCAGATATGATTGCTATGTGAATTGGTGAAGATTTAAACAGGTGCGATGATATTTTACCTTGATAAATTGCAGAATATTTTCAATTGACAAAATCCAATANGCTACACAATGCTATGGGCTGGGGCATTGCAGCACCACACAGCTGTAGGAAAATGGCCTTAGAGTGACCAATGACCATTAGGCAGTCATTGACTCTTTTGCAGGGTTAGACAAAGCAGGGCTTCTCTTCCAGCCTGTCCTTCTCAAGCAAGAAGGTTTACAATTGCCACAGCTACGAGATTTGGTGTTTTGGGGCAGTGACTGGCCAGAAAACTGTGCCTTCATGGCTTCTTCCTCCCAGCTGTCCTTGGTGTGTTTGCAGATGCTTTGTGATTGCTTCTGAGTGCAATGCACACATGCCCAGAGAAGCAGTTCTGATTCTTCTCAGTTGCCAGGACCAACAACATCAGAACAGTACTCATCAATTTTATGACTGGCTTTCTTTTATGACAAAGCTGCTAAAGAAGACCCTGCAGCTGTGTTGATTCCATAGTGCATGGACTGCCCTGTGCTGAGTTGGGTTTTCAAGGGAGTGATGTATAAACCAGACCACTAGAATGATAGGAGCTCTGGTTTTTTTGGATGGGTATTTTTAATTTAGCGATATGTTTCACTGTCTCTTCAGACAGATGTATGTGTTCATATGGGAAGAAAGGGAGAAGATAGATTTTGACTGTATGTAGAGTTGTGCCCACAGAAAGAGAATACATTGGAAAAATGATGGGTTACCATTTTGAAAGCTGATCTAGGTATTTAACAGCTGAGTAATTATTTCATGGCTTCAAAACATCAATATTCATGGTTTTATGGAACATAGTAATTGACAACAGTAAGTTATGCCTGCTGACTGAGATGATAACACAGACCAGTAGTGTTGGGATACACTGTGGGATACAGCACATACGTGAAAATAACCTTTCTCTGTGTCCTTCAGCACAGTGGAATGGAATATTATGTTTGGAACCAAGGGACAAATTCAGAACACCAGTACTTAAATCCTGCCTTGAGAACTATACCATTACATGAGTGTGAAGTAGTACTTCTTAAGATACCTGTGGTTTGGACTACCAGGTTAAAAACCAAAAAAATTAATATGTTTAATGTGCAGTTAGCTGCCATACCTGTTTAAGAACTAAATTTTTAAGATACTTTATTACTAAATAGAAAACTGGAGATTCAAGATATGTTGCTGAAATTATTCACTCCTTTTTTTATTTGAAGGGTGAGCCAGGAAAACCAGGAGAACAAGGATTGACAGTAAGTATTCTTCCAGTTTTCTAAGAAAGTGTAACATAACATATACCTTTTAAAATGGGAAATTCCATAAAGCTTTATGGCTGTGTATTTCCTGACCTTCCTTTGTCATAGGCTATACGAGGCCTTATGAAGAAAATGCAAGAAAGAAAACATCCTCTGTTTAAACACAGTCAGCTGTAACATAAGGCCAACTTCTTTAAGCTTGGAGAAACAGAAGGAAATAAAACAGCTAAGGGAATAGTAAAACAAAAAAGAACCAAGCCAGGGGCTCCCAGTTCCTGGCTTCCTCTTAATACTGTCTCTGAAGCTGAGCTGTTTCTGCCTGGAGACCATTGAGCAGCACAGGAGCCATCTACCTGTTTTACAGGATAAAATTCAAGCTGTCTCTGTGGCAAGGGCTCTGGACCTTTGCCTGACAGAAGAGTGAAGAGACAGCGCAGAAACTCTCAGAAAGTTCTTCTGTTCTGAGGCATCAGTTTCTTTCCTCTGTGCGTGTCAAATACTTCTGATTCATTTGGAATTAAATTGAAGCTCCACTGGTTGTAAATCAGCTTTAGCCACAGGTTAAGGCATCATAAGTCCCTGCCTGTCACATATTCCCAGAATGGTGGAACATGCGGTGCTTTTTCTGCCTTAAGATCTCTCTAAAGACGGTCATTTTTATTTTTATGAGAGATGACAGATTGTAGTTCGGGGCATGTGTTTCTGATTCCTGAGTGCTTCTGAGGAGGAAGATTATCAGTAATAATCAGCTCAACAATCAGTGCAGATATGATTGCTATCTGAATTGGTGAAGATTTAAACAGGTGTGATGATATTTTACCTTGATAAATTGCAGAATATTTTCAATTGACAAAATCCAATATCTTTTGAAAGAAAAAGAAAAGAAGATTCTGAGACTTGGAAGCATCTGCTGTAATCAGGTAGTTAAAAGTCCTGTACTTTTTCATTTTGCAGTAAAGGTTTATCAATTTTAAAGTCAAAGCCTCCCAAAGGTACTACCTTGTGTTTTAGCATGCTTCTGGGCTCTTTTTTACTCTGTTCTCTTAGTTTCTGAGCACCTGTGAAGAATAGATGAAATAGCCAGGAAGGAAGCTTTTTTGGTTTGTTTTCTTGTATTTGGAATATTCTCCAATTTAACCCCTGGACAGAACTCACTCAGGTTCTGCAAAAGTGTCTTTCTGTTCAAGACCAGATCTGCAGAGTCTCAGGATCCTTGAGGGCTTTTAATCCATCACCTTTTAGTCCCCATGTTCAGAGCATTCCCACTGCTGTAATGTAACCATCTGTGTGCAAGAACTAAAATACTGCTACTACTCTGTTCCTCTAAATGCCAGTGTGTTTAGGTAGGAAGAAAAGGTGTTTCAAAATCAAATCAGCAAGCTTGAGTTGGAGAAAGATTCCAGGTTACATGAATTTCCAACTCTGCTTGAAAAGTCAATCTGACAGTTTAAATGTTAGGTTATGAATAGATCAAGTAAAGAGCATCAGAGTATCAGGGAGGTAATTAGTTACTTTTTATTCTTGGTGCTTCTGACATACTCTTTATGCCAGCACAGATTTGCAAACTTCTCTTCCCTGTGGAAAACGTTAAAATTATTCAGGGACTGTTTAGCTATTTCTGACGACTTCCGTCATGCATTTCATGAATTTCCATATTGGAAATTCAGATACTGCTCCAGGAATAGCTGATTTCCCAACATGTATGTTAAAGATTGCATTGCTAGAAAAAATAGTATATTATGTGGTGAGGAGCACAGGTCATTTTCTGCCCGAGTTTCTTTTTGTGCATTTTTCACTTATTAGCTTTTCAAAGTAAAAGAAAACAGATCTCTGCCCAGAGGAGCTTCTAGGTTATTTCTGCAGGAATTCTTTTGTAAGGACTTGCCTTTGATTCACACCAAGAGTCTCCAGTCTGAGTTAGCTTCCTATTTTTCTTCTCAATTAAATTGAAAGTCGGAATTCAATGTGTTCCATAATGTCCTGGTTTCCCAAAAGTGCACATGTTGGGGTGTGCTGTGGTTCCCTACTTGCTCACCTGTCCAAGGCCCTTTCCAGTAAGAAGCTAGTACTGTGGCATAGATTCTGATTCTTCCTCCAAGGTGGAGGCAGGATACATCCAGGAAGAGCACTAAATGCTGGGAGGGAATCCATACAGTTTGGGTGACAGGCTGAAGGATGTGGAAGATGAAGGCTATTTATGGCCTGTAAATCTCACACTCCCTGAGGCTTTAAATCCCATGCTGCTCTTCAAGTTAAGGACAGCAGCAAGCCTGACCTCTGGATTGGAACAATGGGGACAGAACATTTTTCTCTTTTAAAAGCATCTTTTACACCTGTATTTGGTAGCATGCCTTGGTATTTCTAGATGAATGTACATGTTATTGACTGGGAATTTTAGTATGAACCTATGAACCAACAATGGTATAGCTTGAAATTATTTTGTTTTCTATTTTCTCACTAAAGAAGGGGAATAAATTTCTTAAAGAGTACGATAAATGGCAACAGAAACAGGTAACAGTGTTTTCCAGCTTGTTCCTCAGGATGTACCAGGAGCCTGTGACACACGCTGAGTACTGTGTGAATGGATATGTACAGGTAACCAGAGCAACCACGAAGCCTCAGCTGAAATGCAAAGAGGAGATTTATTTCCTCACCTCTCTAACAACAAGGGGCAGCTGAGACAGACAGGGCACCATTAGGCTCAGTTCATCCTAGTGAAGAGAGGCACAGGGGATACAGGCTGCCTTAGGCTCAGTTCATCCCCGCGCACAGCAGGGTGGGGCTGCTGTTGGCCCCACTATATCAAAGGTTTCCATGATCACTCCTCCTCCCAGCAGAAAGAAGGCTCAAGCATGTCTGTGGCAGTGTGTTATCTCCACGCAGGAATTCTGCTTCTCAAAACAGGCAGAGGATGAACATGATAGACATGATAACTGGAGTTTCCCCACACTAAAATTCTTAGCGTTCCCAGCTGCAAGGTCACTTTGAGTGAAATTATTTCCTCCTTAACAAATCCTGTGGGTTTAACCCTTTCCTCCCAACACCTGAAACAATGTGTACCTTGATTTACAGAAAGCTGAAATTATTTTATTGCATTTGGAATTTTGGGAACATTCATGTTCTCCTTTCAATGAAACAGGAAATCCAGTGACTCCAGTGAAAAGATGGCAATTTTCTGCAACTGAAAATCTGCTGCCATGTTTTTCTTCATATTTAATGAAGCTCTGTGTTTGTAAATAAAAAAAAAATAAAAAATGTTTCAGGGTGATGTTGTGATAGAGGGCATTAATGACTTTTCTCCCTCTCAGGCAGGAGAATTTTGCTTGGAACATATAGAGAGAATGACAGTGTTTGAGTTCTCTGACTTGAGTTCTGCTTTGGGTCAAGAGAGTTCATCTTCAAGACAAGGAATGGCCTTTCTTTTTGCCTATTTCCATTGTAAAAAAATGTGTGGGTTATGGCATGGTGGTGGGACAATTTAGGATGTGGGAGTTTCAGGTGTTTCTTACAGGGGTCTCCCAATCTCTGTTAAAAATCATTCCAGGCTGTCTACGTGCCAGCATGCTTCTTTTTTTTTGTCTGTCCTTGTGGTTGAGATATTTGGGAGAACTCTTTGCAAGGGTTTTTTGACTCGGTATGTTGCTGTGTCAGGAGGACGTTTGCTCTTTGAGCCAAAAGATTTCAGTTTCTTTTTAGGTGAGATGGAGGTTTAGGTTGTAAAGATGTGACTGCATGCCTCTTTAGTGTTAAAAGAGAATGAACAAATGACTAGTAGTTGAAATTTGACATTTGAAAGCCCTGCAGATGTACTTTCCTCAAGAGTTAAAGGTATCATTCATCTGCAGAAAGGATTAAGAGAATTCAGGGGGAGGCCAAGCAGTGGAGTGACCAAAGGGATTAAGTTCTGAAATATTATGTGGAGCTAGAAAAATGTATGCTGCTCAGGAGAGAAGGCCAGTAGTTTCCATTGCTTTTGAATCTTTCAAGTTAGAGTTGTGTCCTGCCTCTCATAATTCATCCTGCTTCCCCTGCCATTTGTCTCCAGTTCTTGGTGATAAGGACTCTTAAATACCCTACAAGAGTTTTCCTAGTTTATTTTCTCATTTTCAGAGTGAATAATAGATGGATTTGTGATTATTTTCTACCCGAGAGTTAGGATTTCTGGTTGCAGACTATTCATGAGAACTTAGTCAGTGATGGAAATATTAAAGGCTGACACTGGCAGATGAACATGTTCAGATTCATAAACTGCAGTAGGATTCCAGGTGTGCATGGGATAGTTTTGTTCCTAATTTCCTTTTTTGTGCTTTTATGTGTAAAGTATTTTAAACTAGTTCATATTAATAAAAATCTAAAATATTAAGATATGCTATGTTTCCAGCTCCTTTTTTCAGAAGTAAATTTAAGCATATTTAGTGTACAACCACTTCTTGTCAGTGAAAGAAAACTTCAGTGTATTATTTTCCTCTCCAAAATGGGTCTTAAAGACAGATAAGTAATTTTGCATATGTTTTACATGATCAGAACACTCCAGAATAACCAAAGAACTCAGGTAAAGGTGTCTCTTTGCAAAAGAAATCTCTACTATGATGATTTACCCAAATGCGAAATCCCCCTGCTTTAAGATACATTGTTTTCCAAGCTAGTACTGTTGTGCTCATACAGACTTGCTGGGCATCTATTCAAGAAAGTAAAAATATAATGCTCTTGCTTTCACTGGTTATTCAAAAAGAGGAGGAGGTTCTTCCAAAGGATATAGCCATATTTGTAAAAGACAGTGGAAAAGTGTAACCTTGCAGTTAAGTATGTAGAATGTCACATCTTTAAAATGAATTAATACTGTTTTTCATCTTAGATTAAAGTGAACTCTCAGAGACCAGACGGAATTGTCTGGGAAGTTCTGCTGGTTTCAGACCAGCCTTTCAGGCTAGTGGTCAAGGCCAGATTCTCAGCTGCTGTGAATCTTCATAGCTCCTCTGGGAAGCTACTAATTGTGATTTTGTTTTCAATGGCCAGAGTTCTGTAGGCGCCTTCTTTGTTTTATTCTGATAGCATGTTCATAGTAAATTTTATAAGGTGTTGTTCTTAAGCTGTTTAGCTGCAAAAGTTTATGAGAACTAGCAGATGAAATGGAAATTCTCAGCCTGTGCCTTTCACTGCAACTATTCCTTTTTTTCACCAGTACAGTTGCACCGAGCTTAACTTGCTCAGGAAAAATAGTCCAGCATTTTGTAACTTCTTTCGTAATGGCTGCCACAACAATGACTAAAAGAATGAAGATCAGAAGCTCTTCTTGAGCACTAACTAATAGTTATTGCAGCACTTTTCATCAGTTAAGGTAGATGGCGTGGGAAGCGGTCACTCCTTTTTAAGAAGTTTTAAGAGATTTTTCATCATAGTTAATCTCTTTTCTTAACTGATCATTCTTATATCTAGGTGATGCATCAATATTACAGCTTTGAACATTTCAATACTAGCATACTAGAAACTGTAATCTTTATGAAACACTCCTCAATATGCAGGTACATATTTTCAGAGTTTTACACAGAGGAAATGGGATCCAGACACAGGCTCCACAGAAACGCAGATGAATGCTTTGCATTAAGCATGAGCTTCATCTTCATGTATATTTGCTAGCTCATGTTTCCATTTTCAGTTCTTTATGCTGTTAGACTGGTAAGAAATTGGTTTGTGGGAAAAAGGAAGGGATCATCCCCCTCTACTCAGCACTGGTGAGGCCACACTCAGAGTGCTTTGTCCAGTTCTGGGCCACTCACTCCAGGAAGGACATGGACTGAACGCAGTAAAGTGTTCAGGGCAGTGAAGCTACTGAGGGATCTGGAGCACAGATCCAGTGAGGAGCTGCTGAAGGAGCTGGAGATGTTTTGTCTGGAGAAAAGGAAGCTCATTGGGAGACCTTTACAGCTACCTGAAAGGAGGTTGCAGCCAGATGGGGTTTGATCTCTTCTCCCAGGTAACAAGTGATAGGACAACAGGAAAGTGCCTCAAGTTGCATCAGTGGAGGTTTAGATTGGCTGTTATGAAAAATTTCTTCCTGCAAAGAGTTGTCAAGCATGCCTGGGGAAGTGGTTGAATCACCAACCCTGGAGTTATTTAGGAGGTGCATAGATGTGGCAGTCAGGGACAGGGCTTAGTGGTGGACTTGGCAGTGTTAGTTTAACAGTTGGGCTCAATGATCTTAAACAGATTTTCCAATCTAAACAATTCCATGCTTCTGGCCTAAGTGTTTAATGATTCTTACAGGCAGAAAAGGGAGAATATCTGTTCTCAGGAACAGTCCTGTAACTTCTTCTGTTTCATAGAAATATAGACACAATACTTCCCTGAGGTCTTCTGGTTGCAAAGAGCTTTTACTTTCATAGAAGGTATGGAAGTAAAAAAAAAAAAAAGAAAGCTTCTGGTTGTTTTTTTTTCTCTTTGGTTGTAGGTTTTGGGGTTTTTTTATGTTTGCAAGACTTTGGAATAAGAAGAGTTTTTGTATGACAGCATATTGCACCATTGTGACCTATTTTGCTGTATAACTTAGTACACAAAAGCATTCACATTTTCATTATGTTTTTGTTAGGCATTTTAATTTGGTGTTTGTGTTCATTGTCCATGAACTCTGACACCTTGTAAAACAAATCATTATTCCTGTCCCAGACCTGCAAATTGAAAATGCCCCAACATTTTAATTCATATATTTCTTCAAACATTAAGCAACTGAGTCCCTAGAAATTGAATGCAAAAGTACCTTGAGAGGGTTGCTAATGCATCACACCCTGAATTGCAGTCTCTCTTTCTCTTTGAAACTGCAGCTTTAACCTTTACAGGGCAGAATTTTCTTATTGTGCAACTTGCTTAAACACGAGGAACATAGGAAGTGTAAAAGGAAAATAGAATTGTAACATTAGAAAGGAGGTGTAGTAAGAATGCTGGACCCCAAACTTTTTTTTTTACTACACTTAGGTAAATCTTTTCAGTTTGGTTTGATTTTGGGGATTGTGGGGGTGGGCCAGGGAGGCGGTTGGGGGTTTTGTTTGCAGGGTTTTTTGTTAGGGTTTCTTTGGTTCGTTTTAATTTATTCTGAATTGTTACTTGTTAAAGACCAACTGAAACTAAGACCAACTATCATTTCTGTAATGCAAAGACTTGACATACTACAATCTCTGGAGGTTTAGTTGATTTCCAAAAACAGTAACTGAAGAATGGCACTCATAATGGAAATATTTTGTGTTTTAAAAAACACAGTTGCGTAGAAGAATTTTGTGCACATTTCTTTATCCTTAGTTACCAAGTTTTCCAAGTGTTTAGGTATTATCAATAGTTCTTCTCCAGAGAAGCACAGAGGGAAGCTGAATTTCTTTGGAGTGATACACCTTGTTTTTCCATCCCCCTACAGTGGAGTTATTGGAATGAGAGCCTAATTCAGTGAAGCCCTGCAATAAGTTGTCACAGCTGCCTAGCTAGTTTACTAAATTGGACATGATGGCAAAGGGCTCTTCTGAAATGTTCATGATGGCTGAAAGAGCAAGAACTATTTTTTGATTTTCCTTATATTTAGTTACCTTCCTATTCTGGGCAAGTCTTGCAACCAAAATTATCAGCCTTCTCAATTGAAGTTCCTCTGTAAATATGTATCAGTTTGAAGAAGAGTGACATAATCCTCAAAAATGCTGAGCAGTCACTTCATCTGAACAGTTTTCACAAACTTTCTTTGGAAATTTTGAAGCCTAGATGCTGTTTATAAAACGAGCTCTTTGACATCAGTTGCTGGTGGTTTAGGAGTTGAGTCTACATCCCTTTGTGGAAACTCTGGCAGCTTTCAATGATACAGGCAAAAGACAAATATTTGCTATCAACAAAATCTGCACAGACTGTTATGGAGTGATTTTTTGCTCAATGACAGATATCAAATATATGCACATGTATATGCTGCTCTTACTGTCTGTTCATCAAGTGGGTACCATAGGATGCTCCCCAGTTCAGTAGAATAATATGGGGGGAAAATCCACATGTTCATATGGAATTTTCTACATAGGTTCATTTAAAAGCTGTTATTTATACCTCTGGAAATAAGCTAAAGCTTTGTTTGTTTGGATTTTTTTTTGTTTGTGGTTTGTTTGGTTTTTTTCATTTGGTTGGTTTGGTTTTATGTTTTGTTTTAATTTTGGAGGTTTTTTATTTTATTCTTTCATATTTTTTCCATCAGATTTTATTTACTTGCTTATTTCTCTCTCCAATGTCATTCTATGCCTTGATCAGAGATTTTAGGTAATTCTAGGAAAATAAGCATAATTCTGAGGTGTTCTAAAGGCTTTTTTGTTTTGTTTTTTTTTAAGAAGTTTTCTATTAAATGGCTGGTGACTTACATGGGAGAGGGATGACAGCCGTCAGTGAATGAGCTGTTAAGGTTCCAATGGCTTTGAGCTTCTTTCCCAACGCTAGGGAGCAACACTTTAAAGAGAAGTTGTTTCTATTCAGGTGTGTTTTGCAGTCAGAATGTTCTAAGGATAAGAAGGACTTGTTATCCTGTGTAAATTGTGAAATATATAAATGGAGGTAATTTTTTTAAATTTTAAATTGTTTTTTTGAGTCAATACCATAAAATTTCTGGAGGTAGCTGTACTGCTGAGGACGCTTCTTGTCTTCAAATTGCTCAGTGGATGTGAAACACCAGGGCTACTTCCAGTCTGAGTAAGGACTTAAGTACCACAAATGGAAAATTTCTAATTGTGTAAGATATTTATTTATGAGTTTCTGCTGCTTCTTTTCGCTGAATGATTCATTTTAAAGTCACCATAAGAACAAGACTATGCTGCTGTGTAATTTTCATATTCAGTAACTCATCTGGAGAAGCTGGAATGATGTCACAGATGAGGAGGAAATTCTGGGAAAAAGATGTTTCCTACAATGTCTTGAATTATATCCATCCCACAGGCTGACAGCTGCAAGCACCAGGCAGAAAGTCCTCAACAGAGAGTACATTTAACAGGTTGCTTTGGGGGCTAATATTATTAAGTGAATTATCATTTTACCTACATACAGTGGTAACGTATTAAGGGCTCCCAAATGGTAATTTAATATAGCTGAAGGTCTTTAGAAGATTTTAATAGTTTCTTTAGTAGCAAGAAACTGATATATCTATCCCTTGGACATAAAAATATGAAGCTATGAAGGGGGTCTTCTGTTGTTCTGTATTAACTTTGGCCTACTGATGGAGGGATTTTTCCCAAGACCTGACATAACCCTGAAATGTAGCAGGTTAGTTTGCAACAGGTCAACAGACAACTGATGCCCAGGATGTAGACATTTGGAGCCTATTTTGATAACATTGCTGTAGGGAGAGCACTAGTTTGAGCATTAATTTCTCATCATTTTTAAAAGGCTAGACAAACTTGTCTTTCTCATGGAGGAGAAGATGGTGTCAGGCACTTGAAGAAAGGGAAGAACACTGTGGACTTGTTATATTTTTGCTTCCTTACCCAGCAGATCAATTGCTCTCAGGCACTTACTGAAAAGACTTGATTTAAACAGCATTTTTTTGTGAGACAACTGGGGACATTTTTCTCCATCTGAAAAAGCTCACTATATTCATTTCTCTGATCATCACCAGTGCTGAGTGCTTGGGTACTTCTGCTTTCTTTTGAAGGCAAGGGAGTAAAATTGTCACCCTCCACCTCATAGGTGGGTTTCCATTATCAGAATCTGTCTCTACAGTCTAAAGGAGATGCTCACCATACTTTCTTTCTGTTTAAACAATCAGGCAAAAGTTTCAAGAGGCAGCATTGATCTATGCTTTTGCAAGGTTTGATCCCTAAGCTTAGACAAACCAATCCACATTTAAAACTACAAGGCTTTCATCCACATCAGTGGATGCAGCACTCAGAATTACCACCAGTGGAGCTTTTCCTTGTTAGCAGTTTAAAGTTGCATCAGAGCAATGTGCCTGCAAGCCCTGCATCTACCAACAGTGGAGGATTCTGCCTAACTTCACACTAACTTAAGAATAAAATCAGTTTCACGTTTTAAGGCAGAAATCCTTTTGTTTTCCTGAATAATTGCAGTTCTGGTATCAATCAGTTCTTCTTTTATTCTTTCTCACATCAGAAGAATTTGGATTCCCCGGTTTTTGTGTTGTGTTTTGGACCCTGTGTTTTGGACTTTGAATTCACTTTACTAAATACAACGCCAGCACCCACAGTTCACACCAGTGCTCACAGTAGGAACCTGGGGACAAAAGTGCATAGAACTGTGGTAGACATGGTGTGGCTGTTGCTAAAATAGGCTGCCAAAGGGTCCAAGACATGGTTGGTTGATCTCCTTTCTGTCGTTTTCCCCTCTCTGCTGGGGCCACGTGTGTACTTCAGAGACCCCAGATGAGGGAAATGGGTCCTCTTAATATCAGCAAGACTTTGACTCCTGTATGAAATTAAGGAAAGTTAAGCTTTCCTGGAGTGAGGTATCTCTTCTTGCTTTCTCAGGTCATGGGGACAAAATGGTGATTCTTTGCTTCCCAAGAGCATTCTTAACGATTTCTGAAGTTAAAGATTTTTCTCTTCACTTGCAAATGATGGCGCACATGACAAGTTGGATATAGCACACTCATGTGTGCTGATACTTAGAAGATGAGAAGATTTTGAGGTTTATGCTCCTCTCTATCTCAGAAATACTTGTTTGCATAAACCTTGTTTTTATGCTGACAAGCTGATATATTACTGTGGACATACAACTGGCTGTTAGCTGATATAAGTGAGAGAAAAACCACAGTCATCTTAATACTGGGAGATTTGTCAGCATTAGAAGAAACAGATGGCTTGGAAGAGAAAAGATTAGAAGGGGGAAAATGTGAGTATTCTAGTTAATAGTTAGACCAGTTCCAAAAGTGAAAAGATTCATTGTGCATTTTGAGCATAAACTTCTACTTTTCTTTGCTTTATAAAACATCAGCTGGTTTCAGTCCAGTATCAGAGTGCTTACACAATAAGACAGTCTTAATTAGTCATTTCAGTTTGAATTGGCTGGAGTTTTGATGTTAATTGAATTGTTTTCCCTTTGCAGGGACCTCAGGGGCCTCCAGGACAAAAGGTATAGTATAAACAACAGTGCTGTGAAAATGATTATTCCTCCTGTGCCAAATTGCAAGCAGAAAAGGTGAATGGAATAAGCTACTGTACACTGCATTGAATCAATTAGCTTAGGTTCTGAATTTTGATTTTGCAAAATGGAGCCATATAATGTGAGACACAAGATTTCTCATTTCCCCCATCATAAGAAGTTCAAGCAATGCAGAGCAGGCTGTTTTCAATCTGCCTGCTTAACTTTCAGGTGAAAAGGTCACTATAATTTTCTCATTCATACGCTGGTATACGATTAGGAAACCAAAGTTAAAACGTCGTGAAAGGTGGGGAGATAAAGTTTCTGATTAAATGCATGTCTTTGCTCAAGTAGATCAGTGCCATATGACTAAAGAATTGTGAGCAGCAGACACAAAGGACGTAGGTGTTGCTGACAAATAGTGCTTGGTTGGTGGTGTTCAGGTGGCCGGCCGGTGTCTTCCTGTTCCTTCAGTAACCTGAGCCCTGACTTCCTGGGAATGCCTTCAGCGTTATTTACACTCATTAAAGCTGACTGCCTCGGTTTGATTGAGTGAGTTTAGGATTTATGGAATTACACCATTAAAACAGTCCTCAGAGTATCAGCAGTAACAGCTAGTGAGTGAGTGGTACTTTTCCAGCATCTGACTCACATACCATCAAGGTGAGTAATTCTTTAGCTGATTGAAAAGTTCTATGAAAGATATTTAATTAAACAGCTATAATTTGTATAAAGGGAAAAAAAAAAGGAAAAAAAAAAAGGAGGAAGGAATACATAGTATTGACATATGTGAGAAGGATGCCTGCTTTTCTTCTGAGATAATGTTCTTTAGAGTAAAGCATCTGTTAAAATGAAACTTCTTTAACAAAAGAAAGAAAAACCTGTGATATGTAGAAACATAATCCAAAAGTATGCAAATTGGTGGGATTTTGTCAGCTGTGGGCTGTAGAGAGTTTTCAGGCCAAAGCAGATGACTACTCTTTGTGTTTGGCAATGCAGGAATGTGGCTCATGTCCATGTTGCCATTATAAAGCTATACCCTAAGAACTGTGGAGGAGGACATTTTGCATGTACAGCATCAGAAAAACCCATGTGCTGATGACCTTTTGAATATCTGATAAATAGTTACTTATCATGGTAGAATCATTCATTTTACACTTTCTAACATGAACACAATCCTGCATTTCATAAGAAAAATAATCAGCTGCCCCTGAGAGGAGGAACTGATGTACAAAGGATAGTTAATTGAGGCTGATGGTTTAATGCCCTCCTGAGCTTTGCCTTCTAGTTTTCTGGAAAACTGATATAGAGATGTGGAAATGTTCACTCAGGCCCCTTTGCAGCAGCTTAAAGCCATGATCATGCCTCCAGCCAAAAGAGACAGCAAGGATCCCAAAGTGGAAGCCTTGGGAGAAAGGGGAGAGCACTGTGAGTCATGGAGATGTGCTGGGATGCAGTGTATTATTTCCTACTGATTCAAAGCTCTGTTACTAGCTCTTGGAGGGTTTTTGAGACCCTTATGAGTTGCTTCCTTTTCCTGTTTCACAGGATTTCTCAACTCTAGTAACTGACAAATGTGTGCATCCATTTTTGGACACATTTCCTTTGGGTGTTGGTGATAATTTTAGTGAAACCTCTAACCAAAATAGAGGAGGAATTCCCATGCAGCAATTCTTTCAGTTCCCTTGCTGAGCAGCACCATCTTTATAAAATAGGAGGAGAGTGCTGTACAAGCAGATGCACTTTCCTGCTTTCCTCATGTTTTGTGTCTTCACTAAACTTCCATAGCAAGTTGCATAAGATCCTTCAAAAGAATTGCCCATCTCATAGAAACTTACAGCATGAGAGCATTGTAAAAAAGGATCCCTGGACTGTTATAAGTCATTGTTAACTTTTTATTCCTTCTTTACCCCTTGTGTTTAGCCTGTATTGACCTTTTAATTTTGATTATGCTAGTATTGGTGCAGTTTTAAAGTGTATCTGTAATTTGTACTGTCAGACTGAATCACTGCAGGTTATCTCTTAAAAGCCTTGAGACGGGTTGGTGCTACAAGTTATTGAGCTTGAATGATCCCTCTGGAAGCATTAATAGTTTTGTTCAGGTGCTATATTTGATTGCATGGGATCAGTCTCAAAACTCATTGAAAGCATTAAATGGAACAGCATTTTAATTCTTGCATTTCTTGTGAAGCATCTACAATATTACAAAACATGAACTTGAAGCTTGTTTCTGAAAAGACCATATAGTCTTTAAAATGTACATCATGAGAATATATCTAATTAGTGTGAAATCTCAACTGAAAGGAGAGCTCAGCTTGGATAAAAATGAGTTCTTGAAAAATTTATTGCAGCTACAATAAGCAAACATTCACCATTATTTCTAAATACTGTATGATGAGATGAAAGGTTTCATGACCTGTTTAATTTGCTAAACACTGGCGTCTGTTTCCCTCCAGGGCTCTGTCGGAGTGCCTGGTGTTCCAGGGAGAGATGGACAAGTGGTGAGTTCTCTGACTTTTTCAGCACTGCCATTATTTATGTAATGGGTTAAAGCAATTTTGGGCTTGTTCACATGAGCAATATGCAACCTTATATCCAGAACTGTGGTTTCAAATTGGCTTCATGGGAAAGGCCATATAATGAGCTTTGTGCTCTGAATTTTTTTCTAGTTTTCTAGTTTTACCTGAACAAGCTGCAAATGTAATTAATTAAGCTGAAAGTCTGGTGTTCAGATTTGATGGTGACTGATAGGTTGTAGAAAGAAATGCCCATTAATAGTGTGTTACTTGAGTCAGCATATTTACAAACAAAGGGTTTTTTACTTTAGTTCACTCAGTCCCATGATGCAAACACTTATGTTGATGTTGGGTATTGATATGGTGCCAATACATTGTTAATACAACCTATAAATAGAGAAATAAAAAGAGATGGAAGTGCAGCTGGAGGATAATTTGAAATTGAATTTTGGGAATAAAAACATGTAGGAATAAATCAAACAAATATTTTTGAACGCAACCAAGAGGAAATGCTAATTTAGGCAAGTCACTGTCATCTCTCAGTAAAGTCATAGTTCAGAATGGTCCTCCATAAGGAGAGGTCACAATGAAGCAGCAGGGCTGTGTTACAGCATTGCTAAGTTTCCTTGGCAAATGTGAGTGATGAAGTTTAAATAGTATACCTCCTTGACTGTAAAGAGTATTATCCATCTGTTGTTCTCACAAGCCCTAGCATTCCTAGTGAACTTCAAAAGCACTGGCAAGGGATGCCAAAAGGAAAATGTATGATATATATGTTCACCAGGTTCAAGCAACAGCAGGTGGTATTGTATAAGTGTTGTATTAGACAATCCTCTCTTCTGCTTCCCTCACCAAGAGCCCTAGGAATAAGTGTTAAGATGTTTCAAATAATTTACTTTTTATTCTTCTTTCCTTAAAAAAAAAAAAGGATGTATTGTTTCTAATAGCATAATATGTAGAATTAGACCTCTGTTTTGAGAGTGGTTATAAGAAATAATGTACTTATCATTTATTTCACTTTAGTGGTAGTGATAGGAATTTATTTTTAAATTATTCAGACTATTATGACTAATGAGAAATAACAAAATACAAAAATATTTAGAATTAACTCTCTCTCCCTCTCTCACTCTATATATATATATGCACCAGAATTTATAAGAAAATTTTTCCTTCATATTTTATAGCTGCATTCAATTGCAAGAGGAATGGTAGATGGTGCTTATCAATTGACATACTGTTGCTGTACATAATTCAAGTAATTTCTGTGGCCTTACTGAAATGCCAGTGAAAATTTACATGGTAGCATATCTGTAGGAATATGTAAGAAGACTCAATGGAAACCACTGGTTGGAAACCACTTTGAATAGAACAGAACTGTTGATTCATATTTTATTCAAGAACATTATTTTTAATAGTAGTCATACAAACTCCAGCCAGAAAAAATCACTCAGATGAGCAGAAAAATTGATATTAATAAAGTGTGTCAAATGTGTGATTAATGTGTCATTTTGGGAGACAGGGAATTTTTTTGAGGTCTGTGGCAAGGTTGTTGCATGTCTATTTTTAGGAGAACACATAGACTTCTCTGCTGTCATGTTCCAGGGAGCATAAAAGAAATGTGTAATTGAACATTATGGGAAAATGAAAACACATCTTTAAATGTTGATTATTAATTTTAAATAATGATTTAAAAAGAAAACTCAAAAACTTTCAATTTATGGGTGTCTGTTTATTTGATTTACTTCAACATTAATACCATCTATAGCTTCACAGACATTTTAAAATTATTACCACTTTATTGAAGACATCAATGTGTTTTTAGTGTAGCTGGACTGCTTCACTTTTGACCTTTAAAAAAAAACCTAAATTACTGAAGTGAAACATAGGTAACAGGACAAAAGCCACAGCAATAAAAATAAATTGTGATTGCATTCTTTAGTTTGGTTTCCCAACTGTTGGTCAATATTGACTAGAAAGCACTTCCTTATTTGCAAGAAATGTATTATTTTCATATAATACTAGGCTGATGAATGTTGCTATCTCTTATACTCAATAGATAAAAAAAATTCTGTTATCTTAGAAATACTGGTAGAAATGTAGTTTAAACTGAAGCTCTGTATGTCTAAAGTTAGAAAGTATAATGCAGCCTAGGAATCCCATGTTAATATTTTGCTACCAAAAGGTCAGTTCATCCAATTTCTATGAAAAAACAGATTCTCAGTGCAGTGCGACACGCAAGGTATTGAATGAGAACCAGAGTGGTGATTTAAGAGTTGGGCTGTACTATGAGCCAGCTGTGGCCCTTCTGGCTTTACTCCTTCAGATTCATGGTGACTTGCAGAATAGTTGGGTTCAACTTGCATGTGTGATGCGAGTCATCCCCTCTTTAGAGGTTACGTAGTTGAGAGACTTTACAAAAGCCTTACTGTCTTGGTAGGTCAGTGAGCTTGCTCTCTCAAGCAGCAGCATGGGCAGTGCACTGAGTTCCAAGTTAATATTTTTCCTCAGTTTAAAAGGCAGTGAGTGTTAAGCACATGCTTAAAATTAAGTGTGTGAATGCTCTTCTCTGTTGTTTGGACAATGAGGTATTTTTCAGCCAATGAATGTCAACAGTGAATTAGCTTTGGTCTGTCCTCGAGCAGATGAACAAAACAGAGTTAGGTAATCTCCATCTTCTATGTGCCCCTGTAATTTTCCTTTTTCTTTCTTTTTACCTCTTCTTTAATTGGAGTACTGGGTTATGGGAGATGATTGACAAGTCTGACCAATCGGTCTGGGAATGAGATCATAAATTCTGAATGCACTTAGAAAAGTTTTCTAATCCCTTAACATATGAACCACTTCTCTTAGACAATCTCTAGATATTAGAGTAAGTGTAATTTTACACAACCCACATGTTTTTGCAGGACTGTTAACCAGGACATTTTTCTTCTCTTCAGAGTAGTAAAATCACTGCCATAAAACCTTCACACATTAGGCCAAATCCAGTGAAATGTTACAGGTAGTCTTGCAAGGACATTTACAATCTTCATTTGTTCCTACATTTGAGAAACTACAGCAAGTTTATCTTGAGAACAGTAACTGGAAAGGAGCTGCTTAATAATACCTGCAGCTGGAGAGAGTGTTTTTTCTGTGATAGACCAAAATCTGCTGAGATAAGGAGTTTTTCTGAGTGCTCCTTTTCCTTTGCAGACTGTTGTGCCATCCACAGGTTTCTTTCCAGCATGATGCAGTGGCAGATAAACTTCCCTTTCCCCATCCCTGGCAGAACACCTCAGGCACTCATAAAGTGGAAAAAGGCATTAGTTCTGCATGGAGATAGGAGGTTGCAGTGATCCAAGGATATCATATCCCTACATTAAGCATGTTGAAGTGGCCACCAAGGGCTTCTTGGAAAGTTCAACTCTGCAAGTATCGATTATATATTCTGGTCTTTGTTAAGTGATGCTGATTTGATAAGGACTCTCAGTGACTGCAGCAGTGACACAAGGAGAAAAGCAGAGATTCCTTAGATTAAGATGGTATTTGGCCTGAAGAAACCCAGTTTCTGGAGTTTGTGCAAATAACTCTCTTTGTTATAAATAGGAGTTTGACTGAGTGCATAAACCCCTCACTCTAAACTTCCATAAATCGCTTTTTCTTAGGTAGTACTTGATATTTTGGTGGAGTTTTTTGTAAGGATATATTGAAAACAGAATGAGTGGTCAGGATAGATCCCTTCATTTCAAATTCCTTTGATAGATTGGCAATAGCAATTTGATAAACCTCAGAAGAATTTTCCTTCTTATCAGTAGAGTCAGAGTCTGGGTATGCACATTTCTTATTGCTTTCTTCATGCTTCTTGTTTCTGTAATTTATATGTATTTCCTTATTACTGTGTGCAGTGCTGTGTAGGAACACATTTTGAAGGTAGCAGTATCAAATTTCTTCCGCAGAATGAGGAAGGGTATGCATGTAGTAACATTTTTTCAAAAAAAGGGAGGAAACAGCATAAGTGTAGTTCACAAATTCTCAGACAGGTTTGCAGGCCAGCTGAGTCTTGTTGAACAGCCTTTCCACTTAATTTAAGTTGGTGAGTGGGCCAGAAGAGATTTCCAGTCCTTAAACAAACAATTTTATGTTATTTTGAGGGACGCAAAAAGCAAGTTGAAAGGAATTGCATTCAACCCTGGTTTTAAATGGAAATCATAGTAACATATCCACTTTTTTACCCTTTGTCTTCATCTATGTATTTTAGAGTAAAATTAGACTGGATTAGGTTTGGGGCCTCTTGGGTTTCCTTATCCTTAAATTGATTACATTCTAGTGACTGAAAAATACAACAATACTGACAGCCTTTCTTTCAGGGTGAGGTGGATATCAACCAGCTGGTGTAGACAGAGTTATGCATCTCACCAAAACAAAACCTATTTCAGAACTGCAGCCTCCAGGCTGTTTTTCTGTTACAAACAAGAAAAGCTGGGGCCTCCAGCTATGTTATTTTTAGCTGATTAATTCTGGATATGAAGGTATATGCCTCAAGGGCAGAAAGCACTCCTGTAAGGAGAACAACTGCCTCAACTCCTTTGATATGGACTCTAGGGGGTAATACCTTTTCAGACCTGCTCTGAAGTAGATTTTATGAGTTCGTATTGACAGATTTTTTTTCTCATATTACCAGCAGAGCCCAAGCAAAGCTCTCTAACTTGAGTACTTAACAAATTCAGATTCACTTCAGTGTAAGCATTAAAACTGCCCCTACCATGAGAGTGTCTGAGGAAACTACTGCACGTATTTATTGAGCAGGGTGCTGAAAGTTGTTTTTTGCCCAAATGCAGGAAAGAAAGTCTGTCAATGTTAATTCAGTTATGCAGCTAACACAGGCTCAAGAGTGTCAGGACTTGAACCAAGGTGTTCTGCCATGTGTCCAAAAGAATATCTTTCTGCTTTTGTTTTGAATTATCTGAAACTTCTGAATTGAATTTGGTTTGGTATATTCTTGACATGTTAGCATTTTGATTGCCTTGATAATTGATATCAAGCTCGAAGAAAGTTGGAAGAAAAAGCCAAACAGAGAGAGACTCAGAGTGTTTGTTGAAGCCATTTTTCTATAAATTATCAGAAGGTTTTGAATAACTAAAGGTGATCCCCTTTGTAACTCGTTCAGTCAGGCCTCAACATTGCGGTTTGCTGATTGGAGCAGTCTTCTTTCTAATTCACTGCTGCAGAGACAGTAAGCTAGTTTGTTAGAGTGCTTCTATTTTTGAGGAACCAAAGTGCTTATCCTCCTGTCAGGGTATTTGGGGTTAACATGTGGAACCGTCAATGGCAGCTCCCCATCTATAGGTTGGCTCCTGAAACCTGGTAAATACTTTCCTGTTATTGACAGTAAAGAAACATTACAACACACCTCTTTGAAAGTGAACTGTCAATATTCCACTGACGAGGACTCTGCAATTTCTCTATAGCATGTAAACAACAGCAAAACAATCCCACTATGTCTGCAGCACACTTCTGTCCTAAGTTGTCATCAAATAAATTACTGGAACATTTACAGGCCTACTGAGTTAATCTGATTGATTTGGGGTAAGTGAATGAACAGCAGAACATTTGCTGAAAATTTTTGTTTCCACTATTCTGAGACCATTTGTGAATTGAACAAACGGAAGAAAAATGGATTCTGATGGTGAGTAACTGGAGACTTCAGTGTCCCTAAGGGTTCTAGTGACAGTGTCTTTTTCTGCAGCAGACCGGAGGTTAGAGAATTGCCTTCTAGTGCTGCATAGTTTTTACATGAAATTTGGGAAAAGGAAATTTTTCTAGCATTTTCCAGTAGTTTACTATCTGTTTGGGTAGTGAGTCATGTCATGAAAACAGAACTCTTCTTTTGGGGTTGGTCAAGTTACACAAAGGCAAGATAAAAATAACTTCATATGAGAAGAAGTCAAGAGTTACCTAAACAGTATTTCTAGTGCAATATTTGTGTGTTTACCAGTGTGGGGCATGACATTTGTGCATCTGGTAGTTTTGTTGCTGCTTTGGTACAGCAGAACCTTGACAGACAGGATGTTCAGATGAGATGGTGCTGGTACCACAGCATCCCATGGGGCTCTTGCTCTTTCCATGGCAGTGTCAGTGAAGCTGCACATTGCTGGGGTGGCCTTTGGAAACCACACCCCATCTCAGTGCCGGGAGGGAGACTTTCATTTTTATTTTGGGGTATTGTGGTAGTTCCACACAACATGCATTGCACAGCACAGCTTCTGCAGGGTGGTTTAGCTGAGAATAGGAATGCAGAAGGGCAGAAAGGGCAAGTGACAATTCCTTAAAATTGAGTACTGAGACTCTTCACACCTTACTACACACCTCATCTTCCCCAGTGTCTATCACTTTTAGGGAAAAGCTCCAAGAGGATGCTCTGAGGATACTTTCACACAGTTTCTCTGGGTCTTATATCTTTTTCTTTTGTGAGGGTGCAGTTAGCCCTCATTAATTCTCAAACTGGGATCATGGGTTGTGTTTTATAGACACTAGAAAGTTTTAGAACTATTGCCATCACTCTGTTGCTGAGTGATAATTACTCAGGAGTTCATGACTGGAGAAAGGCAAGCTGTGAGCTACAGTTAGATGTACTATAGAAAAAATTACTCTTTAAATGGGACAAAAACACTGTTGAGGCCACTCTTGGAGTACTGTGTCCGGTTGTGGGCTCCTCACTAGAAGAAACACATGGACATACTGGATAGAATCCAAGTAAGGCCCTCAAAGATGATCTCCAGAGGTGCCTTCTAAGTTCAAGCACTCTATGATTCTATGAAAGAAAAAATAAATAAAAATATGCTGCCTTGATTTGAAAGCTAGCTGGTGTGCAGAAGACAATTGTTTCTGCAACCTAACACGTTTGCTGTCAATGCTGTTAAAGAGAGACTACACCAGCAGTCAGGAAAGACATTAGCCATGGCCTGGTGAATGTAGAAAACATGTGCCACTGAGGATTTAGCTTTATAGCTTCTTTCATTTTATCGGGTTGCAAAGCAGTCTGATTTAAATTGTTGCGTCGAGTGACATTGTTGAATGTCTGGTGTTCCCTTGAATGCATCACTCCTTGAATAGCAGTGTTATCATCCTCAGCCTCTAAAAGGTCAGCTGTGCTTTTTCTTCCTCTACAGGACATTAACCTGTGGGGCTGAAATGTATTTACACAGCATTTTACACTAGAGTTTTACAGCATTTTGCACTCTGGTTTTAATACATGCTTTTAGATGCTTTTAGTAATAAATAGATAAATAAATAAAAGTAAATGGGGAAAAAAAAACCCTAGCTATACTTCCTAACGGAAATATTTTAAATTATTTTCATGCCAAGAATTGAAATAATTTTTTGGGACCAGCATGGCTAAAATGACCCAGTATTTGAGTAGAGAAGAGCTACCAATCTACTCATCTTCAAAAGTTAACAGCTCTTTGCTTCATAACTACTTTGAGGGGAACATTTTTATTTTTGTTTTGTGGTTTGGTTTTCTTGTTTATTTAGGGGGTTTATGTTAAGGCTTACTGGAATTGTAAAAATATCTCCACATGAAGCCAGACTGCCATGCCTACAAGACATGCAGAGTGACAAAGGGAGGCTCCCTGGCACAAAGCTTGTTTAGCTGTGCACTTGGGAATGTTCATCAGGGCTAGGACAGAGCAGCTTATGGGCTGTGCATTTTCACCTTATTACTCCCTGATTCCTTGTATAGACAAGAAAATAGAGGTCTAACACAGGGAAAGGAATATTTTCCGTGTTCTTCTGAATGTTACAAACAGAACAATAATCACTTCAAAAACATAAAGGCACAAAATCATTTCGGTGTTACCCTTCTAGGTTTGCCTTCAATCTTTCCCATTCCCAGAGCTAATTTCTGCACTTCAAGTACCTCTGCCTACTATTTTCAGTACTATAGGTATAGTGCTGAGCGTTGCAAAGTTGCATATAGGTCAGAAATGCAATTGCTGGTATGAATGGGGATTTACTGTGACTAGGTGACAGGCTGAGGTTTTCACTTTTTTCCAAAGAAAATAGTTTTTTTGTTCTATTTTTGCAGTCTCCTTTTTGTCACAGCAGTAGCCCTCTGCATCCATAGCACTGATATGTAAACCTGGGAGGAAAGTGCAAGTTTTGAACTTCAACCTTTTGATTAGAGATTTAAGCCCCTGAAAGCATCAGCCGACAGCAGCTGTTTGAAAATGAAGGGGACAGAAACAAGCATGTTTGGGGTGTGGGGATGAGGAGAAACAAGTGTATATTCGTGGGTCCCTTCTGCTTCATTTTGTCAACTGGCAATTTTCTTCAAGAGCCTTTTAGGTCAGTCCTTTCGGACACTCACACCTAATCTCCAACAGCTTCAAATCCTGACCACTCATATATCAAATGCCTGTGCCACTCGCCTGCCAGCCTCACAGCTACTGTAGCACAAAGGGGCCTTGAGAAAGGGCTGACACAAGTGACTGTTTCATTCCCTGAGGGCTTAATGGTACCTAACAATTTCCCTCAGGCTCTTAAAATGCCTCGCTAGAGTTTCGCTAAAACTTTGATGATTTTGGTTTGTTGTTTTGAAACAGTCCAACTCTTGGTGAAATTAAAATGTAATTAGTGATTCCATTACCTAATTTAGACAGACAATGGAATTTGCTTTCAGGGACAATCAGAGTTAATACATCTATGATTAAGTCTGCCTGCAGAAGTACAAAAGTGCTAAGTTCTTAATAGGAGGCTTTTATGGAGGACTAGAAAATATGTCTTCTTGTGTTTGGAAAAGCCTTTATTTTAATGCCTCTGTAACTTTTGAGTGGAGGATTGGTTCATATGTACGAAATTTGAAAACTGTGTGGAAATTGTTCACGGAGTTTCTGATACAAATTACTGTTCCAAATTTGATTGCTATGTTAGCTATTGGATTTAACTTTTCCACATTTTTATACACTTAAAATAGCAAAGGGCTTTTAGAAGGACCTAGTTGCAGACTTTTAAAAATATTTCTTTGACTGTTATTTTACTGTGCTTTGCCATGTCAGAACTGTGATGCAGTTCTCTATGTGAGGGTTATCAAAGGTATTTCTTGTGAAGCTGAGATACACATCTGAAGAAGCTTTCACATTATAAGCCATTAAGCTCTAGTTGTTTTACAATAAAGTCTAACCATTGCATTATCATTTTATCTAAAATATCTGTGTTTTTCCCATAAATGTGGGATACAAACATTAAGAAATATCTGTTAGAGGGGTTTTTTTTGTTTTACTTGGGGTTTTTTTGGTTTACTTGGGTTTTTTTTCGTTTGCTTCTTTATTTTTTAAATTGAAGATGGGAAAGAAGATTGAAAATAAGTGTTATTTGCTGTTTGACTTAAGAAAATAATTTATGACTCCTTAAATTGTAGACAAATAATATACTACCCATTAAACATAACCAAAATTTGGAACACTGATGTAATGCTGACAGTTTTTAAATATTTTAAAACTGCTTTTCAGCCACTGGTATAAGAGTATAAAAAATGTACAAGCAAAGCATACTTAAAAAATTGAAAAGCTCTCTGTTTTTCCAAATTCTTCCGTTTCTGAAACAGGCCCTTCTCATTTTATTTCATTATCTGTCTTCCGTCTGAGACCAGAAGCACAAATGTCAAAATCAGTTAGGATAAGCCTTTCTTGCTGCATTTCCAAGTTGTAGAGAAGAGGAAGGCATTGGCAGTCTTGCTGGGAAGACTGTGCTTTTAAGATTAATTGGACAGATTTTAAGAATCAGGAGTCACAGGGCTCCTTTCTGTTTATGTGACATCTGTGTGTTTCCACCTCCTTCAGAAGAGTAGTTTCTTACCTTACACAGGTTAATCCACCCTAACTGACGAAATAAGTCATTTTGGTGCCCAGCTGTTGAGTACATGTTTGCAGAATCTTTTAAAATTTTGTTTATCATTGGTTACCCATTATGAGAAGGTTCATATATTTCATCATGTCTTTCTTAACTTCATTTTTTTTCTTTCCCTTTAGGGCGAACCTGGTTTGCCTGGCATAGCAGGAGAGAAGGGAGAAGCTGGGCTCAAGGTCAGTATTGAAAATGGATTCAAAACAGAAGCACAGGCTATGTGAGTGCATATGTAGATGACAGTTGTGCTTTCCAACTTGGGTTTGTATTCTGACTGGCTTTGAGTGATCTGCTCCCTCCAGTGATTTGTGCTGTAAGAGGCTTTACACATCTCACCATAAAGAAGCATATTCTTCTGCTGTGCATGTGTAATTCCAGTCAGTGGCACTGACGCACAGACATCCACTGCCAGCTGAATGCAATATGCCTGCAAGTGTTTGGGAATCCGGGGACCTTTTCAGAAAGGCTTTGTTTATGCCCCTTACAATGTGTTTCAGGCTTCTTTTCAAGAACTGTTGCGGTCAGTTCTTTGACAAATGTCAGGGTGAAGTCTTGAGGGCTGATCCTGCTATTATGGAAGTTAGCAACAAGCCTCATTAGGAGCATATCTCAGCCTGTATTTGTTACATCACAATGTCTCTTTGCACTTTGTTGTTATATACTTTGTTTTTCTGTTTTAATACTGTACAAGTGAAATAGAACATAAAGCTTATGATAACTTCATTTGTAAGAAAACTCGACATGTTGAAGATGATGGGACCTGTGGGCCTCTTGGAGGGGGTAATGCTAAATTCTAATCCCATCAGCTGCGAGTGAGCGTCTCTGGTGCACATGTGCTCCTCAGCTGATTCTGTGCATCATGCTGCTGCTGACAGACATGCAAGGCAGCCTCTTTACATTTACTGACTGGCTGCTTGTCCATCAGGAATGAAAACAAACCATTTGGGAGCATGACCTTTTCTTACTTTGTATACAGAAGAAGCCAAATTATGGCAGTTGATGCTTAGTTCGTATTCACAGCTGTAGTCCTTGAGTTGCCTAGCGACTGCCAGCCCTCAGAAGGGGCAAAGATGAGCCAGAGTGCAGCTCTGAGCCAGAAATGCAGAGATGAGTCGGCAGGGTCAGGCTGGTGTGCAAAAGTGCTTTTGCCGTTTCTCAAGCACATTTTAATTTTGAAAAACAAAATGGCTGTAAGCCATCTTTTTGTTACTGAGATTGTTACAGAGAATATAAGGGGCACTGAAGACTCTTTACTCTGAAACAGTTATGAATTGGTTCAAGACACTTAAGGCATTTTCTCTTTCTTGGGAAACCTTCTGAGCCATTGACAGAATCATAAGACTTTGGCTTCACATTCAGACTTTGTTCCCTTTGTTTGTTCCTGAAACAAGCTCAACCCTATGTAGGAGCCACTTAGGTCCCTGCAGGCTGCTTCTCAAAGACATATGCCTGCTTGTCAAGGTCTAGGACAAAATAGGGAGACAGGTCTCCACATGCAAACCATTGAAGCTTTTAAAAAAAATGAGTTGAAGTTGTATTGTCCATTGAGATCTATTAAATTTACATGTTTTACTGTTCATTGGAGATTTTCTTGTTGTATCATCTGAGACATTGTCATCAGTAGTGACATAATTACTAGTAATGATAGTAATACTAACATTAGTAATAACTAATGATTTTGCCTGAGTTAGTAACTTACAACTTCTTTGCTCCAATTGCTTTCCTTAGGGTGACCCTGGAGAAAGAGGAGAAAAGGTGAGATGTTTCACTTCCTTTGTTTCAGTTCTGTTTTGGATAACTTGCTTGGAGAAAAGCCAGTTCACTGATCCCAAGTTTAAAAATAAAAAACCACAGCTACTACCTAGAACTTGAGTGGCACTGTGCAGCCTTTCTGAGGGTCAGCTAATACCTACTAATGGAAGTTATTGATCTGTGGCTACTGCAGTGGGATTAGTCACAGAGTGCAGTAATTGTGTGTTAAAGGCTGCACAGCTGAGCAATCAGGCAGCTAATCCTAGCTATGATGAGCCTGTCTGAATAATTAGAGATCCACACATTTCTCATAACTTGGTTTTGATGCTCTGACACCTGTGTGGAATAAAATGGTAAAACTACATAGATTCTAAGTGATACCTGGATAACAAGCTCTCCACATATTGCAAATGAGATGCTCTGTTTGTGTTTGGGTCAGTTTAAGTAAGAGCAAGGGAGTCTGGCCCTGTGATGTTCAGTGGTGCTGTCAGGAGAGGCACCAGCAGCACAAGTGGCACCCTGATGGTGCTCTCATTTGCATTGGGTTAGCAAGAAATTGCTTCTCTGATGTCGTCATACCAAGGCAAAAGAGGAGTATAATCCTGCTCTTCCAGGCATAGTGGCTGGTAGGGGCACAGTGAGTTTGGAGCTGAGCTTCCTCATCTGCTCACAGAGGCAGGTTGGGCAATAGCATAAGCCTTATTCTGGGTAGGAATCTGTGCACAGCCTCATCTTCTGCAAGTAACACTGAGCTTACGTTTAATAAGTCAGTTCTTTGTACTGAGGTGCAATTTACTCTTGAGAAATGTTTACCTATGTCTTCTGCAGCTACAACTGAATTTCACTTTGAGATCTGTGTGATAGCAGCTGTAAGCATGCTTTGCCAAGGCAATTCATTTCACATTTTCAAAAGCACACCATAAAAATAATCAAGGGAAATCTTGAAAGTCTGTACCCCACATGCAGAACTATGTAATCATGAAATATGCATCATGAAATAATTTCTTCTGTTAAAATGATATTTTTAAAGTACTTCAGTAATCCTTAGTTGGTTTTCAGACATAAAAGGAACAACAATGAATGTTAATACATACTGAATTTTTGTTACTTAAAACCATTCTATTTTTCCATAATTATTCTTTGTCTTTTTCTACAAAGTGTAGTTACAGATCCTCTCAATATGTTGTTTCATGTCAAATGACCTTGGGATGACATTCCTCACTGTTACTCTTCCATGTTTCATGTATGTTTCCTTAATTAAAGTGCTGCTAGATTGTTAGCTAGTTGACATTGTATCAGTGACTGTGATGCATAAATTGCTAAGTCTTCTCTGAATGGAATTTCAAATTAAGGTTTTCAGAACAATATGACAGATACTGAATAATGTTATTTGAATAGTACTGCTGGTTATCTGATCCAGGCCAGGAATGTGTTTTTAGTCTACTTAGGCTCTGTTTTTATCAATATTTTTGGCATTTTAAATACTTCTTACACTGTACATGAACCTCAAGTTCCACAGAAAATTTTTCTTAACATATAAAAACATACAACAAATTTTATGTAGTCTGAAGTTCTTGTATGGTTGCATGACTAGTTGGAAATTAGACCTTTTTTTAGATAAATATTGTGAAAATTTTATTTTACAATTTAGGGCATTTTTTGAGTAGAAAATGTCTACTCAGCCATGAAGAGGTGTTATCTGAACGTCACTTTTTTAACAAAAATAGTGCATAGAATTTATGTAGAGATAAAGTCATTTGGTAGCTCCTTGGAAGAGTGACATTTAGTGATTTTTTTCAGTTTGTGAATCATTCATGAAGGACTTCAGACTCAGAGAGTATATGCTATAAATTACTTGAGAATCCAAATAAAAACTGCTGATATTGTCTATCATCTGAATTTTATTAGATGTATCTAGGTGAATGTCTGTGTGTTGGGAAGAAAAATGTATTGGTAATCTGAAGTGCTGAATCATCATGAAATCATTGAACCATTCCTTCCTTGCTAAACTGCAGTGAAGTGAGAAAGATGGTAGATTATACCAACAAGTATTTTGGTGATGGGATTTTTTACAGATTTGTGAAAGGGATCACAGCTGCAATGGAATCTGTATAAGACATAGCCACTCCCTGACCATATCACAGAGGCTGACTATTTGATTAACAAAATCAACCTGCATTGTCAATCATGTTGGAATGCTGGCTCTTCTCTGTATACTGTGTGCTTACAGAAAATCATTAAAACGTAATGTGTGCTTCAATTATAGGGAGATGCTGGTGAGAATGGACTGAAGGGTGACACAGGAGAAAAGGTAACACCACTTTTTAGCAGAGAAGAAAATGGGTGCCTTAGGCATGCTTATATAACCAGCTAATGAAAATAATTGTTTGTTCAAAAGAAAAATGCATTTTGAGCTGAGGTTTTTTTTTGAGGTGAGTGATTTGGTTTAGTTCATTTTTATGAACAGCGGAAAACCTTTCACTGTTCTGTCCAACTTAGTGTAAGATTTCACACTTTATACAGCAGGAGCTCTACTACAGAATATATCAGCATGATTATAGCTAGCACTCCTCTTAGTTGAAATTTGCATCATACAGAAGCTTTGTTCACAACCTGCAAGTTAGAAATGCCCCTTTGAATTATAGCCATATTTTCTCGTATACCCTTTAACTTTTCCCCTTGAGGCCAAACCAATATGGGACAAAAATTATGGTATGGTGATAGGCAGCTTCCCTCCAAAATTGGCTGCTGGAAAATCAAGAGTTGACAATAAACACACTCTGAATCTTTATTCTAAGTGATATCAACAATAACCTCACTTTATAATTTCTTAGTTCATTGTTGCAAACTACCAAGATGTTGTAGAAATCACAAAAAAATAGATTTTGTCAAAATTTGTATTTTCCTTTTTTTTTTTTTTTTAATGAATTGAACTGGAGTTTTCAGTATGGTTTCCTCACACAAGCCAGTCTTTAGCAGTCAGGGTAAAGGCTGTGTTGCACATGAGAAAGGGTTAGACATACTGATCTCTTCTTTCTGGCCGTCATTTTTCAACTCATATGCTTCTAAAAACATTTTTTTTTTTTTAGTAACTACACTTGGGCAGAAGTATAAGCACTGTTTCTTGTACTCCTGCATGTGCAATGCTTAACCAGCTTACAGCCTTTCAGTGCAAGGAGAAATTTATGATGGATTTATCAAGCTGGTAAGGAATGCATGCAAATCCCTCAGGAGGTATCATTTGGGTACAGTAAATCTGTACTTTGAAGAGCACAAGGATTTTTAGGCATAATCTAAAATCAGCAATTAAAAATAGACATTAGATTTAAGAATAGTCAAGTTACTTGGTTCTTGGAGTTAATTTAAATAGTACTTTATTTGCAGTCATGCTTATTAACACAGATGAAAGTCTTAAGAACTTTATTTACTTACTTACACGATGTGTCCTGGTAAAATAATCTTGATCCGCTCTTATGTGATTTAAGAACATGATCTGCTACAAGTATGAATTGAGATGGTTGTTCAGATAGATAGCTCTACACAAGTAAATGGTAAGTTTATAATCTCTCTGGGAAGCCTAGTGCAGCTTCACCTGTTGCTTTTCTACTTCATTAGCCTTGAGGGTGAGCTGGCTTCCACAAGAATGCCCATATTGCCCTGTGGTGTGCACATCCCCCTGTTTGAGATCTTTTTTGAGGAAAGAAATGTTCTCTCCTTCTTTCAGTGGGAGATCCTTTTTCCCCAAGTATAAAGTTTTAAATACTGCTATGTGAACTTTCAACAGTTAGGCAGTCGAGTTGGGATCAACTTGTGGAAAGTTTGGATCATCAGGAGCCTTCTACAACTTGTTGTATCTGAAGAAATTTCAAGACACCTCCTGAACTTCATGATGCAGAAGTCTCCCATCTTTTCTAGGTTTCCAATGATTTTCAGAGGTGGATGGTGACATGGGAAAATATTCTACTTTTTTGGAGTGCACTGCTTTAACTGTAATGGGTTAGAATCCTCTGCATTCATTTTCACCAGATTTTCCAGAACTGTCACTTCCTTGACTTTAAATATTTTCCTTCTTTTTCCCTGCCTACTAGGTAATCTGCCCCCCAGAAAAAGAAAGATACAGCTCTTAGAGGAGAGCTGCAGCTTAAAGTTTCTGATAGGTAGCTTTGCAAACAGTGCTTTCTAGAGAGCTTATGAGGGTGTGTTTTGACGGATAATTTAGGAGTAAGCATTAAACTTGGTGTAACTACATTACACTTGAGCTGCTTAACAGTGTTTGTATTCTTTCCTGTTCTTCAGCATAGGGGGAAGTTTTTGCTTAAGAGATTTAATCCATAGTCCATAAAACTTAAAAACATTTCTTTTAAAGCCTAAATTGAGTTTCTGTGAGATAACTAATAAATTTTTATTGATATGGTGAGAGAGTGATATACCACATGTCAACAGATTCAGACTTGATTTTGGAGCACGTTCCTGTTTGTGCAAAAAAAATGTAGCTTTGTTTTCTGAATTGCTGTACCTAGTGACACTCAAAAATATGGACCTGGGTCCTTAATTCTTGACCTGAGACTTTATAATTAAAATGTCTTTGTTTAATTGTCCTCCTTTGAAGATAGCGTCATTGCCAAGCTTGAGTTCTTGCTTCTGTTCTTCCACTCTAGCCTTGATCCCTAGAATTTACCAAGGATTTTGCTTCTTTGGACATGTTCCTCTGCTAAAATGTCTTCATTTGCAAACTGTCTTGACTCAGCAGTGAATTGTGAACNGTAGTCTTGATCCCTAGAATTTACCTTTTCCTTCTTTGGACATGTTCCTCTGCTAAAATGTCTTCATTTGCAAACTGTCTTGACTCAGCAGTGAATTGTGAACATACTGTACCATAATTTTTTCTTTGATCTAATTTTTATTCTTGCATGAAGGTGGATTATAAATATTTTGTATCTTATCTTCTCCATATCCATCATTTAAAATGTTTAACCATTTAATGTGTCTTACTAGTTGCTTTGTCCCTTTATAGCTGTGAAGGGTTCTTGAGGCTTTCTGTTCTACGTGCTTGTAAGGGATATTAGCAGTGTCACTCATGCATGTCCATCAAAACAAGGCAGCCCAGGTTTCCACACATGTATCAATCTCACAGTACTGATTTTTTGTTTTCTTCACTCAAAAGTAGGCTGCAGTAACTGTGTATTCCTATTCTTCAGAGGCCAGTGAGCATGTTAACTGGTAAAATTTATAAGATCATACCAAAAAGATGCCATGCCCAAACCAGCTGTAAAGCTATGGCATTCACAGAAACATCAGGAATTGATGTCTGTATTTGTATTTTGTGCAAATAATATTAAGCATTTATACTCTGCTTATATATCTTTGCAGTGTATTACAGTACTGGCTTCTGTTCTACCTATGTAAATCACTGGCAGGCTGCTGAGGAGCTTGAAGTTGCTGCCCTGTAGCAACTTGCTACTTCCTGTGAACAATGTACATTTATTTTGAATAGCAAATAATTTAAATTTTTTTTAAATAGAAGCATGCTAGTCATCTTCAGTAGTGTATAGCCTAACTAGCAAACTTTTCAGTAGATTTTTTTCTTTTTTTCTTTGGTGTATTGTTTAAGAAAAAAAAAATCAACTGGTCCTCTGTCCTGTGCACATCAATGCCTATGAAATCCAATCAACCCAGCAAAATGTAGGCAAATCTTTTTGAATGCTAGATTCCCTCTCAGAACAGAGACCTTTCCTGAATATGTAAATTACCATAGCTGTCTCATCCTGTAAAGTATAGCCCTTCATGCATTAATCTCTCTTTAAATACACTGGAGTGTTGAGGAAATAAAGCTATGACCTGTCCTGAGGGACATAAGCTCATAGGTCGCTGAGTTTTTTTCAATGTGAATCTTCATTAGCACAAAAAATGTTGTCAGTTGAGTCCTGACACTTGCCATCAATAAAATTAGGTCAAATGGTCGCTCTTATTCTTTGTATATAACAGTGAATTATTTTTAATGTAGATCAGCAATTTAGAGACATCAAAGCATGTCCCATGTGTGAAGTACATTTGTACAACATCGGCAATTATTAGATCTACCTTATTAGTTGTGAAATTTGAGGTTAACCATAATAGATGTTCGGATGAGTGAAGCTAAATCTCTCTCTACATGGTCTTGAAAACAATCCTGTTCCTTTTCTGAATCACACTGACGTAATTAATTAGTTAAATGCTTACGTAGCAGCACAGAAAACAGGCAGTCTTGCTATGCAGTTATTTTGCTATATAATGTTGCTATACTCTTACATGATTTATGTGTTTCCTGGAAAAATGTTTATGTAGTAAGAGTGATTATTTCTTGTGGATTCAGTATCAGGGTGACCCTGGCTCTTCTGCGGCTGGAATTAAGGTAATGGAGTTCTAAAGAAGTTGTGCAGGGACAAGAGGGGTGGTGGGTCCATGTTACTGTACAGTGTCACAGGCATGTTGGGTATCTTTAAAGTTACAGTTTTCCACAGCTCCATCTTTAATTCATTTTCTCGTGTCTTTCATCTGTTTCCTTTTTAGGGTGAACCTGGTGAATCTGGACGGCCTGGACAAAAGGTACAACTTGGAAATGTTCAGTTTTCCTTTTCTGCTGGATTTGTGGTAAACGACGTTCTGCCCACGTTACCAGTGGCACTAACCAGTACAGGGATGAGTCCAAGTCAGTACAATTTAGCAGCCCAAGGCTGTGCACAGTCAGTCTATATTTATTTTGTATTCTAAAAAGGAATTATGATACTAATTAACATGAAAAGCTATTTTGACTAACCCACCTTCCCTTCTAGCCACAGCTCACTACTTGCATCGAAAGCTTACCCCATTGCAGCTGGTGAGACTAACAAAGAATGGCTCTGCTCCTTGGGTGATCACAAGCTAACCCTGCATGTCTGACTAATCTTCAAACTGTGGTACACTGTTAGATCTCATCAGGAAGAAAATAAATATTGGTTAGAATCCCTTTCATATACCCCTGTGAGGGCAATCAAACCATAAGTGGCACACAGTGTGTTTGGAAGGACACAGAGCAGGTAATGCTGCTCTGTTCTTCTTTCAGCATGAGAAATTCCCCTGGGTACTGTGAGACAGGCTGCTTCTGCAAGGAAAGGTCCTGCAGGAGTTACAATAACTGTATTGCACAAGGCCCTGTGAAGCTGGGGAGTATGCTCTTTGAACCCACAGGATGTCAAACACAGCAAATGCTGTGCCTTCAGCTCCCTTTCATGAGAGTAAGGGGCAAGTTCTGCAAGGAGAGCAAAGAGACAATGAGAGAACTGGATTTGTGCATTGCAATATTTGGTTTCCCTCTGGAGCTATTGGCACTGTTCTTGCCTCTTGGAACACTGAAAATTTTCCACTGCACACTGCTGCCAGAGTTGAACAGAGTCCTTCTGCCAGTTGAGATATTCCAGACAGCCAAGAGTTAAAATTCTATATAGTGTATGGCAAGACAACAATTTTCTAATACTCAAGGTATTTTGGTGACTAAGCAAAACCCCAAACCACATATAAATAAGAAATAAATAAGAAATTAACTCTTTTTATTTAAGAAATTACAATTCTTATCAGAGACTAAATAAGACTATTATGGTTGCTAATGCAGTTACTTAGTAAAGTGCAGTTTTAATTAGGAAAGGTAATCAAAGTAGTTTAAAGCTATCTAATCCACAAATTCGTTCAGTGTGTGCATTCTGCAGGGTATGCTTTGCTTGGGTAATAAACTAGAAAATGCATTTAAGCGCCTGTGGAGATTCAGACTCTCATTAAGTGGCTGCCATGGAGGCAAAACTAGCAGTGATTTATCAGCAGGCTCCTGGTTCTCAGTCCCAGGCACTCAGATTTGATCTAATTCAAGCAACGTGGATGAGTGGGAGGTATGCAGTTTAGATTTTATATTCTCACCTTCTTTTTCACACCAAAGGGGGTCTTAGTGTCTTACTTCCATTCACCTCATGATTTCCCAGTGTGTCACACTCGTGTCCCAGCCCCAGCCATCATTCCCATAACGTGCCCAGTCAGTGTGCCTCCTCCCGGTGCCCCATGTCTGCTGCCCTGCATCCCTGCTTAGCAGGGAATTTTCACACCACCAGAGGTTGTGGGAGGCTCTTTATCCAGCTGGAGGCACATCTCTGCCATCTACATCATCTCAATGCTTTTCCCCCTCCCTGTGTCCCATTCATATTTCCTTCCTGTGTCTTCTTTTCTTTCTTGTATTTTCTTTTTTCATCTTCTTCTAGTTGTCCCTTATCCATCTTCTAAGGACAAATACGTGTTGAGCTGCCCACCCAAAATACTGTTTGCATGAAATGAAACGTGACAATATTTCAGTAGTCTGGCAAGGCTGTTGTGGGCCACTTGGTGTGCTGAGGCAACAGAATGACCTGCTCTGCCATAATGCAATAGAGTTATTATGCAACCTTGGTTTCTTTAAAAGTCATTCTTCTCATAAATCACACTCAGAATTTTTATATTAGGAAAGGTCCAAATAAGAAAATACTATGCATTCATCTACAATGCTAGTTGTAATTAAGAAATAATGATTGATTTCATTGTGTTTTGTATTGATGTATCTTGTAGAGGCATTTTCATTGTTTTAGATCACTGTGACTCTGAGCTGGCCTTGGTGGATCCTTTTTGCTTATTACATTTGAGTGTATGGGGGTTAGCTCTGTCCCAAGTCTAAAGAGTAACCTACTGCAGCAACACTAATATAATATCCATGATAAATATTCCAATTCTGTGTGAAATTTAGTGCTTCCACAATTAGATGGGAAAGTTGATGGTTGTCGTGCTGTATGTGTGGCTGCTCATGCAAAAAATGGAAAGACACAGTAGGGGTTTGGAGTTAAAATTTAGTTAGTGCAGTGAAGCGTTATTCTTTTGCAAGAGTAGTAACCTATTTTCTGCTTTAGAAAGTGATAATCAGCATACCAAAAACTGTCTACTGAAAATGGCATCCTAGCCTCTATTCTTTCGTCTGATTTTATAGTTAATATTTTGAGACTGGAATCTTTCCTGTGCTTTTAGGCAATTTGAACAAAGTTAGAACTTTGGAGAAACTAAAATACACAAAGAAGCTGTTATCAGATCCTTCTGTACCTCTTAAAAATAATTCCATTTGGTAATGTGATTTGCAGCCCCTCTACTGTGTTTTTCATTTTGTGGCAGAATGTAATTTTGTTATGAGTGTTTCAAGTCTATTTAATCTCTGCCTCAAAGGAGTGTCTCTGGGTAGTGCAGTTTGATGAACACCTGTATTACGTGTAGATGTGTTCATGTTTGTGTGTGTATACACATTGTACATGAGTGTATGGATGTATGTAAGCCTGTGTGTACACAGGCACATAAAATATTTTAATAGCACAACCTGTAGGTATCGGCCCAAACCGCAGAGCTGAAGTCCAGATTTCTGTAAAGCTCAGGAGTGTAAAAAATCTGGAATATAGTTCAATTCATTATAAAGGTAAAAGTTGGCTTCAGAGCTCAAACTTGAGCTTCCAGAAAGTTCAGGGAATATTCAGATCCAAGGTGCTGGTTAGAATCCACCTCGGTATTAAAATAAAATCCCCAGCCTTTAAAATAATGTTTTATTCACGTATTATTGCTCTTTTTTTTTCTGGTCATCGTCTTTATTTCCCTAGACAACATCTTTCCATTTAGCTTACATCTCAAAATGACCATTTGTGAGAATTTTGCCATTCTTGTCTTAGACTAATTCCAAAATTAATACATTCAGTTTTCAATACTTGTTATAAAATTACCTTGCAAATAGAGTTCTATAGGTCTTTCCATTGCAATTTTAAATAAGCAAGGTTTTTCTGGGTAAAGCAGTAAAAGGTTACATTCCCACTATCCTTCATGACACTGTGTATATTCACAGATAAAGAACAAGCTCTGAAATGATGCTGTGGATAGCTCTATAAAACTGATGGCCCAGTTATAATTAGGCAGTCCTGCTTGAATTGTGCAATTTAAACCCAGCTCTTCTGAATTGCTTTGCAGCTAAATCAGACAGTCACACAGCACAGTATCTAGCTCAGTTGAAAATGGAACAGAATTAAACATCTGTCATAAGTATGGAACTTCAGTGGCAGTGTGTAAAATGAACCAGTGCTGCTTGTTTTCTTCTCTTTTGCTGAAGGCTAATGTAAATTCATATTTGGCTTTTCTGACATGGATTTTCAGCTTGTATGTCATCTTCACATTGAAGGTTTCCAGAAGATATCTAAGTTCTTAACATGACCCTTACTAATTGTATATTTAAGTCACTCATTTTGAAAAAACAATCCTGCTGGAGGTGACTAGCAATCATTCATGCTCTTCTATTTTGCTGCAGAATTTACAGGACTGTTCAATGGATAGTGACCATAACTGGATAATGTCTGTAATATTATGTAATTTTCCTGTGTAGGGTGAACCAGGCCTTCCTGGGCTTCCTGGACTCCCTGGAATAAAGGTAAATAAACTGTAGTACCTGTTGTACTGGGTGGGAACACCACCAAGAGCGGGGAAAATGCAAGAATGAGGCTCAAATTGAATTTATGTACTTCTCTTACATCTTTTTCTGTGTCTCTGGTATTAAACTGGGGGTTTTTACAGAAAATTCTCACATGGAAAATTGGTTAAGTGTCTATGAGTAGGCAAACAGTGTATCTTACATTAAACTGTGAGACAGAACATTCTAGTTATTTCTTTCAAAAATCTAAAATAGTAGAGGTTTTTATATTTTTTTCTTTAATGGAAAAGTCTTGTCATCAAAGTTTTACTTGGTTTCCACTTCAGTGTGTGCTTTCCAGTTGCAATATTCTACTGAATTAACCAAGTCTCCAGCCAGAGAACTGCATTAATTATACACAGGCGGTGGAGACCTGGCTCTGGTGACAGAAATACCCTGTGCTCCATTACACAGCCATGATTTCCACTGACAAGTCAAAATGTTTTAGTAATATTCTGTTCAGTATTAGCTACAGTCCCTGACACAATACCTGGTTTAGTCCCTGGCTTCCAGTTTGTCTGGAATCTTTAGGTAAGTTGATACAAAAGACACATAGTTGGTTTAGTTCTAGCATCAGTGGTTGCATTGGGAGCTGCAGACATTTGCACAGTTTGAGCTGTAACTCTGTAATTCTGCACAGAGTGAGCAGATTCACATATCCTGAGTGAGCACAGATCAGAATGGCCACTTTTCCTTTGTGTCAAAGACTGTCCTTTCAGAAAACAAAATCTCTTTGAAACTTTTTCTTTGCATTCCAGCATGGGCCTGTGTATGTCTCAAGGAGAAAGTTTATAGCATTTCCCCATAACAAGGAGGATAAGTCAGAGGCCAAACTCTTGTCCACTGTGGTAGGATTCAGGATTTATCTCATGGAATGTAACATTTGCAGTGATTTTCTCAAGGGACCTGTGAGTTGCCACAGTATTGAAGCATAATGTCCCTTCTGTTACTTGTGAATTATGGGAAAAAATTGAATGTGCATATTAAATTCTGTGTGTTGTAACAGCTTAAAATATAGTTCCCATGGAGGTTGTTAATTTTCTGCAAGAATAAACACTATACTGAGCAGTGAATATCATGCAGGAGAAGAGTCTTGTGTGATTAAACTATTTTTATAAGGGCCTTTGGCAGCAATCCCTATTCTGTTTGCTTTAGCAGTGAGCAAAGAGGTAGCTCAGTTGGAGGTCAGTGGGGCACTTGCCTGAGGCACTCATCCCAGGGACACTTGCCAAAAGCAACTGGAGCTGTGGCTGCTCTTTGGGGTTTCCATGTTCATGCAGACCACATGTCCATGCATATAACTAGTAAATAAAAATGTCTACATCTGAGAGGCTGCTCTGGGAAAGTTATTTGTTGGCAATAAGAACAGCTCAGAAGGGCAGCTTCCAGAATCACCTGACAAAAAAAAAGACAAAATGTGAAGTGAAAAACGGATGAAGTGTGGGAGTTTTGCCCGGTGAAAATTTATTTCCAAATTCAGTGGATACAGTGGAAAAACAGTTCATTTGCCTGCAGAGCAAAATGGAATAATTTGGTCAAATATTAATCACTTAGGAAAATACTTTCTCCTGTTTAAAATCCAGTCCAGAGGGAGACTGGTGGTGTTCCAGTGAAGAAATTTCACCTCTTGCAATTCTACATTGAGGTGGCTACCTGCAACCTGGATGGTGACAAGGAAGCAGAATGTGCATGGAACAGAGCAAGGCATGTTTGGTCACATCAGACTTGCAGGATGATTGCTGTTCATTTCAAGGCATTTGTAAGCTCTGCTTTATTAAGCAGTCTGTAGTAAAAGATCCCAGATTCTTCTGAGTCACTGAGGCTATGGCTGTGGCATGAGAAGCGGTAGCAGAAACCAGAGAACAGCTGAAATTAGGAATATGGGCACTCATCAGCAAAGGAAAAGTAGCAGTTTCCCCCCTTTTCTCACCCTCCCTTTTAGCAAAGATTTGTGTACCACCATGGTAAGATCATTACTTCGATTTCCAAAAACAATATCAATGTTATCTCATGGAGAAACAAATTTCCAGTGATCTGGTGTTGATCAAAAGCTACTTTGAAATAGCAGTGACAGGATGAGAAACTTGAGCATAGAGGAAACTCAGTTGTCTGGACTTGGAATCAGTTGGTGCTGTCATCTTGTACAAAACCAAGAGGAATCTGAATCTTACTCCAAGTAGTGACTTCTTTATTCTTCTTCTTCTTTTTTTTTTTTTTTTTTTTTTTAATGAAGTGATCTGTGTTGTTTGTTACAATTTTTTTCTGGGATTTTGGGTTCTGTTCCCATGTGGACTTCATAAAACTCTCCAAGATAATGTCTTTGCTATTCTATCTCAATAATGATATGCAGTAGTGGTATAACATCAAAGACATAGCAGAAATCTCTCAAAATGTCATTGCAACATCTAAGAACTTGTTACAAAATGTAAGTTTCCATAAGGAAAATTTTTCCTAACAGATTCTACCATTCTCATGCATTTGCATGCCAGCCCAGTAGCTGTTGGCAGAGATTGTTCAGGCTTTTTCCAAACTTTGCAAGAGATAAGGAAAAGATCAAGATAAAGGTTTATTCTACACATTGAAAATTCCTGGATATTCTTAAATTTTAAATATTAAATATTAAAGTCCCCTTTTCCTTAAATCTGTTAGTTGAACTTAAAATTGCTTCCTTATGAATGTTTCTCTTCAGTGGCATTATGAAATGTTTTAGGTAACTGTGCACATGCACAGCACTCTTCACAAAAGCTAAACCAACCTGTGCCAACACAAATACTTTGCCAGGCAGTGGACCATATCTCTCCAGCTACAACTCATCTTTCTTCCCATGTTTGAACAAATTTCCCAAGACATTCAGTCCTCTGTGCTTCAACATACATAAAGTATGAATACATACGTGAATACTAATCACTGAGAAACTTTCAGCTTCTTACAATGCCATTTCAATTAATTAATCAGTGTTCCTGGGATGCTGTAAGGACTTGGCTGAATGTGATACTGCAGTCTGAATGAGTGGCAGCGTTGGACAGAGGTACAAGTATCATATCTGAATTCAGGGTATGCAGCAGGGTCTTCTATTACTTGCTTTTCTAGACCCATTCACTGTGCACATGCGGATGTTTTGGGAGTTCTTCCTGTTCCTTTTCGTTCTCTCCTCCTTTGTCAGTTGGTGCCATAGAGGAAACACAAGTGCAGTCAGTTATTTCCAAGACAGAGAAGAAGCTGTCTGTGACATACTGGAGAAACGTTTCTCAGGCACCTGTTGCTGTTTAGGAATGGCTGGAAACTTAATGAGGCCTGAATGTGTTCCACCTAAACTCAGAATATTAACTCATCGCTCTACTATCCCCCAACTGATGCCAAGCAGACACAGAAGCCTGTCTGTGAAACACAAACTTCATATATCTGTTTTACCTCATAACTTTTGCAGGAAGATACCTACAAGCAGCACTTTCTTACTGTAATGGAAATCATGCATGCCCTCATTCATTGTAATGTCAGACATCTCTCAAGTCCATTGCGTTGCATTTTCTGGAATTTGGCCTTTCCAGTCCTCAATTTCTTCACTGCATTGAGAAGGCTTCACAAAACACACAGCTCTTCTCAGTAACAGCACTTTTTGCAGGATCTAGATGTTCTTTGGTATTTCTGGTATTTGTCCCACAGTTTTTAAAACGAATACTGAACTGAAGCTTATGAGCACATAAAAGTTTTTATTTTATCGTGTTCAAGAAAACTGAACCATTGAGTGGTTTGACATGAGAAGAGAAAGACTGCTTAGCCCTTCTGCTTTTGGGAAGTATGGAAAGTTTTCTGTGTTTTAAAATTCATTGGAAGTGGCTGATTCAATAGACTCGCCAGTGTGCGGTGTCTTGCATCTCCTACTATACAATTACTTTGGATTGAATTCCCTGGAACTGTGCCTCAGCAAGGTTTCAGAAAAACCTGGATAAGGACATGGGAATTTTAATCAATTTTATATCCTTTTATTTTTCTTTTTTTTTTGAAAGCAGAAGCAGTTCTAATTTTTTCTGTACTTAAATTTCCTTTTTTTTCTATACCTACTCAGAGATCTTACCATCGAGAGACTAAACTCTAAACTCTAAATCTAAACTCTGCTCCGCAGAACATATCTTTTTAAGGTGTAGAAGACTTGATACAACTTTCACCCAGTTAGTTCTGTTAGAAAAAAGAATTTTTAGGGTGTTTCCACCCTAAAGGAGGAAATAAGACAGAATTTTCCATCTGGATACATAGAAGTTGCTCTCCTATTTAAACTTGTAAAAAAGAGAGCAACTGTTGTTGATGCCTATGTGTTTAAGTTCTTCTTTTACCATCTGGCAGCAAAATGAAAGGAAATCTGAAGTGAATGGTAGTTCTAAGCATTTTGGTTTGGAGTCTGTACCATTTACCACCTATAGGAAAGTTTGGTAAATTCCCCTCTTCTCACAGGAGTTCTTAGGAAGGCTGTTCACATTTTCCTCACACATTTTTCCTTTTCTGCATTTCCATTCTTCTTGCTGTTTTTATTCCTTGATAGTATTAACAGGAAACCTGCAGGGTCTCTGTCTCTCTCTTTCTCTTCCCCCCCCACCCTGTAGGTTCTGGGTGTAAAAGGGAACTGATCTAAAAAGTAGGACTTAGTACCCATCTTTGGTGGGCTGGGTTTCAGAGGTGTCTCTGTGCATTGGTAGGTAAAATACCTTACATGACTGTGCATCATGTTTTGAGTATTGGCTTTCCATAATGGAAGTAGATGTACAGACCTATATCTGTATATTACACACCTAGCTATGTTCATTGGTTCCTAGCTGTCTGCTTTCCATATGTTATGGCAGTAAACAGTTGCATAGGGTGGACATGTAATTTCCCAGAACTGATTTGAGAATCAAGGCCAGAAAATGAAATTGTCATTACCGTTGGATTGTATGCATCTGTCAGGGGTGCTTACTTAGGTTATTCAAGATAAATTCTTCAAATCCTTATTAATTTCTCAGAAACTATATCCTCCAAATTTCTTATTTTCTGTCCTGAAAAAAAGCTAAAACATAAGGAACTGAAACACAGAATGTTGTTTCTTCTAAAGCTATTGATAGTTGGAAGACTGAGCTTATAAGAACTACTTCACAGCATATGTGCTATAGCATAGCTTAATTTTTCATTGTACAAAAAAAAATGCAAATCAAAAATTTTGCAAACAGTTGAATAATGTCAGAATCCAATTCCCTACTGCATTCAGAAATTAAGTATTTTGTCATCTACAAAGAAGACTTGATATCAGTAATCTGAAATTATTTCTCAAATACAAATTTTTATAAGGTCAAAAATGAGGGCATGCAATAAAGCTCCTTACCTTTCAGAAGAGCAACAAATTTCCTTAGATTTGTCAGGGAAGTCTCTTTTAACAGAAGCAATTTGGGGCCAAACTATTATCATTTAGCAGTTTAGTCATAGAAAAGAATTAAAAATTAGGTGCTCATTACAAAAAGTGTTTTTATTCTGTCCTCAAAAATTGTTACCATGCTGACTTGAATTATAATTAGCCTTAAAGTAAGAAGTCCCTTATATGATTAATGAATGCAGAATTAATCAGAATCATTACTGGTTCTGATAGCACTCTCCCAAAGCAACATACTTTCTAGGCAGACAGAACTTAAAAGCAAGAAGAAAATTAGGCTCACTAAAAAGCAATATATGTCATAGAAAGTGAGGCTTGTTGTGAAGTCTCAGGGTTCCAGCCAAGTTGTTTAGCCAGGTTTGACTTCCCTAACTCCAAATGAATCATAAAGTCTGAATACGCATTTGGAAATTCTAAACCACAATTGTTTTTCTAAGTTTAGAGAACGATTATGGAGTAAAGATATTGTTTCAAATGTGATGAGTGAGCCAGACAACCTGTTTTAACTGGCCATTTCTGGAGCCAATTCTAAAGTGATATGAAAAGCCTTTAGAAAGACCTTATGAAATGGGGTTAGGGTTATTTTTTTTATCAGATTTCCTTGTACCTTGTTCATTTCCTTCTTAGGAGCTGAATACTGTAGGCATCCTGAGAGGAAAATTCCCATGGACATCAGGCTATATATAAGGTCCCTCTATGCCCTGCACAGTGACAAAGTACTCTCTGACTTGTATAGTCTAAGGCCAGAAATTGCATCACTGGAACTAAGTGCTGCAGACAGAGGGAGGGCATGAGCAAGCACAGCTCCATAGACCACCATGGATTGCTCTGTTACAGGATCCTGAGAATTTGGCCCTCACTCTTTTCCAGAGTGGAGGAGCTACAGTGTTTTGGTTAGATAGCAACCTCAAAAACAAAGTCTTTTAGGACAACAGATGGTAACTTATGGAAAATCAACACAGGTACCCATGAACCAAATCCAATTTATTACAGCTTCATAGCTGTTCTTCAAATTGTCTTGAATCTGAGTTTGGGTCTTTTTTGATAGCTCTTCTATATATTCTCAGCTTTGCAGGATCCTTTTGGTAGAGTTAGGCAACATTTGGCCAACATACTCTTTTTGTTTTAAATATGTTCATAAGTGAGCCAGGGGACTGGAGACAATCACTGGTCTCTTGATGTGGTTAAAATGAGGACCCTTCCACATCAGAAAGGAACTTTGGGGTCTCTTGAAGTCTGTGACTTTTAAAGAATTTGCATGCTGGCCGATGCTAGACAGGAATTTTTGGAGCTCCGCTGGACCTGCAGGCAGAAGTTCAGGATCTCTAAGCCTGTCCAAAGCTGTGTGTTTAAGCATGGTTGTGGTTTTCCTCCAGCCCACACCGCTAGTTTTTCTGTTAATGGAAAAGGTGGGGTGCATGCCCCTTTCCAGAATCCTCCACAGAAACTCAGGATGCTTTGACACGGTATGCCAACTCAGAGGTGTGCACGCAGGACTCTTGACCTTGGTACTTTTGGATTTCCAAGAGAATGCCAGGGAAAGGTGTTTGTGTGTGTCCTGCCTTGGTGCAGACCTGCCAGTCAGCCCAGGCACAGAACTGCCATGGTCTTGGCCATTTGGCCAACATTGAACAAAATATTTCAGGACCAGTGAACAATGTAATAAAGGTCAGAGTTAGACATTTAAAATTCTCTGGCTAATTCTAGTGCATAGCACTGGATAAAAATAAAGCTTGAAATTACATTCTCCTTTCAAATTCATGGTCCAAGGGTTGGTTTCGTCACATTTCTGTAGCATAGATAAAATGCTGTAAAAATCTGACGTAGCTGAAATACAGTAAGGTAACCATGACACTTACAAGTAGGATGGTAATTTCAGAAATGGAAGAGAATTTATTTCATTGTTATAGGAAAGCTGTGCTTTGGATGTCTTTCTGCAGCACAGGTTTCTTTTTTAGGAATTCATTGATCTGGATGTGAAAATGTGTGGTATAGTCATTAGGAGAATGATTAAAGGAGGAAGAACCTTCTGTGGGAAAACAGTGTACCCAACAACTGCTGTTCTGTGCTGATTGCTTGCATCAGCATAAAGCTTTGTATTGCAGGCACAGGCAGAAGATTGGGTGTGTCTGTGACAACAAAGTTTCAAATGATGATGGTGATGTGCATCCCAGCTGTGCAATGGAGGCTAATTCTGACCAAATACGGTATTAGAACTACATTGTGAATAAACATTTGCCAGATTAGTGATGTTAAAAACAGAAACCAGCAGTGAAAATGTTATTTCAACTGCTGCACCTTTTTCAAGTAAAAGTCCAAGTTTTAGGCAATTATGGGTTCTATAAAACTTAAAGATGACATTGAGAAGGAACTAAAGTGCTTTTTAGCGTTAACCTCTGATATCAAAGCTAGCCTCTGCTCCAGCCCATGAAAGCTTTGATCATCATGAAAACCAGTTCTAATTATGTCTAGATAATAACCCTCATAAAAATCTGACTATCCTCTGAAGTAAATTAGAAGATAACTTTTTAATGTTAAATTCTGATTATGCTCACGTTACACCATGTTTACAGCATTTTAGGGCCCTTTTCTGCTTTAGACTGTTATAAGAGATGAAAATGAACATTAACAATGCTTGTGAATGGTAGTATATGGTTTGTTATCTGACTCTCTAGTACTTCCACAGTCAACAAATACTTGAGAATGAAAATGAGCATGCATGGAGGTAGTCTCTTAAAATATTAACACATAAAGGTACTAAAAATTATTCTTAGTATCATAGCACATCACTTAGTAGACTGAAAGAAATTCACAGGCGTGGGGGGGGGTGTTAATTTTTTTTTTAAACCAAGTTGCCTTTGTTGTGATTAATACAAATTACTCCAAGTCTAACAGTGGATGAAGTATGAATGCTGAAATTTGCCTTGTTGACATCTTGTGCGATGTGGTGGTTTCTAAGCAGTGATTTCATGACTACACTAAAGGGTTAAACTAAGATGTGTGACAGAGTCATCATTTGCTGGTGGCTTTCTATCCAGCTGCCAAACAGTATTTCAGATTACAGTATTCCACAGTTTGTGTTCCCTGTCCCAGCTTTAGCAGGCAAAGAAGATTGCTGTACATTCTAAGTGGATAAAACTTTGATTTTGTTGTAAGAAGTTGTAGTGAGATGTTTGGAAAAGTATTTTAAGTCTTGGTGACTCTGATCCCAAGCATTCCTCTCAGCATTTCACGGTAGTTAGGACAAATTCTGAGTTCATTTAAGGAAGAGGCTTGAGAGCAGGAGGTGCCTCAGTGAGCACCAGTGCTGCAATGGTGTCAAACCACGGTGCCCTCCCAAGCAAGCCTTTACTCTTACTTTCCTGCAGCTATGTGCCAGCTAAATCAAACATGTCATATATTTAAAAAAAAACCCAAAGCCCTTAGTTCTTGATTTTCTAACCACCTTCCTGTACAGCTCTGGAATCTGGTTTGTGTCTTGGACTAATCATAAAGGTCTTTCCCTTGCCTTTGCATAACAGGGACAAGAGCATGCTTTACTGAGAGGAAACTGTTTTCTTTGCATGTTACACAACATTGGCAGTGCAAATTTTGATAGATTCTTTGTTTGTTTGTTTGTTTTGCTAACTGAGTGGCATTAAAGATAGCATAAAGCATAAAGTCAGCAATATTATGGCAGGATGCAGAAGTATACCCAGTGAACATTTTACTTAATGCCTTATGCTGTGGTTACACTCAAGAGATTTGAAATATTAGAGAAGACATGGCTTCATTTCAAATCATTCAAACACATTGTCTTTTTACTTAGAAGCTTAGTTCAGATGGCAAATCAGATCTGTTTTTTAATCTCCTTATCCTCTCTAGGCCTGGATAGAGAGAGAATTACATGTTTTTCTTAATGTAGCCAGGCTTTAAGTACTGCAGTTTGTTTCATGTGTGATAAGGATATACTGTTGGATCATGTTCAGCTTGGCATCCACCACGACTGCTGCATCTTTCCCAGAAGAGCTGCTGCACACCCAGTCAGTTCCTGGTCTCTGCTGACATACCACTTCTTCCACTACACATTTCAAAACATTTTAAAGCTCTGTGCCATATAAGACCTGTTCTTATCCTACTTATACTAATTAAGCCACCAGTTTATTCCCTTACCAACTCCACTAGCTTTTGCAAAGCATCTTTTTCTTCACTCTTTAGAGATTTGCGGGGAAGGTAAGGCTTCTTCCTGGACTTTGGACAGAGGTTTTCTTGTGGTATGCAACTGGTGTTGTCCTGAGCAAGGAGAAGAATTTGACTCAAAAACTGCATTAACCTTTGAGTGAAACTTCTAAGGCTTACCACTGAAAAGAATCATGTAGTCACTGCATATTTTTTCTGCCTGAAGTCATAATAAGATGGCCAAAAAATTCGCCCAGGCAAATTCAGTATTAAAACAACAGGGGGCTATTGAATATCCTCTCATTCTAAAATAGGTTATTGAAGCTACATTGTTCTTCATTTACTGACATTAAAATGCTTCCATCTGCAGTGACAACCTTATGTTGCTCTTGCTGGGGTGTACTTACATGAAGACTTACATAAACTCTTAAGTTTTTTTTCTTATGAGAGCAAGAAAAAACTCCACATGCTTCTGTGTGACATGTTTGTCTCAGTTTATCTCTTTACCATATTTTGAACCATGGCCAGCTGGAACTTCATGTGAGAAAGCTCATTATTTACTTGTATTTTTTTATAATCTAAGTGGAGGTCTCTGGGAGCTTGCTGTCATCCTTGACATAACCACAGGGGGAAGATTTCTTTGGCTTTGAACTGTTAATGATGGATTGCTGGTGAGAGCACAGATGAGTGTGCAAGAATACTTCCTAATCTGCTCACCGTGTGCAGCATACCTGTATTTACAAGGAGGGGAAGAGATGGAGAGAAATATTACTCAACTGCTCATATGTACTGTCTCTCTGTATATTGTCAGTACTGATATTACCACTGGATTATGATCTATCTGTCTTTTAGCCATTTTAGGTGGCATTTGATGGGTAATTTTCAGTCATTAAGTTCAGGGATATTGCTAAAAGGCTAATAAATGAATATTAATTGGGTTACATAACTGATTTTAAAATTTACAATAGCTTGTGGGTATATCTTCTTGGTTCAAATATATCTCAAAAAATGCAAGAATAAATAGCAGGAAACCTTATTCAGGAGAGTTTGTGAAGGAAAGCACGTGGCTTATTAATCTTGCATTATCTCTCTTCAGGCATGGAGATAGGTAGTAATATATGGCCATACCCTTCTGCTCAGTGCTGCTTCTGCTGCAACTCTGATTCTTGCTCTTTGTCTGTCTGTTTGTACAAATGAATGGGAAGGAAGGGGGCAGAACAGAGAGGGAATGAGAAGAACTGTGGCTCCTTCCCAGCTGTTCACAGCCAGGGAAGTTGTCTGGGTGCAGAGAACTGGCGTATTTTACTGTCAGAATGAGGAGGAAAGTACCATGGTACTGGAAGTCTCTGTCTTGAAAGGAGATGCAACACATCACAGCAGTACCATCTCCATTTGTCACTACTTTGTCACGCACCATTTCTGCCCATCTATTCACATGCTGCCATAGGAAACCACCTCAAAACACTTGACTGAAATGGACTGTCCCTTTTTAAATTTAGGAGCATTCAGATCTCTACTCTTGCCTTCAGACTTGCTTGAATGTTAGTTTGATGTGTTACATTACAGACCAGATTGCATATTAACAGTCCTTAACCTCATAAACCCCGTGTTTGACACCTTCTGCTTAATTTGTATCTCGTCTGCTGCCTGGTGGCTTGCTACAGGAATTTATGCTGATGAAAGTTACCCATGACAAAAAGTACTTCTGTATGACTGTTGCATCACAGCTGGGGTGCTGTAAGCAGTTCAGGGGAAAATACTCCCCCAAATAAACTTGTGTTACTATAATTGCATACTGCTAAGCAACTAATCCTGTTTTTTTTAAAGGGTGAACCAGGTTTCATTGGTCCACAAGGAGAACCTGGGTTGCCAGGGTTACCAGGAACAAAGGTAAGGGTAATGGGCCAATGCTCTGGCCTGAAGCCCCTTGAACTGATGTTAAATGCAGCTTCCCTCAGCAAGTAGCAGAGACTGAGGCTACTGTTAGAGAAAATGTGAAAAGTCATGGACCAGTGCTGTGAGATAAATACACAGGTATTCATATTGGTGCCCTCAAAACATGTGAAGGCAGATGTTATGTCATTACTTCAATTAATAAGTAATCTTTTTTTCTTGTTAGAATCCACAAATTTAGTTGTTCGAGAGGCAAAATAGGAATGACTAAAGAAATCATATTTTCCTAAATGTGGGGGTGTTTAGGAAAATGGCTTGAAAGTGAGTGCAGGGAGTAGAATTTTGATACTACACATGAGATTCTGAAAATACAGGTAGACTAAACCACTGTTTCTTCTGTTGGCTTGGTTTCTTTGTTCCTGCTGAGTTGGTGGTGTGCTAAAGGCTGCCCAGAATTTTGTGATATATGTGTGTCTGTTGCAATAGGGTGACAGAGGAGAGGCAGGCCCTGTTGGGAAGGGGGAGCGAGGTGAACCTGGAATCCCTGGACCAAAGGTCAGTCTGATTTTTACATTGGAAATGTTTTGTTAGTTTTACACCCATGAACACATCTTTGCCTGCTGAAAAGTAGAACAAAACTTGGTGAGTGAGCTTTTAAATGAAAATGCTGTCAAATGCTCAGTCCAGAAGACAATGGCAGTTTTGTGTTCACAGCTGTGAAACTGCAGTCTGAATGGACTCTTATTTGGTCTACAAAGAAAAGACACTACCTGCATACACTGTCATGGAATTGACCTAATTCATTCCAGCTGAAGTACTGACCTCCAGGTCCCTAACTTTCAGCATCGAAGTTTGAACTCTTTGACCACTGTAGCTATTGAATGCAGAGAAAATCCATTTTGCATGCTGTTCTCTAACTCTCTAAGAAAGAGATGTAATCTAACTACATTTTAGCATTGTCTTAAGATTCTCCTGGTGTTGATACTGTCAAGTTTTTCTTTCCTATTGCATTTTGAAAACAGTAAAGGTAGTTTTCTACTCCTTGGCCAGTTAGTTTGTATTCACCTGAACTGTTGGGAAAAGAAGTTGTGGTAACTTTATTTTAATCTCCTTATGTTGAAATATTTAACTCTCTTCTCTATCTCTTGGCTATCATTTCTCAGGAGCAGTGGAATGACATAGCTCATTCCTGAAAACCAGTGATAATGATGGCTATCTTTACTAATGCCAATACTAGTTTTCCTTTGGAAGGGTGGAATCTGTAACCATTGCACTCTGGTGTTAAAGACTATATTAACCTGGGTGCTATTAAATTAAATTCCATTAATTACTATTAAATTATTTACTATTAGTTATTTATTATATTTTTTGTGATTAAATTTATTATCTTGGTAATAGCAATATAAGGTATTTCTGCTGTTCCAAACTGTAGTTAGTCATTACTAATTTCTTTTTCTCTGCACTCCCATTTCTCTGCCATTTTTCTCCTATCTTCCTTCAAACAGGGCAAAACAGGGGAACCTGGATCTAGAGGCCCCAAAGGGTCAAAGGTTAGTAGTAAAGAAACTGTCTTCAGGGGACTAATTAACATCATGATTTTTAGGATCGATTATTTGCAACATTTCTCTTCCAAAGAACCTGTAGCAGTCTGCAGTGTTCTTTGTAAGTGAAACCTTCTGACCTTCAATTTTAGCTAAAAAAATTAGTTAAGTCACAGGGGTTTTGAACACTGTGATTCTAATCCTTTTTCTATTATAAACTTCCATTCCACTCTGCTGTTGTTTTCCTCATGCAACTTGGTTTCTCTCTGTGTAACTGATGTGTGTTAGTCCTCCCACATGCCAGGACCCAATGCCTGACTGTGCTGTTGGTGGGTTTGCAATAATTATACGGATCCATATAATATAATATATATATAAAGATATATCTTATTATTTGGTAAGCTAGGAATCAGATGTATTCCAAATACTGCAGGCTGAGATAGGATGGTCAGAAGTCCTACAAAGGCAAGAGTTGTTGCTTGCATTACTGTTTTACCTGCTTTAAAAAGACTACTTTGATTATATCTATCTACCCATTTATCTTTCTGTATATATAGTTGGTTCATATATATGGAGGGATAAGATAAAATGCATATTTTTTGGTTACTTTGTCTGCTCTGTAAATACAGTTCCCACTGGTTTCCTTCATGTTTTATGAGGGATGAAAATGTATTTGTGTAGGTGGTTATTGACAGGTCTACTGTCAGAATAAGGATGACAGGACAGTGTAGGCTGGTGTGATACTGTTTGCAGTACTTGCAAGGTCCTTGAAGGGTGGCCTTAAGTGCTAAAAATGTGATTGAACAAATGCCATTTAACCTCATTCATTCCCACCAGAAAGAAGCATTGGAAGGCAAGGGAACTGAGGAGGGAATTAAAGTATCAGAGCGAGAGTAAAAGAGTAAATCAGCCTCTCATTTGACTACAGTACCTGGGTATCTCCCACATGCACCAAAATTATAAAGATATCCCCTTTAATTCCCTTTTTATTAAAAAAGGATATACAATTTGCATTTTACCTGCATACCTGTCATGAAAATCTGGCCCACAGAAGTCAATCTAGTGGCAGGGAACTTAATTTTTTAACAGTTCCAATGTTTGCTAGCTGCTGCCAGAGCAGCACTGGAAGGAAAGGCAGATGGCACGACCTTGATTATGCCCTGCCACCAGCCTGCTCTCCATATGTCTTCATTAGCTCTATGAAATTTTCCTGGTTTCTATGTGTCCTGTTACCACTGGTGAATTAATCATTCTCCCCTGACTTTTACCAAAGTTTTCTAGATTTCAATGAGCAATATTTGCAGTTCTTACCCATATTAATTTTGAGTAATATTGAAATATAAGACTTTGCTATGAAAGTGGCTGTGAAATGAATTATGAATGCTGGGATATGAATGCATACATGTTTGAAATTCCCTCCATCATTTGAAACATATTGCTAATAGCCAGGAAGAAAAAGCTGTGTGTAAGCTGGTAATGATCTTACGCCTGTCACAGAAAGGATGTCAAGAAACTCTAAATCTGACAGTAGAGTTGTGTTCGTAGGGGAGGCAGTGACTCAGACCAGGGAAGTTCACAAGGTTAGTGGAGGTATAATTATGGAAAGGAAAGTTTGTGCATTTTGAAACACACATTTGAAGAAGTTTTTGACTGTTTTCAGACTGAGTAATTTCTTTTCTCTATTATTCTCTTCGAGCTTTTGATAGTAGCATCATTAAGAATAGGGATGTTACACAAACTGCTTAATTGGTAATCTGCCCATTTTTTTGGTTCTTTTCAAATCTTACTTGCAAACCAATACAATACTCTAATATTCACACAGAACCAAATGCATTGTCGATTCCACCAGTACAGAGATTTTGAAGGATTTTGAAAGATTTTTCCTTTCATTAAATAAGATTCATGTTCTGTTTAGGATGAGAGGTCCTGTAAACCAGTTCATATAAGAAAACATATTTAAAAGGGAAGAACTATGTGATATATTGTCAAATGGCATATCTGTTTTTTCATGTATCATTTTTACATAGGGTGATACAGGTGAGAGAGGTGACAGAGGATCTGCAGGTCCACAGGTAAGTCTAATTCTCAGCTCTTTGTTTTGTACCCTTAGGTTCAATCCATGTGAACTGAAATTGTAGTAGTAATTCTGGTTAAAACTCCAGGTGAAATTGGGCACTTGGTGCTGTTGGAACACGGTTGCTAACTGGACTTTAATGTTCCTAACACCACTTGCCACTATTTGAAGCAGTCTCCTATCCACAGTTTGTGGGCAGGATGTTACAAGCCAGGTATTCTGACATTGTTCTCTGCCAATCAGAACTAGAGTGTAGGAACTGCTTAAATGTCTTCCCTCAGAGGTTTCATATATTGCTTTCCTACTGCAGCACAAGTTACTTTGTACTGACTTACTTATTTATCTTTATCAAAAAAATGTTTTCCTTTAAATTCTATATTTTGTAGTAGTGTATTGCAAGTGCAGTAAGAGTCTAACACCACACAGTCAAGTCAAAGCATGTGTCAGTAGTTAAGAGTCTAAAATAGTCTTTGGCAGTTGTCTCAAAATTCTAATGGAAGATGTGTTACAGGGACCACCCGGACAGAAGGGCGATCAAGGTGCAACAGAGATAATTGATTATAATGGCAATATCCATGAAGCTCTGCAGGTATGCAAACATAACAAGGCTGAATTGGCTTAGTCTGATCCGGGAAAAAGTCATTTTGAGAGATTGTATTTCTCTTTTGCCTAGAGCTTGAAAACATTTTCATGTGCAAAATTGTTGAGATAATTAATCAGGAGTCACTTTCTATATTTGGAAACCACGTTTTCTGTGCTAGGAAAGCTGTTTCCCTGATACAAATTAGCTGAGCGAATTAGTTTCATGTTCCCTGGAGAGTACTGACATCACCTAATGAGGACAAAACTAATTCATTGCTGGCTTTGGTGTTTAGTGCTGAATTAATGTAATAAACCACATACACAGGTTCAACAGAAGTGGCTGCTTTTCAATTCATATATTATAATATTGACATTTTCCCCTTGTTTTCCTCCTCCTCTTCCTGTAAAATGCAAAGAGCAGAATATTTGAGATTTGGAAACCATGTAACATGGTTCTATTAGCAAGCTGTGGATTCAATCAGCAACTTGAGTACATTAAGTAGACCAAGCACCAGTCTTCTCGCTTACTCATTTCTGGAAAACCTATTTTGACTGGTGTGCAGAAAAGTGTGGAGGATTAAAGCAGGGTTACAAAAAGAATGAATGAGTGTTTGCATAAAAGCAAAGGACCAAGATGACATATGTCATTGCAGTCAAGGTGATTTACATTGCAGCATACTCAGATGCAAATTCTGTGCAGTATAACTCCACCAAAGTGAATGGCTTGCTTATGTGAAACTGAAGACTGGATTTGGCTCATTGTGCATCTGATCACTTTCTCACTGAAGCCAGTGAACTTTTTTCTTACTTTTAGGCAGTGGGAGTGGGTAAATGTCTGACCAGTCATTTGGTTTCTAAGACTCTTTCAAAAAATAAAAAAATCTCACTGCCTTTACTAAAATCTAAAAGCCTTGTATGTCACTAAAGCTGAGTCTGCTCTTTCATTGTGTCTGTGGGGAGGTCTGCATAGACATGTTGTGAGGCTCTGCATTATGTTTGCCTCATTTGGTTTGCTTGTAAGGGAGTTCAGACACACAACTTTCAATCATCTAAATCCCTCTCCGAGTTATGTGCCTAAAGTAGCCTGAAATTAATGTTGTGTATTACCAGACAGAGATTTACCAGGGGCTTTAGCCCCTGTATCTTCTGTATTCTGTCTTTGTATATAACTCTGGCATCACTGTTACTTTCAAGCTTCCTCACAAAAGTTGCAGCACATAAAGAAGCCTTAAAAGTGGACTAAAGCCTTCTGCAGTGGTTGAAACATTCTAGAAAGCCTTTTTCCCATGGCAGATCATTCCAAATGTCATCATCTTCTGATCCAGGGCAACAAATAATTGATATTAATGGGAATGGCTGTGCAAGGAAGGATGTAAGTAAGATTATATAGGATCAGTCAAAAATACCCTTGCCAAATCCAGCTCAGTCCTTTCAGATGGCAAATACCCATTCCTAAGTCTCCTGGTGCCAAATTCTTAGGAGCTCTGAGATTTGGAGTTCTCTCACAAAAGTACAGGAGAACTTCAGTGCTCAGCACCTAACTGTGAACTTGCACAGAATTTGGCCTGTAGATTGAAGAAGTTGACAAGACTTTGCAAGATCTGGGCTGCTTGTCTCATGTTAGAATTTAGTAATCAATCATGATGCAGTCTAGCAATTTAGTTACTTTGTCTTGTGCCTCCTATTCAATCTCATGTGCAAATCAAAATTGTCATCATGACTTGAGCAAGACCACTGCTGACAGTATGTGGCTTTCACTTGGAGGATCAAATACAAAGTTAATCTATCTATCAAAATTGCTCTTCACACCTGTTCTGCAGAATTTCCCAGGGCAAAAAGCAGTAGTTGCAAAAGTTTAACCTTTGTAGGAACTACAGGATTAGATACTAAAATATCTGTCACTGTAAAAGAATCTGTTGCTGTGAACGTGCAAACAGTTCTTTGCAATGGTTATTTTAGGTTTTCATACCTAGATATGCTCATACCTGAACTTTTCAGTATTTTTAAAGTTCTTGATACATTTACACTAGTATGTTGAAGTACATAGGATATGAGTGTATTAAAACCATGTGTTAGAAAACAATTTTGTTCAGGTACTTTCTGTGGAGTAGGTTCCAAATCTTTGCCAACAGTACATGTTGTTGCACTGACATACAGGGGTTCTTTTACAGCTTAAAACAAAGGTCTGCAAACCTTTACTTGCATGTTGGAAAACAATCAAAAAAGCAAAATATTTCTTGTTCTGTGTAGACCAGTAAGTTCTTCACTTGCAAAAGGAAAGCATGTGCAAGCTGCAATATTTGGGGGTTTTACTCTGTTTAAAAATATAGACAAGCATTTAAATTACATTTAAATACTTTCCCACTTGCTTTTAGATTCTTTGGGAAAAAAAAAATAAAACCCAAAACAGTAACAAGTCAAGATATTTTGCCTCCTTCCATTATGAAAATATTCTTTGTCTTTACAAGCATTCAAAGCAGAATTGTCATATACATAGCTTGGTTGTGGACTGGCAGTTTTGGATTTAGAACTGCATTTTGATATGAAAATATCAAATAGCACTCCAGGAGTGGTATTTATTAGTTAAATGTTGGTGCAAAACTTGCCAGAGTTACAAAACATAGGGCTAGTCTTTTGGTCAACTTCAGACACCAAACCATAATGTTGTCTTAAAAAGTTTAAAAAACACCTTTTTGTAGACTTCTGCTTAGATTTTGCTATTTAGTCATTGTTTATTTGATCTCTTGCATTGTACAATAATATTGCCTTCAACTAATCCCCACAGAAACCAAGCAGCTAATACAACTCCAGGAGTTAAAAATAACAGGTTTTATTTGTGTTTTTGAAGGCATGGTGTCTCCCACATGCAGCATAGGTTCTGTGGAGATTATAACTGTAGCAAACAGAATTATTTATATTATTGTTTAGTTCTGCTACTGACAACTCTTGTTAATACATTTTGCCAACAGAGGATTGCCACCCTGACTGTCACGGTAATTCCCATTGCATGACTGACTGTGCACCGTAGAACTTCTCCTTTGTGCTGCAGCATGTTCGTAATTCTGCTAGCTCAGGACATGTCTTCATTGGATGTCAGCCTGGTTCATCATAACATCTATAGATTTCTTTGCTTGGTGTTCCCGTAGCAGTGAACCCGTTGTTGAGAGCCAGCAATGGAACCAATTCTGCTCCTTGTGAATTAATGGCAAAAATTCATTTAAGTATGAGACTGGGAAAATGCATTCTGCTTTTTTGTTTCAAGTTCTTTTCTGCAAGATAGCTTTTAATCAAATTTTCCTATCTGGACATACCCTTTCTTTATAGTAATGCAGGGGATTTTTAAATGTTGGTGTGGGTTTTTTTTAAACCATCCCCGCTGTGCACCATCCAGACCAGTGTTTGTTACGTTACAGTGTCCACAGCTTGAGATAGAAATGAAAGAAATGGTTACAGCATATTCCATGGCAATTTCACAAAGCACTGAGTATCCCCAGGTGCACTTATCATCTTTTAGCAGAATCCTCTTTACAAGTAGTTGGAGATTTCCCTTGGTTTCATACTGTTTTGGATGAGGCAATGAAGGCTGGCAAATACAACTGGGTTTTGGTCTCCCTTCCATTAAGGGAAGCAGTGCCATATCATCAATAGGAGCAGAGGACTTATTATAAAATATGTGTTGTACTGTTATTTTAACACTGTTTTATGTGGTAGTGTTGTGGTTGTTGAGAGCTGTCATAGGTTAACAACTTGTCCACAACTGGTCTTGGTTCCCCTTGTGTTAAAAATCTAACCCATTTTGTTACAGTAGCTACATTAACATTCACCCTATGTTTACATGACGCGTTCTTCAGGAGTTTATTTGAAAGCTGAGAGGTTTGTATGTTTCTGTTTAGGGACCACCCGGACCACCAGGACCCCAAGGGCTGCAGGGGGCAAAGGTGATCTTCCTTACTTTACTCATTGTATCTTAAGGGTGGAGTATTTTCGGGATTTTTTTAAATTATGTATGTGTACAGGTAAATGGAGCTTTCCAGCACAATTGTTTATTGGTAAATTTAACAAATATGGCATGTTTCCAACTTTACGTCCCAGATTCTTGAGATGTAGCTTTCCAGAATAGTTGCCTTGTTTAGTTGCCACACACAGATGCTTGACTAAGAACCAGCAAAATTAATTAGTACTGAAAGAGTGCAGAAGCATCTCACTCAGGGATCGGCACCAAGGTGGCTCCCTAGGACTTTGCAAAGGAGCCACACAAGCAGACAGTGGCTCCCGTGCCTCACTCTGGCAGAGTGGGAACGACGCAGGCAAAGCTGTGTGCAAGACCACTGACCCCCGTGTGAGTGCTTGTGAATGCAGCTTTTATATCACAGGGGCACCCACCCAAATAAGTGCAGTATTGTCTAATGTCAGTAAAAATTACAGCGTACACATGTGGGCAGGAGCCTGGCTGGAAACCCGGGCCTGCCAATACCACCTGGCTGGTGCTTGTAAGTAGTACAGAAGGGTTAGTGAGCAGCCCACACAGAGACAATGAATGCCATATGCTGCACTGTTCTATAAAATTTAAGTAATGAATTTGCCTATACTTAAAGAAGAAGTGTTGTAGTTAGTGGACTCTCCCTGAATGCTTTCAAACTAGTTGAGATGTTTCTCCTATTTCTTAAATACTAGTTACCGCATCTTCTCCTGGTGTCTCTATGCTATGCCAAGAGCAAATATGTGCATCTAGTTTTCAATTTCAGTTTTAGACTTTATCCAGTATTTCATATGGAAATACATCACAATACACATGCACATTGTTTTGAGAAATTGTGAGAAACAAGATTCATTCTATGTGAAAATTGATAAGAGAGTATGCAGTTAAGTGTGCAGAAATTGCTGTTTGAATTGTCATCGACCCAGCAATTCTGCAACATGGAGTATGTTGTAAAATAGAGGAGTTGGAGTGTGGAAGAGGTTGTGTTCCTTTATATAGGTGAGCATTCTCATTCAAAATTTACAATGTAAAGCAGAGTTCAGCTTCACAGGAGTTCATTTTTAAAGTCATTGACTCCATCCATCTCCATTACTTGCTCCCTTAGAGAATGCTACCCCGGAACTGGTCATAGGACAACGTGGTGAATGTGAACTCCTTCACTGGATGATTTATAATAAGGAAAAAAACCATTAAGTCTCTCTCTACCTTATGTAAATCGGGAGGCATGATTCTCTATTTATTTGTATCAGTCAAAGTTTCCTTTAGATTGGGATCTTTTCACCCCTGGGATTTTGTCTTCTTTTTTCCTTTCTTTTTATGCACTTGTCTGGCCTTTATACAACCCAAAGTTTGTGTAATGTCACAATCAGCTGGGCTGTTTATTTAATATAGGTATTATTTGTATGCTGAGTTTTTTGACAGAATATTCTCTAGCTTTATTGTTAATTATGGGAATTTCTCTGGCTCTTTCCTCTAGTACCTGGGACAATTAGGATAATCCAGTTCTGTCTTATCTTTTGCAGGGTGAACCAGGATCCCCAGGAACTCCAGGAGCTGATGGAGAGCAGGTACGTTTTGTTTAAATCATGTAGTGAAGAACATTTGAGCAACCATAGGTTGTTTTAAGAGATTCTTTCCATGGTTCCAAGTTGTAACTTAGTTTTCGTAATCTAAGTGTTACGATTATAGTAATTCATAAAGATCATTATAGCGCTGCTGCATACTTTGTGATCTAATAATGTCTGCATTTCAGCATTTTACTAGCAAAGATATAACATGCACATGACTTCTGCTTATTAGGATCAAAGCTAGAATTCTGTTGGTGTCTCTAGTTTTTACATGACTTGCTGAATAAGTACATATTTTAGGGTCCTAAGGGCTCAAAAGGAGACACAGGTGATCCTGGAATGCCTGGGGAAAAGGGAGGAATTGGACTTCCTGGCCTACCAGTGAGTATGAAAAGTTAATTAATTAATTTTAGCAAAAAATCTTTTTTCTCTTTTCCATTATCAGGAATTTTCAACAGTGCTGATAGATTGCAAATGGGACAGAAAGCACTGGGGAGAAAACTCCGAGATTGTTTAGCAGCAAATCTAGGAGGAGGTGTAAGATTGTCAGAACTTTTCATTCCGCTTACAGTGGCAAAAATGAGATTAGTTGGCAGGCTGACCAAAGTTGTACCTCCCTTGTAATATGTTGAAAAACTTGGGCAAGGAGAAAGGAGCTGTGTTTTGAATGGAAATTTCAGGTGACTTAGATTGAGGAGGGAGAAAAAAACCAAGACTATTTATGGGATGCATTCTTCCTATTTTGTGTATATATGTGTAGATTTATATACATACACATGAAATATCTCAGCAAAAATAGAAATAATTTCAAAATTGTATCCATAGTGTGATATCATGAATGGAGTGCCAGTTTAAGGAATTGTCATAAATATCATGCCACAATTTTTAGCAATCAATATAAAAGCATATGTTTATTTAACATTACAATTATTTTTAAAGTGCTACCAGAATTTTTAAAATGGATTTCCTTTATATATGTGCTGTGTTATTATTTTTTAAAATTATAATTATTTTCCACTAAATATTACAATGTCTAGATTGGTTGCTAGTAAGGTTAAAGCTGTTTATAAATGCTGTTTTGTAATGATTTTTAGGGAGCCAATGGCATGAAAGGCGAAAAAGGAGACGTTGGTTTGCCTGGTGCCCAAGGTCCTTCAGTAAGTTGTAGTGTGGCATTGCTATGAACACAGGAGTCCAGCAGTAGTTCTTCAGCTTCTGATTCTGAGCAATACTTTATATCCATGACTGACTTTTCCTGAGAATGAACAGACTTCTGGTCACAGAGCTAAATACAGTCTAAGAAATTTTAAAGATATAATTCCTGTTCTGCTCTGTTCTATGACTCTGAACAAGTCCTGCTCACTTCAGTCAAAGCCTTCTGGCTCGAATTAATCAAAAGATAAATGGGGAAGAAAGAAAAAAACCCAAGCAAACCATAATCTCTCTCAACACCTTATACTCTGGGAATCTCAGATAGTCCAGTGAGAACCAGACTAGACTGACATCACTTATGTGACCCAGGGTAGTCAGCTAGTTGTATGAGACCAGACACTCTCCTGATATTTATTTTTTTTCAAAGCATTGTAAAGACATTAAAAACAAACAAACAAAACCAATCAAACCCCAAAAAACCAAACAAACTCCTACATAGTACCTTTATGGTGTGGGTGACTTTCATGATCAGAGCACAGTAAGATGGGAGACCTCAGAGCTGAGGTCTCTGACAGGTCAGAGAGGCTGCTCTGTGCCATCACAGGGCACAAGAGGCACCCCACATCTCTGAGTTTGTTTCTCTGAGAAGAAGATTTGTTTGTTAGAAATTAATTCACTTAATCCTATTCTGCTTCTTTACACTTGAAGGAGGACCTACAGTTTTCAGGAGATTTCACAGGGGTTGGAGTCTGTCTTACATTTCAAAGTGCTTCTTGTTGCTGCTCTTGCTGCCACTCTACAGGTTATGGCAGCAACCCATTGGGATTAAATCCAGGAAGAGAGGGGATACTAGGCTGGATATATCATCATGAAATTCTTTCCATGGATTTGTTAGGGACATGGAAAACCAGTGCAGAATATGCGTGCACTAAATGCTGAGCAACCTGATTACCTATTTTAATGACCTCAGAGAATTTTTGGTACAAGTGGACTAAAAGAAATAAAAGGAGAGACAGAAGACAATTTTGAAATTATGCCAAAGCTCAGCTTGAATTTAGTATCTTTTCCATTTGTCAGTGTTGAGGAGGAAAAAAATAACACATCATCACCTTCTGGCTCTGTAAATTAAGTAGTACAAGAGAGAACTATAGAGCACATACCATAAAATATTAAAAGTTCAAGCATCCTTTCTCAGTACTGTTTGTTTTACACGGATTTATTGTTTTTCCCCTATAGTGTCTTAAAGTGTATCATAGACCCTAGAAATAAGAATCTGGAGACAGGCACACTGCCAGATGGCACAGACAGATCTGCTCTTTGGGTACCCTGTCTTTGAAATCAAAATAATTCCCATTCCTAAAGCCCTGTCTAGATGCACTGTCAATGTTCACTGCTGCATAGCTATTTTTGTAAGTGCTTGGCAACAAGAGTCAGCCTGACTTCTGGTATTTTTGTGGGAGTTCTTTGCTCTGCATGATTTAATACCATTGTTTTTTATCTGTAGATGATAGGACCACCTGGACCACCAGGGCCACATGGTCCTCCAGGCCCTATGGTAAGCTTGGGAGGAACAGAGGGGTTAGAAATGGTCTAAGCCCTCTTCCACTTTATTGCCTACTTACTAAAAGTGTTATCAGAATATGTGGCCATTAAAAAGGGAACCTAATTTGGAAATCCTTTTGCATGTCTTCAAATTCATAGGAGGTGGAGAAACAAATTGCACATTCCTGTTGTTGTTAACATGCTAGTGGTGTGGTTTCTCCTCAGAATCTGATGTTTAGTGTTGACATCAGCTGCATTTCTTTCGATAGTAAAAAAGCACAGGGGTAATTTGTATCCCTATAAAGCAAAATCTCAAAAAAATTGTGGTGTATTTTCATAGTGAAAAATGTTACTTTTATTTTCAGGGACCTCATGGACTGCCTGGCCCAAAGGTAAATTAATTCCTGTCTTGAATAGATGAGCTCTTTATGTCTGCAAAGGGTTATGCTTTGCTCTTGAATGCATGCAGCTATGGTTTGTCATGCCTCATTTATTAAATGTTTCTGATATTCTTAAACCTTAAAGCAGCTTAAAAGCTTTCTAAATTTTCTGTAATTGTTTCTGTGCAGTATTTTTCCTTGGCATTGGCTGAGTCCATTTTTTGTATGGATATTGGGCACTAAATTATTTAGCTTCCTCTTTATGGGCAAGCTACCACTGCACTTGGAATTACTTTGGAATACAGAAGCATGTTACAGGGAAATGAAGTCAGATAAACTCATCTTCATTTATTCTCTCTTGTATCTCCTGCTTCTTCCAGTCTCCATGGCCTTTGTTAGGTGACAGGTATTTTGCTGACCAGTTCCTTCACATGTTGTGCTGGTTCACCATCACGAACTGATGTGTGCATTTTTGTGTTTTCCAAACTGGATTCATGATCAGACAGGTCTGCAATACAATTTGAGCATTTTCCATAGCATAGATATTCTTTAGGGACTCTCTTAGCCTATGAGAACAGCTCAGGAGAGCGGAAGTGAATTTTGGCATAGTTAGAATATTTTAATTAGTGCTTTAATTCAGTAGTCACCAGTAAGCTAAAATCCAGCGTGACACTATATTGATTAAGGCCAGTGGTGTTGTCAGGCATGATCATTTTAATCACTATGGCTCCCTAATCACACTTTTCTCAAAAAGTAAGGAAGAGGAGGAAAGGGTGTTTTTGTTTAGTTTTGGGGATTTGTTTTGAGTTTTTAAATGTGCAAGACAGAAAATCCCAAGTTTGACCCCTTATGAGACTTTGTTACCTTGGCTCAAGAAACCTAAGTCATAAATCATTTTTTGAAATCAATTATATTCCATTTTAGCACCAGCCCTGCTTTACCTCAGGCTTTTGGCCTGAGACTCCGGCTTTTGTGGGATTTCTTAGGTCTGTTTCCAAAACTTCAGTGTTTCCAGTGCTACTGCTCTGAAAGTCACATCGAGTCAAATAGAATAAGAATGAAGAAATGGCTACTTAGGGTGCAAAGCAGGCAGATGATGTCTGGAGTTACTTAAAGCAGCAGACTGGGTTCTACTGGGATTTTTTTTTTTCTTTAAATATGAATATAATATAAGGTAACATAATACATCAAAGGGAAGTCTAGCAATGAGGCCATGGGGAGCAGCCTGGATGAAATACTCACGTATTTCTGTTTCCCAAAAGAGGCAGGTGTGGTCAATACTCTCTTTGACTGAGCAGTCCTCATGCTGATGCAGTTTTCATTATGAGAGAATGATTTATTGGCAGCTCTGAGCCCAGTATTATCATCTTAGTGATGTTTAGTGTAATAGCCTATGCATAATTTAATAATCACAACAAGTGCCATTTCTTACATTGTTAGAATTTCTCTATGTGAACTCAGAAACTGTGGACCTCCCAAATAGTTTGGCATTGTGTAACCTATACTGTTTCTTTTAACTTGTTACTCTTTGTTACATATGCTTAAAGGTTTAAAATATCTTTATGTAAGATTCTGCTGCAAATTCCAGTTTACTGTAAGGAAAAGTATTTCTTCCTTACCAAATGTACTTTTCAGGAGATCCCACTCTAGAAATCTACAGTTTTGAGGCTTACTTTTATAAACATTTTCTTTCAGTTTGAATTATCTGCATAAGGTGGTTTATGGGATTTGAAGAATTTCCAAAACCCCCTGAAACTCATGCTTAATTCAAACCATCTAACTATAGAGATAATTATTAGGAAAAGATTAAAAAAATCTGTTACCCATAAGTTTCCTGTAATTTTTTTTAACACAGATTGTTAAATCTTGAGCAGACACCTCCCAAGTACATTTGCCCATTATTAAATCAGCATGTAAATTCCCAGTAAGCTGAGAAGGTTGAATTTGTTTCAAACTGGAATTTGCAGCTACTTCTGAGACTGGCTTCTTCTATCCCAGCTTAAACACCCATTATAGCACCAAAAATTTGGCATTTATACTTTTACGTTTAGGGTGAACCAGGGTTAAATGGTCTTAAAGGATTGAAGGGTGAACCAGGTCAAAAGGGTGACAGAGGGCCCCTTGGTCTTCCAGTAAGTAAAAAACCCCAACTATTCAATTTCAGTGCAAACCACAAACATCTCTTTCTACTCCTCATGAACAACTCTGATTTACTCAATAGCATACACAGAATGTACCCTGTTGGAGCAGAGCATCAGTCTTGTTTTGTTTTGTCCCAAATCTGTGCCATCATCCCAAGTAACGTCCTATAACACCCAGTGCTGTCAGAGTTGGGTTTTTTTTGTTGTGTGTCAGTTGAGAGTGTTCAGTGTCAAAAGAGTTTCATCACCCCCATTGCATTAACCATGCTGTTATTCAAATGTTGTATGGTGTTACCATTAAAAAAGGAGTCTTCCCTTTCCCCTGTCTCCTCAGTTATTCTTCCTCTTGTTGCACTTCTGCAGTTCAAATGGAGAGGTCTAATTGAGGAAAGCTAAAAATTTGTTTAGGAAGTTTAGTTGCAGGGGTTTTTTTTTCCTGGATTCTTATTTTTGCCTTGTTCCTTAGAAATTCCCTTTCTGAGTGTTTGGCATGAATTCTGTCTTACAAGTGAAGAACTTTAAAAATATGGAAACATCAGAGTTCTTAAAATTTAGATTGATAAAATAGAAAATACTGTATGTGTTTGAAAACATGCTGAAAACGCAGCTCTATTTTTTTTTCTCAGAAAGAGAGTTCATTTTTCCTCTTTGCTGTTGTTATTTTATGAGGTTGCTCGAAGTGATTACATTGTTAACAATGAAATGGAGAAAAAAGACTTAGTTGACCCAAAGGAACACAAACCTCTCTGACTAATATTTTCAAAAATTGCGTGCAAGGCCTCTGGACAAGGTCAGCGTCACTGAGAATTTTAATTTCTTTTGAGAAAAATAAAAGCTCATTTTCACATTGACAGTTGCATCTCTGTAGAGAGTGAGCTTTGGAGGCCTGAGGAGATGCCCTGAAAATGGCTACAAGGTAGAAGAAACTCCAGAATGAAATATGCTACTAGGTTTTCCAAAGTTACACAATTTATTGTCTTGCTCCTGGTTGCCACTTCTAAATGTCATTTTCAGGAGCAAAGTCCAAGCGTTTGACATTCCAACAAATGACGTTTCATTGAGTTGGCTGGTGGTTTTAGTTGGGTTCGTTTGGGGGTTGGCTTGATTTGCTTTTTTAGGGTGGGGGGCATTCCCCAGATTATTCCCTGTGTCCCGGGTGGTGTTGCCCGCCGTGCCGCACATCCCCGGCTCTGTTATTCGCACGGAATCCACGAGGGGTCCCCCCGTGCCCAGGGATGCTGCGGCTCATGGCCCGGCCCGCCTGGGGCTGCGCTCGGAACGGGGTCTATGGCGGCAAAACAGGAAAAGGGCTTGTCTCCCGGGCTCCTGGAAATGAATGAGGCCATTGTGGTCAGGATCCAGATTTTGTTGGCTGCATAATGCAGTATTCTTGCACTTAAATATTTCCTATCGCAGTTAACACACGTTTTTCTTCCTCTGTGTATACTATTCAGTATTGTCGCTATTTACAAATTAGAAAGCATGCGAGTAAATTGCAAAGTAAATATTTGTGTGTTCAGGCTCAAAAACACCCGAACATCTGGTGTTTGTAGCACTCCTATAGCCTGACAGTATTCTGCCCTACTATTCTTGATGTGAGGGCAGGGGTGGGTCAGTGATGTTACCCTGAAGTGACAACAGAATCAGGCTCCTGGTGTTCTGTGTGAATTTTTAACTAACATGCTGTAGTAATGTGACACCCACTCCAGAACCCCGTCAGAGCGTGTACTGTATGTTTGAATTGTGTTTGTTCATCAGCACCACTTACTAATCTCACGTTCTTGTCATTCGTGTCGTGCCCATCATCCATGCTTCCACCTAACCACACAGGGAGCATCTGGCTTAGACGGAAAGCCAGGAGCCCGGGTGAGTCCCTTGTCTTTCTGTGTCCCCCTTCGTGACCGAGTGCGTGTCCTTCCCAGGGGCTCTGCCAGCCAAGCTCGCTCACTGCACGCAGGAAGGAAGGCCAAATGCTGCAGGCATTTTCCATGCCCTGTAAGAGGGGGCTTCAAGCAGATTCTTAGGGCAATATGTGTGGGAAAGAGACTTTAATTCTCTGTAGAAGGAGCTTTGTACCTTAAAAAGGCAGCTTAGTTTTGTTTTTTGGTTGGACAACTGCCTTGGTTGGGTTGCTAGTTTTCCTGAGAAAGGTTAGGGATTTAGCTTCCAGGAGAACATAGCTGTTCAGTGCTAATATGGAATCAGTAAAGGAGATGCAGATATGCTGGGGCTCATCTACAGACATTGTTATATTACACATCACAGATGTTAAATCTTTTGCTTTCTTTAATTATATTTTTATATAAAGATATCTTGTAAGTAAGATTCTCATTGATCCCTGCAATAGGTAAGTCCATTTTACAGGTGGACATTTCAATTTAAAGAATGATCAATTTAAAAAATAAAACAATAATTAAAAATCTTTTTTTGACCCTTCCATCTTCTCCCAGGCAGTTTAAGGTCTTTGTAAATCTGGTTGCATCCATGGATGTAGTGAACGCCCTGTAGAAGAAAGACGCTCTGCCTTGCCATAGGAGAGGTTATCGGTGGAGTTTTAAAAGCCAAATAGGTTGCATCACAATTAAATCCAAATTTTCAACCAGTGAAAACTGATTCCATGTTAGTTCTTGTGTACAAGGCAGCTATTAAAACTACAGAGTTGTAAGAATAAGCCCTCTCTCTTACCCTCTTTTTTTTCCTTTTGTAGGGTGTAGATGGCCCAGTTGGTCCCCATGGCCCTGCAGGTCCCAAAGGGGAGAGAGTAAGTATATGTTCCATGTGCTTCTCCTTACAAAGTGACTGCCACAATGGAAAAATGTCCTTTGGGGACTCACACTGTGCCTGGATGTTACAGAACAGAACAGTATCTCACCTGAGAAGGAGCAGCCCAGAACTCTGTATGCATTCTAGTTACACACACACATTTGTCTGTTTGAGGTTGACATTGTAACTCATTAACTTCAGGGGAGCTGGTATTTTGAAATGACTTATCAGTAAGAAATTGGCTTGACTTTCTAGTTCAAAGTGCCACAAACAGAACGTGATTTTCATTGGTTTTATTATGTTGTGTAAATTGAGAGAACAAACTGGTACAAAAGAAGATAGTGTGATCTGATTATTTAAGAATGCAATGGCAAAAAAACCAAGAATATTTCTCTTCTCTATGCATTTAAATGTTTTTTTTAATCCAGGAAAAATATCTCCAGCCTCTGTAAAATTTAAACTTTTTTTTTTTTTTTTTTAGCTTAGAAGATAGGAGCCCAGCTATTTAATTTGAAATATTCACAGTAAATTTTCTCCAGTTGAAATAGGATAGGAACTCTAATCTTTAACTATAAGCCTGTCACCTTTAACAGTACAACCATTAACTTACCCAACCCACCAAAGATGATATCCTAACTAAAACCTCCAAGGAGTTGCCAGTCCAGAACCTTTTGACTTCCTCACTTTTAACAAAACAACTGCTAAAACAACTTCAGACTAGCTGTATTAAGGACACAGCCACATGGCAGAAGTCCAGTTAGCTTCATCTGTGAAAGGTAAGATTTGTTTTTACAGAGCTGTGTGTTGAGGGATAACTACAAGACATGCAGCATAGTCCAAATCAAACTGTACAGTAGGCTGCAGTTACCACTCAAGCTAGTTAAGTGCCTGAAGGACTCAAGCATTTTTCTGTGTTTCTAGGGGATTACTGATTCAGTTCTTTTTTTTTTTCTTCAATTAGAACAAAATATATATTCTGTCAACTCTGTGAAAAGATACTTGAACGTACTCTAATCTTAAGTAAATAATTTAGATGAGATATGCCTGTAGAAGTATATAAAAATACCATACATTTTATTCTTGCATTATGGGCTTTTATGTCGAAGGATGTGCATGTGTACTACCAGTTGAAATGTCTTTGACAATGAAATATAATATAAACTATTCTTCTCATCTGTGGAAGAAAGCTACTAATATTTTTTTCTTGTGAGGGTATGCAAGGTCATAAGAAGTCATAGAGCTGGATCTGGACTAAGCCCTACTGTAGCTGTTGAAAAGCAGTAGCTACAAAGGGGATAGGAATTGCAGTGATGTAAATCAGTAATTGCATGAGCACAGAAGGAGAACTTCACAAAAATAGAGAGACCAAGGTGTGCAGAAAATTCCTACACACCCACTGTTTTCTGTGGAGCTAAATGAATGGGAGGAAGTTCACAAGAGAGACAGGTTATTTTCCCAAGCAGGCAACCAGGAGGATTATTGCTGTAATTGTTCATTTAATTATTCAATACCATTTGGGAGGAGAAGTTGTTTGTAGCATAGTTGTGTAACAGGTGCCCAGTGTTGATATGTCTCATTATTTAAATAACATTATTATGTCTTTTTAATGCTGTTTTACATCTGGCATTTGCAACTGTTCAACTTGTTTGTGTGCAAGCAGAAGGGAAAAATTTTTGTCTGTGGATTTCAGACTTTGCTTTTTAATTAAAAATGGTGCATGTGACCAGTGTTCACTGTCACTGGATAGGGCCTCATTTTGTCTGTATTGGTAAGAAAAACCTTGGGCCAGGATAAGTCTACAAGGTCATTAGGGCTGTTTTACAGAAAAATCATTAATTCATGGTTGCACAGGCTGCATTTGAGGTGATGCTGAATTACTACTCTGAAGTAGAACAGAATTGTGCAAATTAGGGTAGGTTGTTGACTTTCAATTAACTATTTATTAAAATAGAAAATGTCAGATCATCTTTATACAAAGTCTATTTAGACAGTGACAAGGTAGACTAAGGATATCATGCATGACACTGTAATGTGTTTTTATGCATTTTTTTAGTAGAAACCAAAGAAGTAATTAATAATGTGAATTAATACAATTTATGAGGCCAGTGTCTAATAGTTCTTACTGTTTTCGGCTATTGGAATACCATTTTTCCAGGTGCTTAGATTTCACTGAGACCAACTTTATTAAATGGAGGAGTAGGTCATAATAGGCCTCTGAATCTGGCTGTGTATCCATTATTTTCACTTACATATTGTCTTGAGAGAAAGGAAAGAAGAGAACACTGGAAAACAGATAGACATCTTCAGCTACTACTGATGAAAGGGGACATGTAAGCCTGAAGAGTGATGACAGGCATAATGTATATCCAGCTTGCTGACCAGCTGGAAATACATGTTTTCCTTTTTTTTCTTCTTCCTTGATGACAAGGACCTGGTTTTGAGCTTGATTTTGGCCTTCAGATGTGTAGCCTGTGCAACACTGTCATCATTACATGCAGTTAGTACTAGTAGGTAAAGTGCATTCTCTTTAATTTGGTTAGAATGTTCCTCACCATGACAGTGTTATGAAATCTCCCTATCTGTCCTAATGGAGACACAGATTATTTAGCTTTATTCATGCAAATTGTAACTCAAATTTGTCCATGATTCAGAAGAGTGAAGTGAAATAGGAGACAAAAACATAGGTTATGTTTTCTATTCTTTGGACACTGATGGATTGTCTCACAAAAAAAAAATTTTTAAATCTTGAAGTTTGCCAAGATCTACTACCCTGAAGGAAATTGTGATGGTTGAGGGCAGTATGCTTATGACAGTCCATCAATCTCATATAATCCATGAACATTCAGGACCTCATCTGATATTTCAAACATGTTTCAGCATGTGCTTTGTACTGGAGGAGAAAAATTCTGAGATACACTTCTCCAGATATATTCTTACATAACAGATGAGATTATTTCCTAGACTGATACATTCAGAATCTTTATGTCTACCATATGTTTAGCAATGTCATAAGCCTATCTTGAGAAGACTTTGTACAGTCACCTTGCTGTTGAAGATTAAAGAAAAAGAAGATGCTGAACTAGTCTTGACATATTTCAAGTACTGATCAAAGAATTTTGTAGCTCTTTCCTACATAGGTCAGCTTAGCAGTTTTAATTAGCAGAAGTCTCTAAAACTGCAGGGGATTTATTGTTTTTTAAATCTGCTGTTACTTCCTAATACCTCCTGTTGTCCTGCCAGGGCGTCCAGCCTAAATGCTCAGAAATTAGCAGGGGAAACAATCCAGAAAGACCTGACATTGCACATCATTACCTCTAGACTAAAGCAAGTGCCCACCTAAGTGAGAATATAAGGTATTTAAAACAGATCACATGTCAGTTGCTCTGACAAACTCATTGCTGGGGTTATTCAACCACAGGGTAAGGTCCCATTTGTTCTGGTGCCTGCCTTTTTGTGTAGTTCAGTCAATGAAATTTAGATATAGCAGCCCATTTTCAGGGCTGTGCCAAGTACTTGGCTGTGCCAATGATCACCACTCTTAATTAGCTACACTTCTACATCTCTGTCTTGTCCTTTTAATGATGGAGTCATTAATGAATTAATAATAAATGGTAAATAACCCAGAGGATGTTGTACAGAGAGTTATCTCACAAGTGTGAGTGCAGCAAATGCTAGGATGGAGCACAGCACGAAGAGCCTTGCACAAAGCCCTTTGCCAGGGTGTGTTCAGCAAAAGGGATGACAAGGGGATCCAAGGCACCCAGCATAACAAATCCAGAGTAGGAGCTTTGAAAACTAGAGGTGGTCAGGATTTTTTTCTTTAATTTCATCAACACTTAGAGCAGTTTAGTTCTCTCCAGAGAGAAATGCTTTTCTGATGGATTTAATGCGAAAGAAAGAACACCACAGTCTGAAATAAGACTGTTTTCCACACCTTCTTCTCAGCTCTGACTTCCTACCAAGCTCACAGGGGTCTGTGCTTGCAGTTACACGGGCTAGTCCTGGCTGGCTTGGGAAGCTTAACTTCATATCAATCTTAATAAAGAACAATTAGAGAGCAAAGGTGATTATTACTGTCAGCTTGAAATTTGTCGCCTTGAAATTCCATTCCATTTGGGAAGTTTACCCTGTATTAAGCTTGAGAAATGGCTTTTGGCAGCACCCCTCTGGAAACTGGTATTTTTCCATGGATTTTAGTGCAGAATGAGATCAGACTTCTGGAATAATCTCTGTACTTGTTTGTCTTGCATATTATTACAGTTGTTTTGATTTTAATAAACCAGAGTATTTACATCACTTATCTAGAATCCAATAGAGGATTTAGCAACACACCACAGTGCATAGGATAATCTTCACAATGTCACTGCCAATAGCATTGCCTACTTAAATCAAGCTTTGACTGACACATTATTTTTGCCTGTCACTGTGTTGCATCTCAGCTGCTGTGTATATATACAGCTTGATACACTATATCCTCAGTTTTCATTACAACCTTGGATTTTTACTGAGAGCACCATTAAAATGTTAAAAGCTTAAACTTGACACTGACATGTGTTCAGTAGAAACATATTTTCACTTACTAATGTATTTAAAATTAAATGTGGTATCATATGCCTAAAAAGTTATTTTGCCTTGAAAGTAATACACACCTTCTCTTTCCCCCTTAAACATTTAATAAAATAAAATGAGCTTCAATATTTTTAACTCACAATACTTAGGAATGCATAAACTTTAACCTAAAGCACTTGGTAATGATAGTTTCTAAGATAGCCAATGTTTTTGTTTGCTTGTTCTGTAATCTTTTCTTAGGGTGAGAAGGGAACTGTAGGTGACCCTGGACCCAGAGGACCATATGGCTTGCCTGTAAGTTGCACAGAGTTTGTACACACTGCACTTTTCATCCCTCCTTGATTAAACTTTGTCTGCTTTTTGTCTGATTTTCACCTAGCTGTAGAATTAGTTGGAAAAGGCAAAGATTGATAGTAAACCCTGGCAGTGCAAGGTCAATGGTCTGTATCACACTCGTGTTTCTACCCATGCGCATAAAAATCCAGACCTGACATGAACCAACAAGGGAGAGGAGATGCAGAATGCAGGTGCTTCTGGTTCAGCAGCCTTTGGCCATCAGCTGCCTGGGGACCATGTGAGAGTGCCAGGAGTTCAGAAGGAACTGTGGAAAGCTGTGAATTTCTTAATGTCTATAAGCTGCTTGTATTTCCATGCTGCAAGGTTTCTTCGCCACTATGCTTTTCTTTTGTTTTTTGCTTCAGAGACCTGTTTTGTTTTCATTTCTGTGCAATCCACTCAGAACCAATGTGAGAATTTCATTGTTGCTCATTCATAGGTGGAAATTACTTGTTTTAAATCAGGAATTTTAACTGTGTTAGCCATTTCTAAAATGTGAGGGAGAGCTTCCTTTGGCCTGACAAGGATATCCCCAATAAAATCAGTTGACTTTCCCTGTTTACACTGCTAATGACTGGGTCAGGTGTGTACATATACACATGTCTGTTCTGTACTTTGATGCAAGGAAAGTCATGTAAATGTGCTTGGCCAGGCACAACCAGCCTTTCCAGGAGACTTCTGGTGTTTCCATACCCTCTCCAGTCTAATCTGTTTGATTAATTAATTTAAGCTGGAATACAGACCTGCGGTGTAATTGGATCCATTTAATTGGATCAGGAGTCAGTGGCTGGAGACAGTTTTCAGGGTCCATGAAGTGTTAAATTATCTTGCCACGCATTTTTATGTGAGAGTCATTTTTGTGAGTTAATTTTTTTTTAAAAAATCATCTGTTTCCCATTCCTGCAAACTAAATATAAAATTTTATAGGTTTTTCCTGTATTTTTAGCTCACTCCTGGAATCTGCCTGCAAACATAATTTTACAGTCAAGCAAAATTTTGCATCCAGGTTATCAGTTCCTGGAAATATTAAACATGGACAGCAGTGTCCTTGTCTGAGGGAAGCTAATGCAGTTCCTGTGGTTCTTTGGCAGGGCAAAGACGGCGAGCCTGGCCTTGATGTAAGTAATGTGTGTGACCAGGGCACTCTCAGGGGTCAGTAAGAGTCTGCCAAGAAATCCCTTATGGAGCACAGCACCTTTGCTGCCCTTTAGTGTGCTTGCAGTACCTGCAGAGGGTGTGCTGAATGCTGTGTTTGCTCTTTCTCTGTGGTGAAGAGGGCAAAGGTTGTCCAATGTACAGCCCTTATCAACAGACACCAACAGATAGTGCTTAGCAACACAAGCACATGGTCCTTCGGATGTCAGTAGGCTGAAAAAATGCTTGCTAAGAAAATATTCAGATGAGTCATTTGTAGAAGAACAAGGAGTCACTTAGCACTGAGTTAACTAAATTTATTCTAATTAAAGAGAATAATTCTGTAGCCTATGAGGGGTATATTTCAAACCATAGACTCTTTCCTTGGCATGCTGAAAATTCTTACTGGAAGTCTTTTTATGTAGCCCTACACTGAAATCCGTAACTTGGAGGAGTCTTTTTCAGCATGCACATATGCTATGTAGCATGGATGATTGCTAGTTTGAGTGGTATGATTTCTTTCTGTAGCTGCCAAAATGTCTGTACCAAACTCTGTGACTTACTTGTCTCACATGCTCGTGTCCATGTATGTGTCCACACGGACATAACGCTCATATATGCACAGAGCATGTAATGAAATAATCTTTTTAGGTTTTCCAACAGTATTTGAAAACTTTTTTCTGCATATTAATAAAAGTCAACCTATCTATGTCCATTTTGTTTTTATAGGGTTTCCCTGGTCCTCGAGGAGAAAAGGGTGATATAGGAGAAAAGGGAGAAAAGGTGACCACAGTGTTATTAACTGTTGCTTGATTCCTCAGCTAATCAGTTCTGCTGTCTTTATACTATAAATTGTCCTGTTAAAACTTATCTTGGTTTTTACTGTGTGCCAAAAGGGAAGTCACAGATACAGGCTAGAGAAAAATCATGAAAAACCACAAAAATGTATGTACAGGACCAGAAATATCAACATGTCCCAAAGCACAGCCTTTTTTTTTAAGGCTCATTTTCTCCAATCCATCTTGCACTTGTTGAAGGTCCTGAAATATTTAATGCAGATGGTAGTCATTGTGGTAGTGATTTTATACTAAAGAGCTAAGCTCTCTTCCCTGGCAGTATTTGCAGACTAATGGTTGATCCTGGTATAGCATGCCTGTATATGCTACCTGTCCCACACCAAGTGGCTAAGACAGGAACTGTTTGAATTTTTATTTTTGGCAATGTTTTATTTGCAATTAAGGACTTTGTGATAGTTGTGGATTGAAAATGAATCATATACTCTACCATTCTGGTGAACCAACTAGACAGTGAAGTTAACAGAAACAGCCTGACTTCATTTTCAGTGTCCAGACACAGTGACTTGGAAATGTGTTCAGTAAAAAACAAAGCAGGACTTAACGTGTGTAGAGAAACTTCATAAGAAAATCTCTTCCCTTTCTATCCAACACAAAGCCCAGTTGCTAAAATTACTGAATTAGAGCTCACACTTAACCACTTAATGTAAAAGTCCATACATGCAGCAGATGATTTTTCTAGGTCAAACAGATGTTTTTGTCAAGCTGACATATGCAGGTTTAGGCTAGATTAATTTCTCGTTACGCTGTCCTAAACAAGAAGAAGGGCTAAAAAGTCACCATGGGTGTTAGAGTTCATCTCCATTTCATAATATGGTTATGCAAAATACTTCCCAAGAATGCACTGAAAAGGGTATAATGAAATTCATCCTTCCCTTTTGTCCCTTTTATATTGCTCTTTCTTTTGAGCTCAGAGATCACTGATAAGGTACTGATTTTGCAGAACAACTGTTGTTTAAGCAGGTGCTCCATGAATATTATGAAGGCAGTGTTTGACCTGGCAGAGTAATCACAATGAATGGTGAGCCCTTGCTTGCTGTCAGAGTACAGGTCTGTCTGCCACCAGTGAGCAGAGTTTCTCCTTGAGAGCAGCTATCAGTCGAAAGGTGTAACTGATAGCTGCCAACTCAGAGAGGTGATGGTCAGAATGCTCTTGGTGCTAAGTGGGATTTACAGCAGGTGCCAAATTGAATGAGCTAAACAGTGTGTTCTCACCCTGGGATACATTTTAAGAGTTGTGTCCAGAAGATAAAAATTAATAATCTCTCCAATCAGTTCCAGTGAGGTTGTTTGAATACTGCAGATGGTCTTCTGAGCCTCACGGTTGAAGAAAAAAATCACAGAGAAGAAGGTTACCAAGCTGGCAGGGGTCTGGGGCAAACACAGCTGGTAGCAGAGGTTGGAGGAGGTGGACTGGCTTAATCTGAGAATGGGGAGGCCAAACTACTTGAAAGGGGAGATAAAAAGATGATAGAGCAAAACTCTTCTGGGTAATGGCAAATGGGGAAATGCATGACCACAAGCTGCTCCCAGGAAGTTCTGAGCAATTGTTCACAAGGAGGACAGCCCAGCCCTGGGACCATGAGTCCAGAGAGAGGGCTGAACCCCTGCCCAAGGGGCACTGGAGAACCTGATCTGGTCTGACCTGGTCAGGAATTAGGGTCAGGAATCAACGTGCTCACAATGAGAATCTTGGGCAACCTCCAGAACTCCCTTTCAGCCAGACTTTCTGAGTCTGTGTTTCTATGTACAGCTAGAGTGGATAGGCTGACAAATTTCAGCCACCAGAGCTCCAGAAGATTTCTGGAAGAAAAGATGGAAAGCTGGTAAAAGGTTTGCTTATACAAATATAATGTGAAAGTGGAACAGATGAGATTCAGCACTCAGGATGTAAAAATGTTTAAGTGCTCCAGACTCCAGTGTGCTGCTTTTGGATATTAGTCTGTGATTCCCAGGGACTGACTAGATAAGTCAAACATGGGACTTCCAGTTGCAAGGGCGTGAGGGAATTGTATGTGGGAATGGTGTGTGGCAGGGCTACACCCTTTTCAGAGTTCAGTTGTGGTTTAGTTTGCCTGTGGAGGCTTGTTCTCTTGGGCTTCAGGACACATCTCCTAGGAAGGCTGGTCCTCCTCCCCCCTAAAAATTCATGAAAAGGCAAACCCTGTTTCCTGAGGAGAATGAATGGGATAAAGTAGTTAGCAAGAATGATACATGGTTCAAAAAACACTGTTTTGTGGACTTTCAGAAACGGGATTGACAGGAAGTCTGTAGGACACAAATGGAGCTTGAATACCTGCCTTAAAATTTCCCAGAGTGTTTAAGGAAAACTAGGAGGCAAAGGAGGGCCTTTCCCAGTGAAAAGTCAGGGAAGACATAGCAGAGACCTCTGTGGAAGACACTTCCATTGCACAGTTTAAACTCATTTTTCCCATAAATTAGGGAATATTTCTGTCATGCGAACAAACTCACTTCACCAAAGTTACTTTAGCTGCATCACTAGTTCCTTTTTCAAATAGAAAGCTGACTCTCAAAAGACACAAAGTAATGCAATTAATCCAATTTCTCATTATAAGAAGTCTTCTGTGTTCTGGTGGTTTTCCTTATGTAAATTACTAATTATCTATGACCAAATTGGTGTAACAGCATCCATTTCAACAGATTAATGATTTTTGTAATAACAGATAAACAAGTTAACCATCTAGTTTATGATTTCTTGGGTTTTAAATATTTCTGCAGTATTGGCTATTGGTCTGACATCACACAAATTGAGATTAGTGAGATTCTAGTTAAGAAACTTAAATTGCACTGCAAAAATACATGTCATTATGAACATTCTAGAGAGAACCAGTGACACTTTTTTCATAGACATGCAGGGAATAAATCTTTACTTCTTAAGTTTGAGATGAGGCCTAGACTGCTGATCTGTATTTTAGCCCATCAGTAGTTTTGCTACAGTGAAAGCAAGTCAGTGTTTGCATTATGTCTTCTTAACATGGCCATAAAAATATTTTTTTAAGTGTTCTAGCTGTAATTACTCATATAAAATTATAGTCCAGGAGCACTCATCACAAAAAAGGTTTGTATTTTCAAGTTGTACGAATAAAAAAAAATCCTTTCAAAAATTAATAAGCTTTAACAAAAGTTAGAGATTGTGTTGTGGGGAAGGGAGGAAAGTGGCCCCAGGTCCCAGATACAGTTGTGACTGTTAAGAATTTTGACAGAGGAGTATGATATATCTTAACAGAGGATGAAAAGGCATTATCCTTTTTCCCTACAATCTGCATTGATGAAAATCCGCGCATGTGAGGATTTTAGATTATTCCAATCATAATGGTGTTGCAGAAGTGCCACGATTTTTTATTTCTCTAGACACTGAGGAAGGACAGAAATTAATTTTTTCTTTAATCCTCATCAGATGTAGAATCCCCGTAACTCCTGTGGGTTTCTATAGTTCAGGATAAGGAGTAAAGATCAAAGATTAAAAAGAAAGAACTAAGTCTATGGAAAAAGTAAAGTACCCAGGAAATTCAGACTGTTTTCTACACAGGGACTGGTGCATTGCTTTGAATAAGATCATAGATCTTCCTGCAAAACTGGAAGTTGAAAATAGTTACCTGCTGGCTTGTAAAACAAGAAGATAAAGATATAATAACCCTGAAGATTTAAAAAAGAGTCAGAAACCAAACTGTACTGTTCATTTTCAGAATCCTTTTTGGAGTATGTTCATGCTTTGTGCTTGCATTACTCATTGCAAATATTTTGGTGCGACATTGAGCACAAATGGCATGAAATTTGACCCTGTGCTGTTGGGTTTCTCTGCTACGTTGTCATCTTTGTAGGTTTAAGATGGAAATGTAGCCTATTTGTGGTTCTTGTCCTATGAGGATTTTTTTACATCACAATCTTATCATTTAGTAAGGACTGGTAATGTTTGGGATGCTGTTTTTCCAAATACTATCCTCTGACCTTTTGGCACACAGAAAAGATAGACAAGTAACTTTGTGTCTCTCATGACATGGATGCAGTATGTTTTGTTCATGGAACATTTTGTTTTATTTGATTGTGTCAAGTATGCTATTATATTAAATGACTAATGTACTTTCCTTCCTTTTTAAAATATTTATATATATGTATATATATAAGAATTATTTTTCTTCATTGTTAATGGATAAAGCCTTTCTGTACTGGTGTGGAACAAGTTAAATGTCTATTTAATATGCTTCACCAAAATCTGTCTGTCTTTCCAAAGGGGCATTCCTTCCTTCTCCTTCTACCCTCATTCCTTACAATTCCTCTGTCTTTTTTACCCTTTTCCTCACAAATTAAATCCTCCCAATAGCCACAACCTCACTTGCTGGTTCTCCGATGTTATACTAATTTTCCTATGACTATTTTTCCCATTTCTTTGTGAAATCCTGATTTACTCATCCTTCCTATCCCATTTTTTACAATCCTAGTCCAATTTGTTATTTTTTTAAGTGATCCCGTTTTGATTTTTTGTGAAATTGAGAGAAACCTGAAACTCATTTACCATTGTGATCAACTGGTATGAAATCAATTATAAAATGAACTCTAAACCTCTTATACTGCTTGAAGGTGAGGTCATCTTTGCAGGTAGCTTTGTTGAGGGGAATCAACTAATTTTCATGAAAATTAAAGCATTGGAAGTTTTGCATTTAAAAATAAAACTCAGTGTGAAATCAAAGGACTGAATTTTGGTAAAACAAATAGATTAAACATTGCCTGCAGCAGAGAGAATATTTGAATGTTGAAATGCCTAAACAAATGATCTAATTTTCACTTCTGATTACTTTATGATACCAAGACATGTTGAAAGTGTCATAGCACCTCTCCATCAAGCAGTTCGAGTGTTTTGATTCCTGTAACGGGGTTTGAAATGGTCATGTTGTATTTGGAGTGACAGCAGTGCACCCTCAGTGATGTCTGTGGGTTTCTATGGACACCACAGCGAATAGGATTCATTCCAAACTCTTACCAGAGTGCAGAGGGTCAGTTAGCAAAGGATGCTTCTGGCCAGGTTCACCCTTGATGTGACACCCTGGAAGCTGATGGAATTGAGTCAGCCATCCCTGTGAAGCATCTGTGCCATAGGTCTTTTATCAAAAGACTCTGCTGATGGATTCTGCTCTCCCAAAGTTACTTCTGGCTAGTGGCACATCCTCTGGGAAGCTGACTAGTTCAGCTTAGTGAGCACGTGCCCTTCAGTGCTATCACTTAGCAAAATAGGAGACCTCTTATTTTGGGCTTCAGATTGGGGGGATTTGCAGATTTGCCTCTGTGTCAAGAAATCAGTGATTTCAAGCCCTGTTCTAGGTTTCAAAACATTCAAAATACTGATATGAAATACCAACACAAACTAATAGAGATTGATTGAAGTTCTTGCTTGTGATCATATAATTTATTTCTCCACATAATGCACCATCCAAACCAGAACACAGTGGTAAGTGTCCTTTCAGCTCTCCATTGGCTTAAAAAGAAAAAACCCAAACTTTAATCCCAATCTTTCTTAATTTTTTTTTTTTTCTCAAAAGAATGAAACTTGTTTTATCCAAACCGTTGTATCCACAGGGGGAAAAGGGAAAGAAAGGCAAAAAAGGGCCTAAAGGGGAGAAAGGAGAACAGGGTGCTCCTGGATTAGATGCACCTTGCCCATTGGTACGTCTCACTTGTGTATTGGAAGATCAGTCATCCTGCTCTAAACTGATGGAATAAGAAATGAGGGAAGAGGAACAAGCACCAGCTACTGTGTAACCTGTTGCCCTTTGTTAACACAGCTTCATCTCAAGTGCAAATTCTGGAGCAGACTTTGTAAACCTTGTAATTTGGTTTAAAGCACCAGACTTAAAACCTTTGAGCCAAATTTGTTAGGTTTCGATGGTGGGGGTTTTAGTTTGGTTTTTTTTCCCTGCAAAATGCATTGGAAAGGAACCAAATTTAGAATGTGCTAGAATCAATGCCCCACGGGTTTAAATCATAAGCAGTCAGCTTGTTCCTCTTGCCTCTCTGTTATGTTTTTGTTCACTCCATTTAAGTCAATACTGAAGGCATTTCCTTGACAGTAACGTTGCAAGTTAATCTTTACAAACAGGGATTCCGTGGAATTAAGGGGGAAAAAGGGGAGCCAGGCCAGCCTGGCCTGGATGGGCTGGATGCCCCTTGCCAATTGGTACAGTATTTCTCTTTCCTACCAACCCTGCATGCAGTTCCTTTGTTCGTAGTCAGCCATTCTCAATGTAAAGTAATGTTTTTCTGAGCTGACTTTACATTTTTCATGTAACGCATGCATGTGCATGAACAAACCAGCTGCTTCAAGTGATCGTAACCGCAATGAGGGAACACACATTTTTGTTGACACCTTAAGCCTAACTCTCAGCAATTTTCTCCCACATCACATGGTAATTTATAAGTTTGTGTCCTTCCTACATTTTCCCTGAGAATTGTTGGTTTGTTACTTTCCTTGCAAAATACCCATTTGCCTTACTCACCCAAGTCGTAGAAATCCAGCACAATGTTCACCTCTAATCTAGTCCGATGACTTCTGTCTGCTCTGGCTTAGTTCCACACCCTGGTCTGTCCCATAGCTACTCTGCACTCTGGTCTTCCTTCCAAATCCATGCCATCTTGGGAGCATGTTTTCACAATTTGGCCAAAATGAGAGTCACAAACAGAAGGATGTAAATACTGTTTCTAAAAAATCAAGGTTTCCAGTAAGCCAAGCTGGAGCTTGCCTTCCAGACCATCCACATGACATATTTGTGGTGTCTGGCCTCTTCATCAGAGTATTCAAACACATCTGGAAATAAAAAGCTTACCTGATGTTTGTAAGAATATAACGGTCTGCAGCCCAAAACCTCACTGTCTTTGTTATTTAATGTCTTCAATATAATGGTCTTACCCTTGGAACTTACCTTCCTGGAATACACACAACACTCCCCACCCTATGCTAGCATGAATTCAAGTTCCCACCTATACTAAAATGCTACTTCTTGATCCTCTCCCTTGTACCAATCTGGCAACAATTATTTTTATTTAGTGGTAAAGTAAGTTGGAACTCTTTCCCATTTAAGAAAGAAAACCCCAAATGGATAGTACATACACATTTCCTACAGGGAGGATTTTCTTTTTAATTGTTCGCAGTAAAATTTGATCTGCATGTTCTGATATTGTTTGGTGGTTAAGCACGGTTCTCTGAGATGACTGTTAAATTAAGTAGGTTTTATTTTGACTGTAGCACTTCTAATTTGAAGTCAATTGCTTTTTAATTGTAAATACAAAGTCCATTAAGATTATTCCTATAGTCCATGTTGTTTGCTTTCAATTTATGGTAACCATATCTCATATTTTGTTGGGGATAATCAAGCATGCTTTTGTAATTTAAAAATGTTTCTCTGTCTCTGTATTATCATTTATATCTGAAGATTCACTAACAATCATTGATGGATGAAAAATATTCTGTTCATAGATAATTGCTAGAATAAGCTGTTTAGCACACAGCACTGTCTCTTGTTTAGGCAGCAAATCATTCACATCAGACCACATGCAAGTATATTCAAAAATCCGTGTTAACCATTATCTGCATGTGTAGGTTAACATTAAGTATTGGTATTCTAAATTCTAAGAAATGTAAAGGCCTGATTTTTTTTCTGCTTATGCACAGTCTAGTTATCTGTTATGTGCTCCTAATTCTGAGCACATAGCTCCCTGAATAAACCCTGGACAGCCATGTAAATTTGAATTAGATCCATGAAAACTAGTATGACTGGTTAAAAGCTGGCCCTGATCTTACTGGATGCATGGAGATACATGAAGGTAGGATAGCAACAGAAAAGAAAAGGAGTGACTCTCACTGAGATGATGAGAAATTAGATGGCCATATTGTTAAAGCACTGAAATAATCAGTGGTGCTGTACTGCCCTGCTCCCACCGCTGATGTTTTCTTCCACTGTGGCACTCAGGGTATGTTCAAGCCTTAAGATTTCGCTGCTTCATTCAAAAACTAATATTGAAAGTGAAAAGATCCTACTCCCATTCAAGTGTTGCTGTCTTACCACAGGGTGACCTTTGTACGAGGGGCCCATAAAACATAATGTTCTCCAGATAAAAGTGATAGTATTTTCTTTTCTCACTGATCTTGTACATTCAGATGCAGATTGCTGTGAACAAAACAGATTATATAACATGTAGCCTGAGCTCTAGCAGCAATAAGAAACTGATAAAGAAGTTCTAATGATTTAGAGAAAAGAAATCTTTATAGCAGAGAAGTGCATGTATGTATTTACAGTGTAAACCTTCCCGCCTTTGGCTTTTTCTTCACTTTGAGAAAAGAGAGGGAATGAGTTAACTGTTAGCTACGTTTTAGATAGAAAGTCAAAGCTGCTTCAGCTTTTCTGAGAGATGTTTGATGAAATATCTGTCCTATCCAACTTACTTATGCTTTTTTTTTTCTTTTTTTTTTTTTTAAATCCTTTTACTCCCCTTGAAACAGGGTCCTGATGGATTACCAATGCCTGGCTGTTGGCAAAAGGTAGGATGGGCAGAGATTTTCAGGAGTGGTATGTCCTTAGCACACAGAAATGCCTGTCACAATCGTACTGAACAGTGTCAAGACATGCTCCAGAGCCTCCTAGACAGACATATCCAGCAATGAAAGATCAGAGCTCTCCATGACAGTAGTTCATGTGATATGTTTTAATTTATGTAGAATAATTCATTGAGGCAGTACTGTAGAAATAGTTGGTGTTAGTTTCCTGGAAAGTCCAAGACTTTTCTTTTTTCATATGAAGACTCAGACGTCCTTTGTATTTCTGCAGATGATCAGTGCTTCCTATTCATTATAAAAGCTCATGGATGTGGCATTTTTGTCAGATATTTCTGTCGATCTTATTATATTGGTTTTCTGGGATACTGAGAAGGACAGAGTATTCTGACCTTTTCTTTGCCTTACTTTTCTATTCTTCAATAAATCCTCCTGGGTTTTGTGTTTTATGTTAATATTAACTGGTGACATTATTTTAGTAAAGATTTAACCTAGACAGTGCTTGATTTAAAAACATAGCATTCAGAATAATATAGTTGGAGAAATAGTGGCATATAATATATCAGAAAACATGAAGCATAAGTTAAATCCTGGGTACATTTAATCTCTGAGGAATAGTTGATGCTGAGGAAATAACTATCCATAATTGCAACTCTGCCTTATCTATGTATTTGTAATAGTTGTCTGAAATATCTTACTAATTTGATTAATCTGTATCTCTTTTTGTCTCTGCAGTGATGACTCTAACCTTACAAGCATGAAGTTGTGTATATAGTGCTCCACTTTTTTTATTTATAGTTGAGAACTGAAAATTTGATTTTACAAGTCTGAGATATGTTTACATGTAGCTGCTTCTACTTGTTTGCAATAGTCCATACATGCATCTTTTTTTCACCTGCATCTGCAGTTAGATGATACAATAACTGCAGGATACACCTGCAAAGATTGTCTCTCTAATGGGAGAGATCTCAAAACAATGATCAATAATGGAAATCAGTATTTCTGTAAATTCTAATATTTTGGCTTGTGGATATGCATGGACAATGAGTGCCATGAACTAGTTTACAAGAAATTGTGACCAAATAAGAGCAAAATGCTATGAAATGTACTGTACCAGCTGCTGTTGGAGTTTACTGACTTGGCTTCCCTGTCCATCTTAAGCACGTCACTGATTCATGACACCACATCTGCTCATATGAACTAAAAGCATGAGTTTGTGTGCCAGACCTGCTTGCTGTGTGATCATGAGTGGCTGTTCACAGTGACCTTTAATTCCAGCTTCTGAGTCATTTCCTTTTGTCATCTCAAGGGAGTCACACCATGGCTCATTGCTAAAAAGAGATAAACCAAGAGGAGCATAGAAAGAGGCCTTGAATTTTTGGGGAATAGCATTCCAGCTGCAGGTGGATGGCTTCCAGTCTTGCGGGATACTTGGCCCCTTTGATCAAGGAGGGTCCCGCCTGTTGATCAGCATCGGTTTTGCCTCGCACTGCTCACAGTCGTGAAGACATTCACGGTAGGCCCTGTCGAGTCCTTAATCAGGAGGGACAGAAGTTTGAAGAAGAAACCAGACTTCTCTGTGGGTTGTTTGAAAAGGTTACAGAGGTGCTGCAGGGATCATTTGATGGCAGACACCGCCTGAGACCAGAAGCTTTTCGACCTCACTCGAGGACGGACAGAGTGTATATACTCTGCATATTGTATTTTGGGACTGCTGGAGGAGAAAGCACTCTTGAGGTGGGGATGAATCAGATCATCCTCCAGAGGAGGATAACAGTGGAACTGTTATGATGTACGTATCATGGTGTGGTTTTCAGGTTATTCACTTTAAATTTCACATAACTAGCTGAACTTCTCTGCAGTATTTTGGAAGCAATGGCTCATTTTGTTTCCTTTTCCTGTTACTGTTGCCATAAAGAATGCATTTCAATAATCTATTCAACATTTGCGATGACGGCATTGAAGAAAATGCTTTCAAGCCACGTATTCATCTTGTTTCAGTATTAACAGTTTTTATTTCAGAGTCTTTGAAGCCTTTAAGTCTAGAAAAGAAAGTTTATTTTTATGTTTCACAGAGTGATGTATTCATCTTGTTCCTTTTATGTTGTTATGGTGATTTTAGTGGACATTATTGCTCAAAAAACATTGGAGAGAAACAATTTTGTGTGATTATCACTACACGCTTGTCACCACGCTGCACTGTTAAATGTGTTGATTTTTCTCCCTTTCTGCTCAGATGGCTTTCTAGAGAAACATTTCCTTCTCCACTTTTCTTTTTATTGCTTGAAATACGTAATTTGTGCACATTTGTAGTTTTGCCACGAGGTATTTTTTACAATTTTGAGTCTTCATATGGTGCACTGAAGTTAGTTTGGGAAATTAATTTATGACAAATGGTGCCATATTTGGCAGATGGAAATTCTTTTTATATCGCTTCTGTTCCTAATGTATATAGCAGGATCATCCCAAACATTTTTAGTTATTTTCCGAAGAGTTGTCTTTCATATATAGACCAAAACTAAAGTTGAAGAAGACAGCTTGTCTCCATTCATATGAGGGTACCTTATGCCCTTCTTGGAATGCGCATTTTTCCTTGCTCCTCGTTTCTAAATCATGGGAGGATGGGATCACACTTTCTTGCTTCATGATCTCAGATCAATGGAAATGCCACTATAATGGAATGTTTCTCTTTGATATATCTTTATTCTCATTTTGCTATATTGGAGTCAAACCCAGCTTTTCATTGAGGAAAACCCAGATTTTTAAAGCAAAAAGTCGATTTAGTGGCCTCCAATTAATAGTATCTTACTAATAAAAACAAAAATCTGATACTATACACTGAATACTATAATTTTACTGCTCAATTCCACCTTTCTAGTAGTAAGAAATAAGCAAGTGTTCACAAGGAAATATGTTTTGCTTTCCCTAAATTTTCATGATGCAAGTATCAAGCTGTTTGAATAGCGATGATCACAACAGTGAAAACCTTCAGGTGGCACAGACAGAATATAAAATGTTACCAGAGTGTCACAGCAATAACTCGGCTGAGAGCCTTTCAGAAGGAGGACAGGAGCAGTGGCACCGTGTAAGCCCCTGACTTGCCACTTCCAGTCTGCTTGTTTAGGCAGCACTGTCTCAAAAAGCCAGCAGGCTGAGGAGCAAGCTGCCTGCCTGAGGGAAGAGACTTGCTCATGTCAGTGTCCTGACTTGGCACGTTTGGCTGGGTGTGTGGTAGATGTGGAGACTAGAAGCAGAATGTTTTTTAAGGTATTGAATACTGGCAATCAGTACAGTAAGATGAAATATTTTTTAAAGGTCCTTCCGAGTACTTACATGCAAAATCAGGTAGGATGTTTATTATCTGGCTAGATGATTTGGCAACTCCATATTGAGGCTGTCCACAAACACAACTCATTTAAGAAACAGCAGCAAGATAAATAATGCTGTCGTTAGCACTTTCTTTTTTCTTTTTTTTTTTTTTTTTAATTTGTGTACCTATCTTTTTTAACTGCCCTCCTAGCATCCATTTCTATATGCACCAATAAAGCTAGCAGAGCTTTGGTCCATGGTTTTGTCATTCAGGAAATAAATATAGACACTACTATAAAGTGTTAGTCAAAACTTAATTCTCCTTTAACTCCCTGACACTGAGACCCTACTGAAGAAACACTTAAGCACCTTCATTTGCTTTCTTTTCAGTCTTGTAAATTAATTTCTTTATTAAATTCCCAGCAGGTACAAATAATTCCGTTTTTTCCCCCAAATAATCTTTCTTGGCTTTTTTAGCCTTTATGTTGTTCAATATCATGAAACATTCATTCCTTTTAAATGACCATGAGTGAGCAGTAGATAAACAATTTAATTTGAAAGGTTAAACTATGCACATAGATTTAGCATTAATATTTGCATCTCAAATTGAACTGAAATGAAACTTAACCACATCTAAAAAGTTGTGTGGTCAGCACGAAAAAAAGAATTTTGTTTAATATTTCATCAAGTAAAGCACCCTGTGAAGACTTGCAATGTGTTTATTTTGTTCAAGAAGCAACTATTTCTGGTGCTAGTATATCTTTTTCCTTTTGATGGCAAAGCTACAGTTTGAGCTGCCAGTGTGTTGTTGTACCTTTTAGTGGCATTCCTCCAGATAGATATGATTTGTTTTGTTTGTGACAGGAACAGTAGTTCCTCTACCAGTCTTTTCAGTTGTAGAAATGTGTAGTGGTATTAGGCTACACAGTTTCTATATCCCTGACTTTTTCAGGTATGATTAATCCTTGTTTCTTTGAGATTTTTCAGTATTTGTTTCATATGAAGTTTTGTAATTATCTGTTACTCCAGTGCATTAAAACTACATTGTGCAGAAGTCCTGCTACAGGGGCTGCAAATCCTTTAAGCACTGTATGGAATATGTGTGACATACATGGTCCTTGTCTTCATATTCATAGACTAACTATGGGAAAGCTTTCTTTCAGGATGCTTTAGACAACTTTTTATTTTTTCCTGAGGTAAAGCATGAGATGTTAAATCAAAAAGCAATGATACAATGTATTTTTTTTGTTTGTTTTATACTTTTATTTCTTGCTGGTCGTGATGTCATATTCTGATAGTGTAGCAAAGCAGAATGATACTCGTCATCCAGCTGTTTATATATTCTTTTAGTGTACGGTGCAAGTAGTGTGAATGAGTTTCAGAATCATCAAATCCATATATCTGCACATGTGTGAAGTATAGAGTTGGAATAATTCTTAAGATTGATGTACAGTGTGGAAAGTTAGCATTGGCTCCACTGAGCATCGCAGCCACGGTCGGGGTGTGTGTGAGCACAGTGACTTGATTGTGCCACAAGAGAGACCAAGCAACCCCAAATGAGATCAGCAGACCCCTGGTCCTCTTGGGAGGGTGGTGCTTGTAAGGCTGGGGGCTGTGCCAGGACACGTGGCTGGGATCCTGGATCCCCATGGGGTGTGCAGGGTTGTCCCACTGGCCGCCCCAGAACCGGGACCGTAAACCTGGCCCAGCCTGCCCACCCCAGCAGGGACCAGGGAACAGAGATGCATCCTCTCCTAGCAAAGCTCTCTCAGACACACAGGAGGAAGGACCCCGGTGTTATGCTTTGTAACGAGGGGAATATTTCCACCTTCAGCAGTGGGGTTTTGGCTAAATCAGGACTACTTCAGTAAGAACTGCAGAGATATTGTCAGCCTATTTATTGAAGGTGATGAAGAGGTTCAAGGCATGCAGAAGTTGACCCTTCCCTTCAAATTTCATGGTCTCTGCTGCTTGACCATCTTAAATTATATTTTTAAATCTCTCTGTATTTTTCCTAATAAGATTCGTAAATTTTCACACTAAAGACTCACACAAAACACATCTGCAAAGATAGTGGTCAAAAGAAAGTCTAATTTGTAGTCATTGCAAAAATTCTATTTCAGTGACTGGAATTAAAACTAACACTGATTTTTTTTTTCTTTTCTGCCATTTGTTATTATGGATGTCAATGTTGCTGTAATGTACAAATGAAGGTTTTCTTGCACCCTCTGTTATTATTTTACGTGGTGGTTGGATTCATTAAATGCAGTTAGAAACAAGTGCCTGCCACCATCATTTGTGAAAAAGATACTCTACAGAACAAGTGGAGTTTGTATTTTAAAAGGGATTTGGAGTGTTGTTTTTGTTTCATTTTGTTTTAAATGCATCCAATTATCAATGCTGCTTGGAAATTGAATTTTCTTTGAAAGCAGGGGGCCTTAACTTAACCTGGGACCGTTAGTGTTTTACTTGTTTCTATTTAAAAAAGAAATTATATGAATTTCCCAGATCCCATTGGTACTTGCACACTTCTCTGAAGTATTATGGAGAGTTGGGTTGGTGGAAGAATGTTTTACATATTGTTAACATATATGTGGATATTCTTATATTATTGTACATGTTTGGGAAAATATCACACAACTTTTAAAATGTTGCTAAGATGTATGTATCTGACTTTTTCCTTTGGAAAATATTATATATTTTTATTTGTATTTTTTACTTTTTTAAGTTCATCTATATGTGCCGTTATTTTTGTATTGCAAATGGTCTCATAAATGAAGTAGAAGAGATAAAAATACAAAGAAAAGTAATTTGGCAAGGATTTCAATGCTTGGGGGGAAAAATACATGGGTCAGCATCGTATTATCAATACTAGAAATATTTTGAGTGTCTTAGCACTGTAAATATTTCACAAGACCTCTTTCGATGAGTAGTGTAAAGAATTGCAAGGTTTTAATCACCCATTTTAATTTGTTATTATTTACCACTTTCTTGTGGCCACTGGTCTTGACTTAATTGGACCCGATCAAACAGCATGCTTTTGTTTTTATTATTAAAATTTCTCCTTGTTTTTCAGTTGAATATTGTTTTGTTTTCTTTCAGTTTTGTACTTCAGGTTTTGTTTCTTGCTTGTGAGAAGTTGATCTTCAGAATTATTTTTACACTATTTATGATTTATTTTCATAATGTAAAAAGTGTGTAATTATTAAAATATTAATCCAACCATTGGTGCTGATTTTGAATAGTTATAAAGTTCTTAATGTTGGTGTAAAAAAGTGTCCTAGTCTGTCTGGACTGGAAAACGTGTGCTGCTTTGTGCCAAACTGGAGTTTGAAGTCTAGAGAAAGTTGTGTCAGACATTCACACAAAAATCAGGGCCTCTGCCGCACGTGCAGCAAGAAAACTCACCACCTTCGTCGTGTTCTTGGTGTGTCTTTCCCCTTCAAAGCAGTGTCTCTTCATTATTTTTTCTAAACTGGCAGCACAGGCTGTGGGCATCCACAAATTATGTAAGGAAGAAGCTTTGCTGCAAAGCTTGGAGCCTTTCCTCTCTCTGGGAAAGTTACAAGGATCTGTGTATTAACTAGAAGTTGAAACTATTGCTTAGGCAAGTTCAGAGGCACCCTGGGATCTAAAGAAATAAAGCTGAAAATCACTGGTCTACCTTTTCTGTAGTTCTGAAGGTGAAAAATAAACCTGAACTTCTGAGAAATAAAGATGTGTGCAGGCAATGTCACAATAACAGTGCAAGCTAGAAAATGTGAGGGTCTCTTTCCCACAGATCCAGTTTGTTCAGAAACCATGGAACATAGTAATTACTACAAAATGGTATCTTTTTAAGCTCACCCTGGTTTAAGAAGACATGCATCTGCAAGAGTCTCCCTGAACAAAATATTTTAAAAGCAAAAAAAAAAAAAACAACAAAAAAACATTGAGGAGGAGTTGTAAGTTCTTCAACACATTATTTAAATATTTGGATTTTCTAAATCCCAAAATATGTCAGACAAACAGAACACTCCACATTGTTTCCCTTTCCATCACCTCAAAAATGCAGTCACTGTAGGTAGAGAGAATTGTAGGTGGAGAGGTTTGGCCTCTTCTAGTAACTCTTGCTAATCCCCATAAATGTCCATTAATCTTATCTAGTTCTGTTTTAGACTCTTGGAGGGGCTAAAAATATCTTTGCTCCCTTTCCAGGATGAGGTACTTCCAGCTTAAGGTGCTGCGCTCTGCCAGCCTGAGCGTGTGGCCCCGAGGGCTGCAAGTGCTGCTGTCACCCCAGCTGGGCAGCCCTGACCCCAGTGACATCTTTGCTTCAGTTGTGGCCACTCCTGCCCTTTCCCTGCTTCCATCTTTCTCCTTTCTTCAGTTTTCATAGAGAAATGCAGTTCTAGATGTCCTGCCAAAACACAAACGTGTGTTCTGAACTGCTGCCAGAGCCAACACCCTGTGGGTTTCCCATTCCATGCTTTGACAGCATCTCTGTCATTTTTCACTTCTATGCTCCCTTTAGAGCTTTAAATGCTTTAGAGCCAAACCTCAGGTTGCCAATACCCTGCAGCCTTCACATCCTACTGCACCCATGGGACATGACTTTCCTCTGACATTGCCTCCAATTCACATGCCTCTTTCATAATTCTGTGATGTGCCAAAGCACATGCAGGACTGCATGTGAAATGCCTGCCAGTTCTGCCTCTTTTTTTTTTAATGGAGCTTTAATTAAATACTTAAAGGCTATTATGCAACTCTGCCTTGCAGACCTAGTAAACCTGCTAATCCCTACCCAAATAAAAAGTAATGCAACAGAAGTGGCTTTTTGTGTCCTCATCTCACACAGCTTCACCTTGTGGTTCAATTATAATAACCACACACAAATGTTTAAAAAAAAAAAACAAACAGCTAAGGAGCTGACAAAGCATTTCATGTTCCAGCAAGTAGTAACAACTGCACCCAAATAAATACTGAAACAAACAAGGGAATGCCAAAACATTTGTCATGTTGCTGCAGGCAGTCTTTCTGTCTTCCCAGGGTTACTAACTTGTCTTCTCTTCATTGGCTTCTGGGAATTTCCTAGATGCAGTGAAAAAAATACATTGGTTTGCTTCATATATGCATGTCTATATAAATTTGTGTACATATATATATATGTGTGAATCTGTGTGTATATATATATACATATAGATACATATACATGTATATATGTATCTATGTCTTCATGTGTCTACTTAAACATATATAAATGTGTATATATATGACCAGTAGAGTTCTGAAAATACTGTCCACAAACCTCTTCAGAGAGATCACTGTCTGCCAGTATAGTTGTACTCAGGCTGCTTTAGTTTATCTCCCAAATCAAAGGTGGACACAGCTGCTGTCACATAGCCAGGATGAAGGGTTTTTTTCATGTGCTTACACCAAGACAGAATGTTCAATAGCTAATAAATATCCTGATTGTTATTTTATGTGCAGGTTACAGCTTGACTGAGTTTCCAAAGTGCCCACACCTAAGCGGAGCTGTCACGAGGTCTTTCTGGCATCACCTTTGGCTGCTCCCTCCTGGAGCTAACAAATATCTGGTAACTTTTTGCCAGCTTTGAGGATCTCTCTTCTATTTGATGTATGAAAATCGTTGTGAGGTAATTGATTCTGGTTGAGATAAAACTGATAAAAACAAATGGTGGCAACACACCCTGTGCTTAACTGACTTGGGGCCCTGCCAGACTGGTCACTGCATGAGCTCGCAGGCAAGTCCATTCCCCTTCCAGAGCAAATGCCAAGCAGCTGCCTGCTGAATCAGATCTTCAGTGCAGATCAATTTCCACAGCAAATCCATCTGCAATGGGTTTGCTTCTCAGGATGCACCAGCATTATATTGTTTTTTGGAGGAACTCCTTCACAGTTAAATCGGTAGCCAGACGTGCCTTACTTGGATGCTTTGGGTAACAGAAATATTTACTTCTTTCCATCCTTCATACAGGAAGCCAGGCTGCTGGTTTCTGGTACCATGCCAGGACAAAGCCCATAAACAAGCATGGAAAAAAAAATAAATTAAAATGTTCTTAAAGCAAACAGAGCAGGATGGAGTAAACAACATGTTCTGGTTTGCATTTTTTATTTTTTTACTAAAACAAAAGTATTTTGGAAAAAAAAAAACCAAAAACCTATTTTAATTCTGTTATATATAATGGAGAGATAGCTACCAGTATTTACTGCATAGCATTGTGAGGGCAAGTGGTGCTGTAAAGGCCTGTGTCTGGGTCAGGGTCTCTGCTAGTCTTGGGAGAGTCTCCTCACCTCAGACTTGGCAGGCTTTTTCCTGCTCATAGTATCAAAAGAGCGTGAAAGAGCTATAAGCCAAGAGGGGAGGATGCTTCCTTGATTGTTAAGCCCCTTTCCATGGCTTTGAAGGAACAGAGAAACCTCCCCATTCTACTTCACCTGCCACTTCAAGCTTTCCTGGTGAAGTTTTGCTATTGCTTCAAGCAGTTACTAAGCTAGCTGTGAGAAAACTTGCTTTTGCTAAACCTGTAAACAAAAGCCCTGATACAAGGCTGTCAGTGCACACTTCTAAAGAATAGCAGTACAATATTTTGCATATCCCTCAAATTTGTTTGTGGTCCAGAGTTTCTGCATGAGCAAGACCAGGCAGATCATAAACAGCTGAGGTTTTCTAGTGTTGGCATCAGCAACAGCCCTGGAGGATGGGACAAGGCTGTGCTCGGCACTGACAGAGGGCAGGCACCAGCCCGGTGTGGGAAAACCATCTCTCCTGAAATGCCTTGGGACTCAGACTTGGATGCTGCCTGGCCCCAGCCTTTCTGTACACTGCTGGTACAAAGGGAGTGCTGCTAAGTCACTGTATAAGGTGAAGTACCACTTGAACTGCATCTGCCCTGTGCTAAATATCATTTCAGAGATGCAGGCAAAATGAAAAAGCATTGCAGAGAGCACTCCTGACAGGCCCTAGCCTTGGCTCTGTTTGTATTTTAAGAGATCTGGATGCCTGTTCTCTTCTTGAGGACACATCAATGAATTTCATCATTGCCTGTACAATACTGCCCTAGCTGACAGTTTTGGCAACTCCTTCCTGTCTTTCTAAGTCTTTCTGCCTGGACAGGCAGCAGCTGTCTTGGCTGGGATATAGAGGTGGAGCTGCTATGACTTCTGCTACTCTGTTGGTTGGTGAGGCAAGGTTTCCAATGGAGCGGGAGTATAGAATGTCAAAGCTTCAAATTTAACACTGAGGAAGCTCAAGTAAATGACTGGATGGAAAGAACTGCTGCCTAGAGAAGCAGAAAGGTGGCTTGCTGGCAGAGATATTAAAAAAAAAAAAA